>JAPFRF010000013.1:11031126-11196126 GCA_029282475.1 Phrynocephalus forsythii
GAATTCCTTTATACTAGGTACCACTGTATAGCACTTTTCAGTCATGAAAAGGTGTGTTAGCTTGGATTAGGAGAAACCGTCTACGTGGCACCCTGTATAAAGGAATTAATTTGTTCCAAAAGAAATTATTTATTTTATTTTATTTATTTTTACAGCTTATATGCCGCCCACTACCCAAAGGTCTCTGGGCGGCTTACAACAAGGAATTAAAACAGTTAAGACATAAAATATCAATAAATAATTAAAACAACAGCAAAACCTTATACTAAAATTATGTTAAGCAAATTTTCGTTTATACAAATTTCGCACTGGAATGCATTGAAAATGGAGTAATTCCATTTTTATGTTGTACGGATTCGCCCCATAGGTAATTATGTTAAGCAAATTTCCCTATCTCCAGAATTTTTTATGTTGTACAGATTTTATGTTATACAAACGGCTTGTCATACAAGGGTCCACTCTGTTTGTCTCTCTCTCTCTCTGTGTGTGTATATATATATATACACAACTGCGAGTCGTATTCAGTTTAAATCAGTTAATGAAGCAACTGTTTTTTTTCCAATGGATTAATCAAGAGATTGTGCATTTTTTTGATAAGAATGTGCCTATTTCCATTTTTCATACAGTCTGCAGGAGACACCCTGCCTTTTGAAAGGACTCACGTGACAGGCATACATGAGAATGTTTTCTCCGCCACTGGGCTCAAATTGGAAAAGTCATACCCTTTAATGCTGAGAATCAGCTTGGTTCATTTTCCTAAGGGAAAGGGGACCAAGCTGATTCTTTTCATGGTGTGGGCAGTTTTGAAGTGGTGGGACTGAGAATCAAGAGTTTGTGTTTCTCAGGTGGTTTGCACAAATGTTGAATTGGGGGTGTAGCAAGAGCATCAGCAATAACCACCACCACCTTTGAACTGTAGACCTGGAAGACCCTATGGATCAGGTCCAGCCCCTCTTAAGGAGACTAACCTCTGGTTCTGCTCCTAACTATAGCAGAAAATATTACATGTTGATTCTCTGATGTCACGACTAAATGAGAAGAACACATTGTACCAGCAGTTTAAGACCAAGCCGGTCATGCCAGTCTGTTTCCAGATGGATATCTTAAGTGCTGCTGTTGATTTATAAAGCTCTAAGCATCAGGAGTCAATTTGCTTGAAGGATAACTTCCTTCAAGCAAATTGTTTGGTTCACACATTCATGTACATTTATCTAACTTCTTGCTTTCGAGTTAGTACACTTGCTGAGAGCTCTGTTAGCTTTGACACTTGCTTTTCTCTGGTTATTTTTATTTCTTTAATAAAATATGTATGTATGTATGTATGTATGTATGTATGTATGTATGTATGTATGTATGTATGTATGTATGTATGTATGTATGTATGTATGTATATTCAGCACCTTGGACAGCTTCTACAAAATACAAACCACATCTCAGAATGAATTCTGATCAAGCGGCCACTGGGTGCTCCCATCACATGAGCAGAGCTTTGAGAAAATGTTCCCAATGGTAGCACTCCAATTACATCAAACACCCTCCCTGGGGGGGGGGTGTTGACCGGTGCTTACATGATTGTCTTTTCAGTGATGGACCCAGCTCTTTCCAATGCTTACCTTCAAGAAGAAAAGATATTATTGTTGTTGTTTCTGATTTAATTGTGCTTCTACTATGTTGTTTTATTTTCAGGTCTTGTATAAGGTATCATTTACCTGTAGGTTGAAATTCCTGTAAACTGCCAGAGCGGCATTGGTGCCAGTTGGTGAGGTATAGAAATCAAAGAAAGAAAAGAAGGAAGGAAGGAAGGAAGGAAGGAAGGAAGGAAGGAAGGAAGAAAGAAAGAAAGAAAGAAAGAAAGAAAGAAAGAAAGAAAGAAAGAAAGAAAGAAAGAAAGAAAGAAAGAAAGAGGTGCACTTGTTCTTCTGAATCTAGCAGTGCTATTCATTTTAACTTAGCCTTTTCCCTAGGTTTTAGTTTTCAATTTTTATTCTTTTGTCATGTTTTATGTCTTAACAATTACTTTGTGATCCACCCAGAGAGTTTCAGTGATTAAATCAGTATAAAAATGCAATGAAATTTTAATTGTACATATGTATTTTTTTTTGGGGGGGGGGAATAGATGAAAGACGACATCCAATGTGCGCTTACATTGGCAGCAATGTTCTCTGTAAGCTGCGGGGCTCATGTGAATGTGTCGAACTTCACCAGTGCTGCTCAGAGGCAGCCAAAATCAATGCACATTTACTTCTGGGTTTCATCCCACACCCTATTCCCTGCATGTGGCTGGACAAAGATCTTTCAGAGCAGGAAAAAACAATAGAAGGAATACTAATGGACAGGATAGTTTTTTATATGATGCATATTTCTGAGATAAAATACTTTTTTAAACGACACCAAACAGCCTTGTCCCCCCCCCCTTTTAAAAAGCCTTGCACAAACGGTTTACCATGTTGTGCCTGTATTTTCAGAGAGGGTAGCCGTGTTAGTGTTTTCAAGAATTTCAGGCAAAAAATATGTCTCAAGAAGTGGACGTGTAGTCCACGAAAGGTTACACTAAAATATGAAAGTTAGTCTTTAAGGTGCCACTTTTTTTGTCTTTTGTTTTGTTTTGTTTTGTTCTTCGATTTTTGCCAGAGAATCTGTATTTTGACTCATATCTGATGAGATGGATATGTCCCCCCCCCCAAAAAAAAGCTTACATTAAAATATAGCAGTTAGTCTTTAAGGTGCCACATATTGTGTGTGTGTGTGTGTGTGTGTGTGTGTGTGTGTGTGTGTGTGTGTGTGTGTGTGTGTGTGTGTTTTGTTGTTGAAATGCCGACAGAGACAGCTACAACTTCAAAAGCTGCATTTACAAATGCTGCATTGAATACTTATTTGAATTGTTATTTTTCATGCTGATTCTTAAAAAGGCTTTTATTTATTTATTTATTTATTTATTTATTTATTTATTTATTTATTTTATCTTGTTTGTTTGTTTGTTGTTACATTTCTAGGCAGCTTTTACCATGAGGCAAAGCTGCTCACACACAAGAGAGAATTTTTAAGAAAAGACAAAACAGGTGCAGCCCTAAAAGCATTAAAAATCAGCTCGATCTGTTTTTTTCAAAAGCAACTGAAGTCTTCACAATAAATATTAGCCAGTTAAATAATTGAATGTGACTTAAATATTAACTAATCCAGTTCAACAAGATGTGTCTTCATGTCCTCTCTAAAGGCAGCCAACCTAGTGAGGAAACTGGGTCAGGACCCTGCAAGGGATACAGGCTGGGGTTAAGCTGTTGTTTCCATATTTTCTTCCTCAGCTTCCGCTTTAAAATACTTCCTCCCAGCCTAGCAGCCAGAAATGGCCGTCTGTGTGAAATGGCACCTGGAAAATGAAACCTCCTATCAACTTTTACCGTATAGCACGGGTATCATATTACTGCAAATGGTTTTCCTAAAATCATTTCTAAGATGGGAGGTGAAAAAAAAATACTCCACCCCACAGACTGAAGAGTTTTGCAGCTGGCTTTGAACCCACTTATGAGACAGACAACACAGAGAAAGGAAGAAAGGAAGGTGGAAGGGGGGGGGAATTAACCCCTGTGGCTCTATTAGGAGCATGATAATAAATGTGCATTTAAAAGATCTATAAACACATATTTATCTGCAAAATGTTCTCGTATAAAACTGTTATTGAAAAGGCTTTCATTTTATCTTTACGTTATTGTAATTTTATTGAATTGCTTATTCATTCTTTGATATTGTGTTTTAATGATATTATAAATCTGTTTTATGTCTGATAGGAGCCTCATTGCAAACTGATGTAACAGATAATATGGTAATTCACTATAAAAAGTCTAAACCCAAAAAAGAGAGAGAGAAAAAAATGAAGATCAGAAATCAAAGAAGCACTTTAATTCGTTCTGGATTTCTTTTCATATTATTTTTTAAAAAATTATTTCTCATATGTGGCATGCCATCTGTTGATAGAAGATGGTTGTAGAGAATTATCCTATCCTACACAATGGGACTCCCCCCCCCCAATCCTTCGGCAATTCCTTTAATTTGGAAAAAAAAGGATGAAAGCATTACACCTTTGAACACCAAAGTTCATTAGCTGGCTCATTGTGTGAACGGTTTTAAATTAGGCACTTTTGAAATGAAACCTTTTTTTTTTTTACCCCCTGTAAAATGCTTATTTGGGATAAATTCTCGGTTAGCCGGATTTTCTGTTTCACGAGTTTCTTTTATTAAAAACAATGAAAAACAATTACAATAAAAGATATTATCAACATCTAGAGCAATTATGTTATAAACCAACCCCTGCTCTCTTCAGAAACTTAGCAGGAAGTTCATTCAATAAAAGCATGTACTCCTGCCAAATCGAAATACTAAAAACTCTATTAACGGGAGCCTATTATGAAGGAAAGCATATGACCTGGGCACCACAATTTGACAGGTGGCCAATCCTGTTAAGTACACTTTAAATATGAAAGCGTATTTGGAATCATTACAGTTGACTTACACAGCTTGGAAGTTGACTTACATCCCACCAACTCCTGTTGCCATAGTTATACACATTCTGCCTTGTGCTGTGAGATAAAGTATTTGGGCCCAGTTCCAAAGGGCTGCACGACTATCCCATGTGCCCAGGTTGCTTTTGACTGGGGGGAAAAATCTGTGTCTCCACCTTCCTGTTCCGTATAACAGAGAATCTTTGAAGCAAATGCAAGTTTTAAAGCCTGTTTTAAACAGAGCTTGGAACTTAAAAAAAAAACACTGGCTGAATCTTTTCATGCAGCTACAGATACAACAGACATTTACGAACTGGACATGGTAAACAGTGCTGATGGAGACATTGACTAACAATAAGATTACAATATATAAAGGAGAAATAAAGTATGGTCATTTCCTGGAAACCTGGAAACCTTTACTAAACTATATGCATGATTTAATTGAGACAAAACATTCTTTAGGAAATAATCTAGATTGTTCATCTCTTATTTTTTAGGATGGAATTGGAAGACAAATGTAACCCTGCTAAAATGTATAAATAGCAGGTGCATAGGGTGGTTAATTAATAAATAAGTAGGATTACAACGTAATGTTACTATGTTATGTTAATATTTATTTTGTCTTTTGTCTTTTCCTTTTGTTAATAATTAATAAAAATTTAAAAATTAAAAAAATGTAACTTTTAGGCAAAAATAGTCGTATGTTCATAAACATGATCTTGTGGGAACCCATGAAAGGGCCTTCTCAACTGCTGCACTCAGACTCTGGAACTCCCTCCCACTAGAGGCCAGGACTGCCTCATCTCTGTTGTCCTTCCAGAAACGGGCAAAGACCTTCCTCTTCAGGCAAGCTTTCCCTGAATGATGGACTACCATTATGTGTCTTTTATATGACTCTATAGATTCACATAGACTTTGTGTTTATAACTACTTATAACCGTGTTGCTTTAATGTAATGTTGTCTACTAATGCTGTAAGATGTCCCTCAATTCCTTGTTCTCTAAAAAACTTGAACATGTCTTAATTGTACTGGACTGTATATTATCCCTCATTACTGTAAGCCGCCTTGGGTCCTTTTCCAAGGATAAAGGTTGGGTAAAAATACTCTGAAATAAATAAATAAATAAGTTAAGAGACTCCCTATGCAACCGATCTACAGGGATGTTGCAACTAGCAGCAATTCACATCTACAAGTTGCACGATCTATACAGGGATGTTGCAACTAGCAGCAATTCACATCTACAAGTTGCATGATCTATGTCATTGCACACAGGATTTCAGCCACTCTGTTAGTACTGGACATATTTTAAACTAACACGTTACTCCTGGCACCTTGCTCGCTCATGCTATGCTAGCAACACATTGGCCCAAATACTCTCACATGGATATGGAGAAGGTATAGCTGCTGGTGGCAAATTGCTTCCAGTTAAGAAATCATTGTAGACATTACCAGTTTCACTCTTAATTCATACAACTCCCTGTGCAACTGATAATGTCTATGCCAATTTCTTAACTAGAGACAACTCACCTCGAAAATTTCCACAATTTTTGCTACGCCTGGGTATCTAAGCAAAGTGTTCTGCTTATATATCACCCCATACCACTTCAAGCAGTCTCTGGGTGGTCTGCAGTTTCATTACAGTATGCAGGCTACACATTGCCCCTCCCCAGCAAGGTGGGTACTCATTTTACTGACCTCGAGGATGGAAGGCTGAGTGAACCTTGAGCCTGCTACCTGGGATTGAACCCCAGATCATGAGCACAGTTCAGGACAGGCGTGTGGCTTGTGTTTTACTGCTCATTGTTTTTGTAAAGGGGATCCTTAGAAAATGGGGGATGGCCCCAAATAGCCTCAAATGCTCCAAAATGACTTTGGAAAAACAGCATTTTATAAGTAGCACCCATAGAATAACTATCAAAACTAAACCTGACCTGTAGGTGTGTTGCTTTATAACAACATCGTTAGTCTCTTGGTATCAAGCAAAACAAAACAACACAAGTCCTACATCGCAGGTAACATTGCTTGATCTACTTCCAAGCTCAGTTTTTTACTTTTTTTTGGTTTTGTTTCTTAAAGGGTATTTATATTGCCATATGGAGGCTTAGTATCTCATATCCTTTTAAGCAGAATTGTGGTACTGAGCCTAAAACCTAAGCCTGAAATGTCAGCAATGTGTTTTTGACCTCCCTCTCAGAAATCACACCCGTTCCTTTCAGCGATATCTCTCCTTCCTGTTGCCAGAAGCAAAGGACAAAATGGTGCTTCTACAATTTGATACTGTATTGACTGGCGAGGCAATGTGATCTTCTATGAACACTGGTGACAGGCCAGCATATTCCACTGGCTAGGATAGCATGTTCCCAGTCCAGTTCATCTGCTCTCATTCCCTCCTTGTGCATTAGCACCAGCCATCTTAGGGCCTTTTTACACGACCCCTAAGATCCGCTGGCCACTTAAATTCGGATCAGAGATCTTAGGGGTTCGTCACTCTTCCTGTGTCCCCACCCCCTCCGCACTTCCTGGCTGCTGGCTGCGTGAGGGGAGGGAGAAAAAGAGAAAGAAAAGCATGCCACTCACCTCGTTCTGCCTCTTGTCTGTAAAAGTAGCTCTTAAAGGGGCAGGAGCCAAAAAACAACAAACAGAAGCAAGGAGAGCCCCGCACTCACTATCGTTACACCGGATCAAATAATTTTCACCTCCAAAGAGCAGCTGCGCTGGGATGCGCTAAAGTGGGCGGGGTCGCACTTAATTTCCTGTTAACTCCAGAGCTGGTGGGTAAACATTTTTAAGCTCCGGAGCTGGGAGCCATTTGCCCCGGAGTTTAGGGGTCGTGTATAAACGCCCTTAGACAGCTGCTTCCGTCTGCCTACTAGCAGGGCCGGTTCTCTATAACAATAATATTTCAAGAAACGCTAGGATGAGGAACCCAGGCTGGTTAACCTGCAGCTTTAATTCATCCCAGGAAAGCCAGTATTCTCTGAACATATTTCACTCCTAATATGCAACTCACCTAGAACAGATGTTCTTACACTTAAGCCAATCAGAGGTAGACCTGTACTGCAGCTTTCTGCTGGATGTCACTGTTCGTGCTTGGGAAATGCACAGAGACCGAAATCCATACAATGGCTTTAAAAACAGGCCTGGGGAACCCAGAAAAGATGCTCAGAGGTTTAAAGGCTAGATGGAAACATGGACACCTTATCTTGCAAAGCTTCCAGTACTTTTCAATCATTTAATCTTTGCAGTGTGTGCATCCAACTTTACAAGGACTTTAGGAATCTGTGACTACAATCTCTACAAGCATGTTAATAATAGGGGGTGGGGGAAAGGATCACAAATAGCCACTTGTACAATGCTAGTATTGTAGCCCTCCGCCTCTTTATCAATCCGTTTAATTGCAGCTGAAATAGGAAGGGCCTGGCTGATAACCCTGCATCTAAAAGGCCATATCTGGCTTTTTGTTTCTTTTTATACAAAGACACATTTGCATTCGCTGCATACGGGCAAAAACATACACCATCTATGAGAGATCTTCTTCCCCTTGCATTAAAAACACCTCTGCTTGCATATATCCAAAAAACATACATGCATATATATGGTTACTCCTGTTGCAGAATCCAAAGAGTTTGTTCTTGTTATATACTTATAACCTTGTCGCTTTAATGAAATGTTCTCTATTAATGCTGTAAGATATCCCTCAATTCCTTGTTCTCAATACTTGACCATATCTTTATTGTACTAGACTGTATATTATTCCTCATTACTGTAAGCCGCCCTGGGTCCTTTTCCAAGGAGAAAAGCAGGGTAAAAATACTCTCAAATAAAATTAAAATAAAATATTATATAGAAATCAGGCATTCTTTCACAACTGAAACATACAGCAGTGGCACAAGCTACTAAGATTTACCTAGGGGGCTACAACCCTGACATTGGATCAACCCTCTGCCTTTGGACTCCAAGGCCCTTTTCAAATTGGAAATTCAATCCTTAGCAGAAACAGGGTTTCACATCAGAGGTCTGTGCATTAGAGCAGACACAGATCTCTTGACTGCAACACTCAAGCTTACCCTGAATTTAGTTACACTTAAGCTGAATCCACTGCTAAGGCATCAATATACAAGTGGTTTCTGCACTGCCTACTTTTTAATGCTGCAAAGAAAAACAGAAGAGAAAACTAGGTGTCACTGTACTGTCTAGCCAAGGCTGTTTGAGAAATTCTCTTGAGTTGCACCTTCTGGACTAATGCATGGGCTAGAGTCATCTTTAGTAGATGTTCTTATGGAACCTTCACCTTGGAAAAAATGTAGCAAAATATATATGGGGGAGTGAATATACATTCAAAACTTCTAATTTTACACATGCAGAGAATTTTATGCCTTCAAAACAAGATGTGCTATGTAGAAAGGGGACAGAGTGGACATAGAGAGAGACTGATCTGCTAATCTCTGAATGTGACATTTGCTGGACAACACTTGGCACTTATAAAGGATTGGATACAGGGGTTAAAATTAACACAGGAATTGAACATTGGGGTCAAATGATCCCATGACCAAGTAAAAACAGCAGTAAAAACATTACCATGATGAAGGCAGTACAGCGGCGGTTGGAAATGCTTAGTCTAATGTAGAGATGGGCACGAAACGAACAATTTTTTGTTTCCGTTTTCATTTTTTCGTTTTGTTACACAACAAAACGACAAACGATTTTTGTCTCCAAAATGAAATGAAACGAACAGAAACGCCGAAAATTTTGTCATGCGTTTCGTTTCCGTTACTGCAATACAGTGAACTGCTTTAAATGCTAAAAAAATCACAAAAAATTGAAATAAATGGTAATGAAATGGTAACGAAATGAACAAAAACGAAAACGATTTTTTTCAAAAATTCACGAAAAACAGAAACGGACCGAAACGGACCCTCCAAACGACAAACGACAAACGAAACATCATTTTTTGATTCGTGCCCATCTCTAGTCTAATGTGTTTCTGTCCGTCTGCTTTCCACACAAGAATGTTCATCCCTCCTGGACATCTGCAGCAGGATCTCTGTTATCTGCTATCTACTTTGGTCTCTGCCATATGTCTTCTTGCCTATATCTCAGACAATGATCTCCTGTCACTGGTAGGCCCTTCATCTTTATGCTGTTGCAAAAATCCAATCCATATTTTAAAGCCCCAATCCTGCCCAGTTTGGTCCCTTTCCCGCTTTTAGTTTTTTAAAATTTATTATTTACAAATTTATTTTTGCAACATGAAATGAAGGAAGCCAAGAACGGCAACAAAACAAACAATAGGAACGAAAGCAATGTTGAAAGAGGTTTGCCAGCGAAGCTCAGTCCTACCGTCTCCTGGACTCGGAGTCAGTTAAGATGAGGAAAGCACAGTCTGTCTGAGCACAGAAAGCCCCAAATTTGACCAAATTTGGGTTTAGTGAACGTTTATCTCTCTTTACAAATTTCTTCACACTCAGGGAGAAAACTTTTTCTATCTAATAAAAAAAATTAGTAGGAGAAACTCAAATAGGCATCTCAAATACATAGAGGGCTTGGAATTCTCCTATCAATGCTATATTAGGGTGACCCCATCATTTGTTTTCTGTTTGTTTGTTTCCCTGAGAGGCTTCCTGTCTTTAGCAAAAAGCAAAAGCAAAGTGTTCTGCTAATATACCACCTTCAACTAGTCTCTGGGCAGTTTACAGTTTTAAATTCCAGTATGCAGGCTACACATTGCCCCCCAGCAAGCTGGGTACTCATTTTACCGACCTCGGAAGGATGGAAGACTGAACATTTTTATGGCAGGCAGGCACAATAGGATTCTTTCTGAGATGAAAATAGACATAGACAGACAGCACCTACACTTGGGGGAAATTATATTGTCCTCCATTCAACTAAATGCTTCTACAAAAAGTAAGCTTGAGTTTCTCTTGGAATCATGTTCGTTCTCACTGATAGATCAAAACACTTAACGTTAACTTTCTGTCTCTTGAAGAATACTGAATTGATCGGATTAAGAGCTCAGTGTCTTTGGGCCACTGGGCCATAATAAATATGGCTGGCATCCATATGGGCAAAGATGTGTAGTTGTGTGTTTAATGATGTCATGAACAATAGAAAATAATCATTCATTTAAATCAGTAGTTTTCAACCTGTGGGTCCCCAGATGTTCCTGGACTGCAACTCCCAGAAATCCCTTCCAGCACAGCAAGTGGTGGAGGCTTCTGGGAGTTGCAGTCCAGGAGCATCTGGGCACTCACAGGTTGAGAACCACTGATTTAAATCCTCCTATCCTCCCCACCCAACTCAGGTCCTTGAGCATTTTAGGGATCGTGACCAAGTTGTTTCTGACTTAAGGAATACGAGTAGGGTTGTCATCTTACAGTGAATTTCCATGGAATTTGAATCCAGGTCTCTTTAGCTGTACAATTATGACTGCTGAAGTTTAATTTAAAAAAAAGTTTCCAAATCCAAATATACATGCACAGAGAGAGAGATTTAGAGAGAGGAGCAGAGGAAGAGGTAAAGTCACCTAACTGGAGAAAAACAGCAAACTATGTACTCTTTCCCCTACTGAGAATTCTGGAATTCTTGCTAACTGCACGATCAAATATACATTTACTGATCCGGGAGGTGGATTTATGGTGCTACAGTTCATTGCAAGCAGCAGTTTCTTCCACATGCCACTGAAACCAGTGAAAGATTAGCAGGGCGCAATGGGGATTAAAGCACGGAGAGGCATTCAAATGTTTGCTATAAGTATATAATAATGGGTAGAACCATTAGCAGCATTTATAAGTAAGAACAGCAGCAAATATACAATGCAAATGAGTTGGGCCTCTGAAAAACAAAAACAAAAGTGTCTTTAAATGCACTCCAAAAAAGATTTATTATTATTATTATTATTATTATTATTATTATTATTATTATTATTATTATTATTATTATTATTATTATTATTATTAACCAGAGTCTTTGACTAGTATTATCTTACAGTTATAGGTTTAAACCAAAAACTAAAGTATATGTTAAATATTCATGCATTATGTATGTTTTTTCTAATATTGCTATCTTTTGCAGGTATGATGATGATGATGATGATGATGATGATGATGATGATGATGATGATGATGATGATGATGATGATGATGGCAACAACAACAACAACAACAATAACAATGACAGAAGCAACAGCAATATTAGGAACAGCATATAGACATTGACATGTAACAGATACTTGTTTTTGGATTAAAATTTATATCTGTTCTATAATACTACTCAGTGTTTTTAAAATTTTAATTGACCATGGCTGGTATTTTTGAATAATACTAATATGTTATTTCAGAGATTATCATTATCATTGTGATCACGGTGGCTGATATTATTTACAAAAAGACAGGATGATGGTCATGATTTTAGGGACTCGATCTACACAAATATCTTTGGCCCCATGCTAAAAACTTAGAATTTAACAAATTTAGTGCCGCAGCAGAATGTTGCCGTTCTGAGTGACAAGTTCAGCAGGACAGACAATTAAAAAGGGCTTCCAGCCCAAGCTTTTCTTTTTCCTAAGGAACTCCACTGTTCCCCCTCCATCTCATTTTCAGGTCTCCCTCTCTCTCTCTCTCTCTCTCTCTCTCTCTCTCACACACACACACACACACACACACACACACACACACACACACACACACACACACACACACAGGGGGAAATATGATTGCATGGTCAGTGAACAGTCCTTCCAACAATTTTGTTTCTTAAAATATTTATCTTGAGATAGTGGTTTTCAAAATTTTTGTCCATCGTCCTGACAGCTCCTCCTCTTGCCCCCTCAGTAAGCTCATTTTGGCAACAATCCTCTTGGTACACATCAGGTGAGTTTGTTATTACAGATGAAAGTGATTGCGAGTGGCACTGGTTAAGTTTTCCACTTAGCATTCGACTGGTTTGCAAAGGCCTACTTGCCATAGAGAACGGCTTGTTTCTCTCTACTTTTTTAGAACAGTTTTCATGTCAAACAAGCCAGTGGAACTTGCTATCTGGCACGGCCTGTCCGTCTCCATCTCCCATTTTCCAGACATGCAATAAATGAAGCAATCAAATAAGCACAAATGGTTGCTCACCAAAAGATGAAAAGGAAACAGGTTTTTGCTTTGATGGCTTGGAATTTCTACCATAAGCCATTAGTAAGACCATCTGTAGCTTCTTCTGCCCTTTTTCTGGAGAGAAGAACCAGGATACAAGATGTTGTCCACCAGACAGAACAGAGGACCACAGACATCACAGTGTGCTTAATTTATAGGGTGGATTTTAATTATTATAAGCTGCTTGGGATCTAATCATATCTGAATAGGAAGGAAGGAAGGAAGGAAGGACAGGACAGATGGACAGACGGACGGACGGACCTATGGATGGACCACAAGCCATTTAGTTCCAGCTGCATGAATATACAGCAAGTCAGCAAAATGGCAAGTTCAGTAAATAAAGGTTTCTATTTATATGGAGATACCCAGTGTGGTGTAGTTTATTTATTTATTTCCCTCCTTTCTCTCCAAGGGGACTGAAAAAAGCTTGTTTTCCTTTTCCCTCCCCGTCTCCTGGTCCTTTTCTCCTGTACTGTATTTTGCTGATTGTGTAAGCCTACCAGTAAGTCTTCTCTTGTTTTCACTGATGGCAACTCTAGGAGCCACCCTAGAATTTTTCAGAACAGAAGAAATACTGCACTGCTAAGCAAAGGTCTCCAAACAGTTGGCAGATGTTTATAAACATGGCTTGGCCAACCTCCGTTCTGCCACTATTTGCAATTTTTGAGAGTCCCCCCCATGTGTGTGTGTGTGTGTGTGTGTGTGTGTGTGTGTGTGTGTGTGTGTGTGTGTGTGTGATGCATTTCTTCCTTTTCTGACCATCTGGATTTCCCGTACTTCTTGAACACAAAGGCATGGGGAAGTGGTTGAGGTATCACTACAACACATGTGAAGTAGTTTGGTCATTGGCCTTTACCCATTAACTTTATGGAAATTCTGATACTGGGTAAGGTGAAAACTGCTGAAATTATTTTGTTGATGTGGATCACCTCAGCAGTCTGCATTTTGTTTCCCTTGGGGCACAGATCTCATAACGATGTATCAGCCAATGGCACCAGACACCTCCAAAATGGTGCTGCAAATTAATCAGACCATACCTGTACACGGAAGGTGTGGGGAATGTGTAACTATTCAGATGCCTGTGGTTGACATCATCATTTTTCACAACTGGCTATGCTAGGTAGACATTATGGGAGCCACAGTGGAGCAACGTTTGAAGGACGGGCAGTCAGCCCTTGCTCAACATTCCATATTTCATCATCTTTCCCCCGTTCTCCTCCATCTCAATTCTCCAAAGAGCTGCTAAATCTATGAGGAAAAGAGAGAAGGAAGCACGGGAGGGGAAATCTGGAACTCTTCCAAAGCTAATGGGCACTGTCAAAATACTCCGATTTTCCTTATAATAAACTAATTGTTTTTCACATTTGCTACTCGCATTAATAAAAATAGGTGAATTGTTTTGACTGCATTAATTAATGCTGACTAAATTAGGCTGTGAATTTTTCAGGGCAAGAAACAGATTTCTGGTTGTTATTCTCTCTCCTACCCCCAACCCCACCCATGCTTAATGTATCGGGACCCTGTACTGACTGAATAACAATGAACAAGGTATCCATTATTTCCCAGAGTAGAAACACCATCCCTCTAATACTGTGCAGGTAATTACAAACAGAAGATTCTAGAGGTTTTCCAAGCAAGGTACTCTCTATGCTTTGTGGCCATGCACACTGCCGCTGCCCTCTGTACACGGGTTTTCCAACCCTGCACCCCCTTTGCAAATGTGTTTTTTTCCAGCTGCAATGGAACCAGTGGGGTGGGATGCTGCTCGCATGCATGCACTTACAGCATATATCTGTATGTGGAAGAGTGTGCCACTCAACGGTGACCACAATTACAGGACACCTTTCCAAACCTTTTTTTAAATAAACCATGACATAACAAAGAAAAATATATCTGCTTGTGGATGTGCGTGGATGTGTACACATGTATCGGTGTGTGCAGATGGAGGGTTTTATCCACACGTTATCAAAAATTAACAATTAAAAAATAACAAATTTTACATAATTTATTACTACATTACTACTACTACTACTACTACTACTACTACTACTACTACTTTTTCATCATCATCATCATCATCATCATCATCATCATCATCATCATCATCATCATCATCATCATCATTAATTTTGACAGACACCTCCTACTAACATCAATCTCTCCCCTGCCCTCTCCACACATTCTGTTTTCACCCTCTTGGTCAACATTTATCTTGTCAACTTCTCTATATCAGAATCCTGTTTCTTTCGCCAATTTCCTCCCATAAAATTCCACAAACATTTTCAAAAGAGCCTGTTTTAGGTTTCCTCGATGTTTGAAGCAGTTTTAGAATCTGTCCAGGCCTTTTATGGGAAAATAACCTGATTTGGCAATGGGAGAGAAGTAGTCTCATATTCACTTGTTCCGGGGGCTCCCTGGGACTTTGCAGCTTGTCCAAGGCCATACAGCCTGGCTGCACTCATAGGAGGCACAATGGAGAATCAAACTCCGAACCTCTGCCTCCACAACAAGAGACCTAAACCACTTAGCTCTCCAATCAGCTACTGATACAAATACCTAAGAATGTGCTGTGTTGTTGCGTCGTTACAGTCGTGACTCATGACCGACTCTTTGTGACCCCATGTACATGGAGTTTTCTTGGCAGGAATACTGGAGTGGTTTGCCAGTTCCTACTCCAGGTGCCTACAGCACCTGGTATTCCCTGGTGGTCTCCTATCCAAGTACTAACCAGGGCCAACCCTGTTTAGCTTCCGAAATCAGGCGGGATAGGATGTGCTTAGGGCATCTAGGCAGCTCATACCCTAAGAATGCAGTGGATCAAATATCTCAAGGGCGTCCCTTCTTTTAAAGTATGTAGGTAAAGTAAACTAGAAGGCAAAAGAAGTTTACAAAGGTAAAACTTTAGAATGAACAGATTTCCCTTACACCTCTAGAAAAGAGAGTGGAGTAGGCAGAGGGAGGCAAAAGCACCGAGAATTTGTATGCAGAAAACCTTGATGAATGGATTGATTTTGACATTTTAGAGCATGGCAAAGTGAAGAAATCAGAGTTTGAGCAGGAATATTTCCCTCAGAGGAACAGTTTAGGGAAATGCTGATGAGATGTCCCAATGCATTACTGCAGTATCATCAATTACGCAGGAAATGTAATTAACCATTTCAGAGCCTTAAACATTATTTACACAAAGCCCCAAAGAATATTTCCAGCCTGCTTCCTCCTGTGCAAAACACTACACTGGGGGGTCTCTTTAAAAAACAACAACACAAAAACAAACAAACAAGAGAACCTTTGCATCGCCAGTAAGTGGCATTACATCTACTGCAGCAGGGACCATATTGTGTAGGAACTCTCTCCTTTTCACCCCTTTCGTTACAGTAGGTTCATGCCCAAGAACCAAAACAACACTTTGATTTACAAAATAAGACGTGATGTTCCATGGAAAGAGAAAAGCACTGCTGTATTAAAAAGTCAAGGAATGAAACAGCACAGAGAAAGATAGGGAGGAAGTACAGTTTTACATTTTCTATTGTCTTCATCCACGCTACGAATCTTGCTGAAGACACTTTCTTTAAACAGAAGGCTTGGGTGTGTGGGTGTGTTTTACACTTCCTACAATTACTTGAGCATTTTAATCAACTACAGTGGACCCTTGTATAACAAACAGTTTATTTAACTGTACAAATCTGTACAACATAAAAAATTCCAGAGATAGGGGAAATTTGCAAACAGAATCATCACCAGGCATGTCCAAACTTAACTCCATTTTTTGGATCACAGCTCCCACTAGTGGACCCAATGGTAAAACAAACAGTTTATTTAACATAAAATCTGTAGTTTGGACATGCCTGACCTATGGGGCAAATCCGTACAACATAAAAATGGGATTACTCCATTTTCAATGCATTCCTATGGGAATTTGTATAAAGGAAAATTTGCTGAACATAATTTCATTTGGAATGAATTAATTCCTTTATACAAGGTACCACTGTGTTTTGCTTCATCTTGAACCAATTTTTAATGTTATGCCGACTTAGTATAAATCTCAGGACATGCTGCTACACTAGCTGTCTTTATTATATGATCCCCCCCCCGTTTCTTTCATCAGTTACTCTGAAATCTTCTGTGGCTAGTGAGTTACTTCACCTTTCCAAAATAGATCCTGGGACTAGGAATACTTTGTTGCAAAATAAGCTTACTGTATTTTTTAAATCAGCACTATTTTTAAAACCCAGGTTTAGTTATGGCTCTCCCATATCTAAAACTTGGATGGCAAATATATTATATTTCTGTACCTTATACACAAGAAAAGAACATCTCTGCAAAGTGCATGTTTTCTCCTAAAATGATGAACCTGAAATACATAATCAAACATCTGCCTTATTTGATCTAATGCTATTAGTACACATGAAAGCAGTAGCACCTGTGAGAGAGTAGAAAATGGAACACAGAAGTACCTTTTAATTAAATATATTAATGGGTAATTATCTGGCAAGGGAAATTTAAGGTGTGTGGATAGTTTCACCACCTTCCCTTATTAGTTTCTATGCCAATGACTTTAGCTATTTAAATATACAGGCAAATAATATTTTTCATTGCATCCTGGATAACTCCTTCTTTCTTAATTGTTTCACCTGGTCTGGAAGAAATCATAGAGACATAGACAGTTTCTCCTAATCCAAGCAAACACACCTTTTTCATGACTGAAAAGTGCTATACTTCCAAGGGAGTGATGGCAATCCCTTTCAAAAAGACAGGGATCACCTGTTTCCAGGAAAAGTTAGGAATCAACATGAACTTTCCTTGTTACCAAACAGATAGAAATTTAGGGGATCCACCTCCTTCCCCCTCTGCTTATTCTCTTCTTGAATGGCTCAGAATAGCAAAGTTGGATCACCTGATGATTTATAGATAAAAGGACATATATCTCTCTTTTAAAATAAAAACTTGGCATCAAAATTATAGATCTTGGAAACAGCTACACTTCCTTGGATTTCACAAGAAATTACTCAACCTTTGCTCTTTTGGATTAAGAACAACATGGGGGATTCTGACTTAGTCATACTTAAAGTAGGTATACTGAAATTAAATGGATGAGTTAATCATGATTTATTTTAGTCCCACCCATTTTGAGGGCTTTCTCTTTGCATGATGAAGTCTGTGCCTTTCATAACATTTCACATAAGTGGTGTGAATTCAGGTTGAGCCAAGCTTTATTAGCCACAGCCTGCAGATTCATAACTCTACAATTCACTTACTTTTGTTTGAAACATCAAAGAATGTGATAAAACACACAGCCCTTGTTGAAAAACAAACCCTCAGAAGATTGAGACCCAGCCTAAGATATTGTGCTGTCAAAGGCTGAAGAAAACATGGCAACCATCCCACACCTTCCTTCTCCTCTTAGTAGTAGTAGTAGTAGTAGTAGTAGTAGTAGTAGTAGTAGTAGTAGCAGCAGCAGCAGCAGCAGCAGCAGCAACAGCAACAAAACAACCATTTAAGTATCAACAATTTGCCGCCATTTTGTTCCAGTCAATATATGCATTGCTATTTCTCACTTAGGAGAGAAAACCATGTGCATGATCCCCTCTTGACACATCATTTCAGACAACAACATCAGAGATGGCCAATGTCTGCATCTTTTGAATTATGATTCCCAGAATTATCCCAGTCACTGTCCATGGTGGTTAAGATATTCTGAGAATTCTACTTTTTAAAAAATCTCCCATTTCTGGAAAACACTGAGAGCAGGAAAGCATAAGAGAGAAAGATGAGGAAATAGAACAATGGAAGAAGTATTAAATACATTTGCTTTTAGATGTAGCCACCTGGTTTCTCAAAACATATCGGGAACAAAGGAAGGAAACAATGCACCTGCACTTCTAAGGGAGGAACAATGGCTCGGAAGAAGAGAATATACTTTGCACACAGAAGAGCTCAGGTTCAGTTCTTGGCATCTGAAACCGCAAATGGATCCCAGGTTGTGGGAAGCACTCCCAGCTGGCTCACGAATGGAGAATGCCAGTCTTAAATGTGCATGTCATAGGGATGGCACCCCAGCCATGCCAGTAGTAATCTACTGATCAGCTACAAACATGTTCAGACACAAGAAACATCCATCTATGTTTCGCTCTATTCAAATACACCTCAAAAAACATTCCAAATATAGTTTAGTAAATGAACTATTGAGTCATTATCAAGGCCATTAGCTGAGCAATTCACAAAACCTTGTCTTGCTGATTTATATACATAAAGCATCAAAAATGTATACAGCCAAATATTGCAATCCGGTGAAATCTGACATGCAAACCAACTGGACTGAGGTGAGGTGTGTAAACCTCATCTGTTGCAAATCAAATGACCTCTTGGCCCACTTTAAACTTACTGCAGTGGATTACTCATCATCTTTGTGATGGTTATTTTATGCTAAACACTGGGGAAACTCTACTTTTATATGCCCAAAATAGTCAGTGGCAGAAATGATCCAGCATAGTGTAGTAAGTTGCCACCAGAATAGTGAAGCTTTCAGAAAAAAATGACTCACCAAATGTCCAGTATTTGATGGGCTTACTCTAGTTGTGTTACACTAAGCAATCGGATTTTAACTATTTAATCTGAAAGAGAATTGAGGTCCTTTATTTGTTTACTGCATGTTGGATGGGAAAGGAAAGGAATGCCAAAAACCAAGTAGTCTAGTTAGTGCCTTGTGGAAGTGTTAATGTGTGAAAATCAATGGCAAGTCTTTCTGCTGTTATGGTGGTAAAGTAAAGGTAAAGGTTCCCCCACACATGTGTGCTAGTCATGTCTGAATCTAGAGGTGGTGTTCATCTCCGTATTCAAGCCGAAGAGCGAGTGTTGTGCAAGTCCACTGTTTTAACTTCCTGCTTTTTATGGCAGTACCTATATATCTACATGCATTGACATGCTTTCGAACTGCTAGGTTGGCAGGAGCTGGGGTTATCAGCGGGAGGTCACTCCGCTGCGTGGCACCCGAGATTTGAACCACTGAGCTGCTGATTTTGCAGTCAAAGGTTTCAGAGCCTTAGTCTGCTGACTCACCATGCCTCAGTGTTATGGTGGTAGAGGCCTGCTAAACAACTGCAGTCTCAGGAGAAGGGAAGAACTGCATAGTTAGTTCATTGTAAATATACTGGCTAGCCAATTCTGGACAACATCACAGTTTTCCATTGCTGGAAAACTGCTCACTCACTATGTAAAAACTGAGGGGGTATAACTACAAGGGAAGAGGGTGCTATCCGAGCATCAATGTTGGTCAACAAATATACCATTGAAGATGGTTCTCCCATCTGAGAGAAAACATTTATCCCACTCACATAATCTGAAGGGAATGAATTAAACATATACCTGTGTGCTTTTGTTCTAACTTACATTTCACAAAGATGGATAGCACAGAACTAGCTTCCAGAATGGTTTGTAATCAAAGAAATATTGATTTTATTTCAACCAATCAGAAGATCATAACTCATGATAAAACAGAAGCTTTCTAAATGTCCTGACCATCATAAAAATGAACCAGAAGGAAATAAATATTTGTAAAGCTTTATTAAAAATGAGAGTGAGGTGAAGGAATGAACGGGGGAGGGGAGAGAGAGAGAGAAATTCTGTCCACTAAACAAATGTTGAATATCCATAGAGATGTTTGTTTCACGTATTTTGAGGCTCTATGTGTAACCTCAAGATGGTTTGGCTAAGGTAAGTGATGTATCTGCTGTCTGATCATTATGGGATTTGAGAACATCATTCCAGAACCTTGGTTACCAAGATATCAATAATTAAATGTGTTCAGTTCACACTTTGTTCTTGTGGATACTGGGCTATTTATCTCTGTAATGCAAAGACACTAATGGCATAATGGGCAAAACATCAAGAATAATTAAGAAAAAGACTTGTACAAAAAAAAACCCGCTTTGGATGGTAATACAATGTCTGTCCACCTTTCATGTTTGAAATATTACAGCCTGCATTTAGTTTTGAAATTTGTGAGTAGACGGTTCTCACTGAAACTGTCTCTGCGGTTAAGAGAAAGCTTTTAAAGGATGACCCACTGGACGTTTCTTTTCTAGCTCTTCAGTTTCTACTTGCAAGAAACTCTTTTAAGGTCCTATTCGGACAGTCAGTGGACATGGAATGCTGGAATGGGACTCTATCCATTATACAGATTAAAAATACACAATTCTCTCTCCATTTATTCCTTTATCTATTTGGCTTTTATAGCACCCATCTAGCACATTGTTACTCTGGGTAGCGATATCTTCTTGTGAATGAGAATCCTGAAAAGGCAGGATTTGCATTCACAAGAAGCTGGACCAGAACTTTCAATATATGTTTCTATAGTACAGTTCTCCAAGTCCCCCGTTGTCTACTGTCTACTGGGACACCTATGGGGAAAGATGCCACTCACTGGCCAATCAGGAGCTGGCAAAGACATGCATAATCCTGCCTCCCTGTCTGATTGGCCAGTGCCAGGGAGAAGGAACAATGATGTGTCAGAGGCTACTTCCTGGTTGGAGTTTAGCCCCGCACAAGGTAAGGCAACGTTAAGTCAATGGGTGATTTAATTTCAGAGGGTGGGTCCAAGTTCCGAACAGCACCCGTGCTGCCGTGCTTCATTTTGGAATCAGACCCATTCCGAAATGAAAGGCCCATGCCTATTCCTATCCCGTTCTATCTGGCTCCATTCTTCAACTTAAACAAACACAGATGGACAAGACATGGGAAAGGATAAAGCAACACGCCAAAGTTTAAATTTAGCTCTGGACTGTTTCATTTGTTCATTCACATTAAAAGGTCTCTCTCTCTCTCTCTCTCTCTCTCTCTCTCTCTCTCTCTCTCTCTCTCTCTCTCTCTCTCTCTTCTGAACATGATGTTTCTCATTTCCAGAACATTTCTCCTCTTGGAACATAAATGTGACCATGAGTCCCTTTGGCAGATACAGCTTACTAGTATCAAGCTTTTATGCTCTGCTTTATCTTTTCCAGAGCACATGCTTAGAACACACTCCTAAAGGAAGCAAAGGACTTCCGTCCCAGGACTGGATTGCATGGTTTCTATGTTCTGTGGGGTCCTGGCAAGAATCTCTAAGTTCCCCTGACCAATGGACCAATACAGTGATTAAATAAGAATTCAGTGAACTCCAAAAATATGCTCTACCACAGTGGTGGTGAACCTTTGGCACTCCAGATGTTTTGGACCACAATTCCCACAGTCTTTTGTCATTGACAATGCAGGCTTAGGATTCTGGGAGTTGTGGTCCAAAACATCTGGAGTGCTGAAGGTTCGCCACCATTGCTCTACCATATGAGCCTATCAAATGCCAACACGGGAAACCTCTGACTTACAATGGCCCATTTTGCAACCACCCAGGTTTACAACCATTCCAATACTAGTTACCACCCACCCCGCCTAAAATATCCCAAACTCACATTTATCCTCAAACCATGAACCAACAAATTTGCATCGCCCAGGACAGAGAGTGGAAGCAAGTGGGAGAGGAGAGCGCAGGTCAGAAGGGAGCACCCCACAAGCAAGCTCGAGAGAGGAGGTGTGAGGAAAGGAGGAGGAGGAGACAGAAAGGCTGTAAGGCATGAAAAATCCTGAGGAAATGAACCCCTCTTTGAACAAGTTTCAGAGAAGGTAGCCGTGTTAGTCTTTTCAAGAATTTCAGGCAAAATCAAATAAAAACAAAACAAAACAAAAGACACAAAACATGTGCCACCTTAAAGTCTAACTTTCATATTGTAATGTAGCATTTCATGGACACGTCCACTTCTTCAGACAGATAGTGAGCCTAATGAGGCCAGTTTATGGTTGGCCCACTTTAAGACAACTGCCATGGAACTGACTGTGTAGTACTGTATGTGAATGGGTCATTGAATGATAATTCAAGCCTCTTCCTCATCACTACTCCTGCCTCCTCATAGGAAATTGAGGGGACACTCAGTTACAGCAGGTGAACTAAAGGGAATCATCCACCTTTAAAAAATAACTTGACAAATTCCTCATACATCTCCAAGCTTAGCCAATCAGCACTTTCCTGAACAGAAAGAGCATGTACACATCACATGCATCATCAAACGGGAAGGAACTAAAGATCTGAATATTGCAGGGAAACAAATTCTGAGTGCGTTTAAAATGTTTCTTATCATCACACCTTCCTTTATTTACCCTAAGTCACTAACACTAAAAAAGGGTGGGTGGAAGGAAAGATTGTTACTTTTT
The DNA here is from genome assembly GCA_029282475.1 of Phrynocephalus forsythii. NCBI lineage: Eukaryota > Metazoa > Chordata > Lepidosauria > Squamata > Agamidae > Phrynocephalus > Phrynocephalus forsythii. The sequence goes on from JAPFRF010000013.1 coordinate 11,053,998, forward strand.
TAAGCTTTGCATGTATTAGCAGGGGGACGATACAACCAAAAATGGTGTGGCTCCCTTCTGAAAATTACTCTGTTTTTTATTCACCACTCCACCTGGCAAATGGCCATTTCAACCACCCAGTCCAAATGGCAAAACGGGGAATGGGAAATACTGCCCTAAAATTCTACTGTCAGGGAATCCAGCAGATCATCAGGCAGGATAACTCCAGAAATCCTGGTTGTGTGTGCTTTAATCTTAACAAGCAATTATACATAGAGGGAAAGTGAGGCATTGGAGTGACCCTCTGCTAGTTAATTTCCAAGCCCATTAATAGCATTAAAGCCAAAAATAGCTTACCTCCTGCCCCATGCGTGCAACTGAACACTTAGTCTGTCTCAGCCCACTGAACCCTCTGGGGTGCAGTGGATTACAATTCTGCATTGAATAGGATTTCCCCCATATAAAATACATTATACACTGGCTGAACTCCTGTTGGCACAAGTGTGATCATGGAAAGGCAGAGGCCATTAATTGCAGGGGTGATTTCCAGAAACTCAACATTTCCCACTGAAAAATCGCTGCTCCCAGGATGACAGGAACAGCTGTGGTGATTTTCAATAATTAAAGAAATCCTCCTCCTATGGTGTTGCTCCCACACCTTCCCCGCGGTAAAAAGGACTGGGAAGCTGTGGGAACTGTGGTACAGTAGGAGATAGAAAGTAGGAAAGGAGGTTTAATTTCCATGATAATGATATCAAAAGTTCCCTTCTGATGAAATCCTCAGCCTCCCATAGGTGAAGTTACACCAACATGATTTCAGCCATCCTGTCATGAGGGTCATGCCGCCATCTTAGTGGAACCAATGAGGATAAAAAGAAACCACTGGTCGCATTCTAAAAATTACAAACCAGTTGTTTGAAGACTAGGGCCCTTTGCCACTTCACTTGATATTGGACCCCTAAACTCCGCCGCAAATGGCTCCCAGCTCCGGAGCTTAAAATTGTTTCCCCACAAGCTCCGGAGTTTACAGATAATTAAGTAGGACCACACCCACCTAAGCGCGTCCCAGCACACTTTTCAGGTACCTGCTCTCTGGAGGTGAAAATTTCTGATGCGGATATAACATAGTGACTGCCCAGCTCTCCTTGTTTCTGTTTGTTCTTTTTTTGCCCCCGCCCCTTTAAGAGATCTGAATGCAGTGCCGGGATGGCAGAATGGAGATGAGCGGCATTCCTTTCTTCCTTTTTTTTCTCCCTCCCCTCACACAGCCAGCAGCCAGGAGTGTGGATGGGGTGGGAATGCAGGAACAGTGACAAACCCCTAAGATCTCTGGTCCAAATTTAAGTGGCCAGTGGATCTTAGGGAATCGTGTGAAAAGGCCCTAGCTTAGGGTAATTTTATCAAGATAACAGTGTATTGTCCTGCTTAGAGGAGACATTTATGCCACTCAGCACATGGCAGCTTCTCCCCTCTACTGGGAGGAAGGTGGTCTGCCATTCTTAAGAACATAAGAACATAACAAGAGCCATGCTGGATCAGGCCAAAGGCCCATTGTGTCCAGCTTCCTGTATCTCACAGTGGGCCCACCAGATGTGTCTGGGAGCGCACGGGACTAGAGATCTGTCTCCTGATACCACTCCCCTGCATCTGGCCCTTGAAGTACCCCGGTTTTAAGCCTGGAGATGACACATCTCCAGGCTTAAAACCGGGGAACCAATGCTTCAATGTAGGGAGCCAAGACTATAAAAAGATGTTTTGATTGTTCAGATCAAATTGGAGCCTCTCCGCTGTGGGAGAGAAGCCGGGTGACCTGCATGGTTCCAAGTGAACTGGGTGGGCCCATGGAGTCTCCCTCACATGTGAGAGAGTCCACATTTGATTTTGCTGTAGTATATCCCTGTCAACAATGAACAGAATAAACTTTCTGTTGTATCAATGACCATCTGTCTTTATCAAGACAAATGCGGAAACTGCTGGATGGTTCAGTTGTTTAGCGATCTGGCTGCAGAGCGAGAGGTTGGAAGTTCAGTCCCCCCCCCCATGCCCCACCTTGACAGGAGGCACAATGGGGTCCAGAAGCTCCCTTACAGCTCTGCAGTTCTAGAATATTTTATTATAAGCTCATGAGGTTCTCGTTAGTCCCAGACCTCCAGTTTTCCCAGACTCCCATAGCCCACCACTGCTGGTGTTTATTCATAGTTAATGGCAATTGCATTCCAAAGTATATACAGGGCATCAAAATCCAGATGGCTCCCTATGACTCACCGTTCACAGTTCTAGACTCGCCACATAAGTATAGTCTAGAGCAGTGGTTTTCTACCAGTAGGTCCCCAGATGTTCCTGGACTGCAACTCCCAGAAAAACCCTTCCAGCACAGCAAGTGGTGGAGGCTTCTGGGAGTTGCAGTCCAGGAGCACCTGGGGACCCACAGGTTGAGAACCACTGGTCTAGAGGCTATGGCTCAAATCCAATATCAAGTGAAGTGGCACAAACATTACCACCTGCACAGTTCTGCTGGATTACACCACTGCAAGCCAATGACACAGCCACTTTGCACAACCACAAAATCCAGTTTTGGTCACACATTGCCTTTGCGCTGCCTCTGGAAATAGCCTTTTGTTAACTCTGAAAATGAACAATACAATGCCGGCAGAATGATATTGCTGGATACAGACTTAGATATTTCAGTAGGATTGAATAAAATAAGAATAATGTGGATCTCAGTGGTTTGATTCCACAATGTCCCTCAAGAATTAGAGGGCACTATGTTCTATACATTACACTGGTAACATCCCGTATTGATTACTGCAATGCGCTCTACGTGGGGCTGCCTTTGAAGACGGTCCGGTGATTGCAATTGGCTCAGAATCGTGCGGCGCGGCTGGTAAGCGGTGGAGCCGCCAGAGATCACATCACGCCTATTCTACGTAACCTGCATTGGTTACCAGTTGCTGCCCGAGCCCAATTCAAAGTGCTTGTCTTGACATATAAAGCCCTAAATGGCTTAGGACCTAGATACCTGAAGGACCGCCTCCTTCCATATGAACCTACCCGGCAATTAAGATCGAGCCAGGGGGCCCTCTTGAAAGAGCCGTCCCTCAAGGAGGTGAGAGGGATGGCTTGTAGACATAGGGCCTTCTGGCAGCTGCCCCCAAGTTATGGAATGCCCTCCCAAGTGAGATCCGCCTGGCGCCAACATTGATGACATTTCGACGCCAGGTAAAAACCTTCCTGTTCCAGAAGTTTTTTAATTGATACAACATAGACTGTGAGTCCTTTGATGGCAATTTTAGTATGATGATTTTAGTATAAGGTTTTGTTGTTGTTTTAATTATTTATTGATATTTGATGTTTTAACTGTTTTAATTCCTTATTGTAAGCCACCCAGAGACCTTTGGGTAGTGGGCGGCATATAAGTTGTAAAAATAAATAAATAAATAAACAAATCTTCCTTAATAGAGTGAAGAAAATGGAAGAAAAACAGTCCACACAAATACCGGCTGTTCTTATACATCCAAGACACCCAAAGAACTGTGAAAGTCCCATTTGAGTCTGAAAATATAGTAGAAACACTTTAAGGAATTGAGTAGTATGGATCTGAAATAATAAGAAGCTAACTTTTGAGTGACCCCAAGAAAGAAGCTCTCTTTTAGATAAGCAGTTGCTCATAACTGTGTATCTCATAGTTCAAACCATATTAATTCCACAGTAATTTAAACATATGTCATTTCCAATCCTTATTCGAAAATTGTTTCAGCACTGTGTCCAAGCTGGTGGCAAAGTTCTTGCACGCATGCCAAAAAAAAGGGAGCAACCCCTCCCTCCCTCCCTCCCTCCCTCCCTTATATTAGCCTCACAACTGTTTATCTTTAATCTACAAAATAGCTGCACTTGGAGAAAATGAGATGCTGACTTTTCATCATTACATTATGCAAGAATTTGCAATTTCCACAAGCAAATTTGTCACAATGAAAACAGACAGTTCCACATGAATTACATGGGAAGAGAAATCAAAAGTTGAAATGTTCCTCAAAAGCTATGTGGAAAAATATTACAGGGACGTCTATGCCAGGTCTAATTTCCTCAATTAGTTGTTTAAAACAATAATAATAATAATAATTTGGCCACACAAATTGAAGGATAATTTCTTCCTGCTGACAGTTCATTGGCATTCATTGGCATCCTTCAGTCTTGAAAGGCTGACAGTATTGGCCTTGAAAATGGGTATACTGTACAATGTTCCAAGAATTCAAGGCAATGACTTTATAAGAGGTTAAGGTTCCTATTGAGCTGCCTAGATGCCCTAAGCATATCCAATCTTGCCTGATTTTGGAAGCTAAGGAGGGTCAGCCCTGGTTAGTACTTGGATGGGCACCAGGGAATACCAGGAGCTGTAGTTGCCTGGAGTTGGAACTGGCAAAGTCACTCCAGTATTCCTGCCAAGAAAACTCCATGGACTTGGGGTCACAAAGAGTCAGTCACGACTGTAACGACACAACACACACACACACACACACACACACACACACACACACACACACACACACACACACACACACACACACACACACACACACACACACCCCTAAGATTCCTATTTTAGGGGAGCTTAAAGTTGTAACAAAACAAAGCTCTATTGTCCCATCAGCAGCCATAATAAACATGATTGGTGATCTAGAATATTGTGTTCAACTGTCTTCTCTATGGTCTGAATATGGTCACAGGCTTTTTATCTCACTCCATGAGTTAATCAGTTCATCTGTGCTGGGATTTACTAACCCTGCTGTTTCATCCAGGGGCAAGTCTGGTGGCTCATTTCTCCCTATGGTCCTCATAGCAGGATGCCCACCACCACCACTGTCAAAATGTGACAGCAAGTGGAGGAATGCCTTACTCAAAGCACACATTTTGCCTGTGTTGATGGCAATGTAGCACAAATTGCTTCAAGACATTTAGAACAAACATTTTCTAAATGTGTACAGAATTCTCAGAGCTGTAGTCCTGGAAGACACCAGTCTGCACACCTCGACTCTCTGTCTGCTGTTGAATCTGATAGCAAACAGCTTCAGTGCATTTAAAGTAAGCCAAATGCTTGTTTTAAATGGAGGCAAAATTTCTGGTCACCAAATAACATTCAGAAGTGATCTGTCACCCAAATCCAGCCTCTTGGTTTCTAGAATACGTTATACAGTATAGGCTTCAGGGAGTCAGATGCAGTACTTGGGATCCATACGATATTCACCCTGAACTCAGGAAAACTTCACTTATTGAAATGTTGTTTTTTTTAAAAACCAAACTTCTCTCTTCTTGAATTGGTCAGAGGTTTTCCACTGACATGCAGAAGCCAATCCGCTTCTTTGTGGCAAGATGACCCGCTGACATCTGCACTAGTCTCTGCTGAACAGCCACTGCTAAGGCAATGCCTGAAATCCCATTTTCAAATATAATTTTATTTATTTATTTATTTATTTATTTATTTATTTATTTATTTACCACAATCCGATTTTCCTCAAATAGGAACTCTGGACAGTTTACAATAACAACTTATAAAACAGCACCTGAAAACATCATCATCATCATCATCATCATCATCATCATCATCATCATCATCATCATCATCATCATCATCAAAGAAGAAGAAGAAGAAGAAGAAGAAGAAGAAGAAGAAGAAGAAGAAGAAGAAGAAGAAAATAAAAGAATAAGAAGAAAATAAAAGGAGAACAAAACAAAGAAGGAAAAGAAAAATATCCAATATACAAAGAGAAGTAATGATGACAACAACAAATACACCTGGCAAGAGGCAAGACAACTCATGACAGACAAACGATGAACACAGGGAGGACAAAATGACAACATGCCACACTCCTGATGTAATGGGCTTCAGTTGTTAGGTATTTTTTTCAGCATGCATCCTTCACTATTCTGGTCATCATTTTTTAAAAAGGGCATCAGGAAGACCCTACCTAGTAAGGGGTGGTTGGGAACTTCCTTATGGGAATAAACAATTAGAATCCAACAAGACCAGAATCCAGACTTTACTGGAGAACATCCATCATAGGCACCAAAAGCTACTAATCGGGGATGACATTTTCCAGGATTTCTTGGTTGTAAGAACTCATTACTCTGGTAGAAATCAGAACACCGTTGCCAAGGGCCAAATATTCAAAGGTGGAGGAAGCTCTTTGGACGACAACTTCCAAAACACCGCAAACGACAAGAATACAAGTCATTTTGGTTGGCGAACTCTGGGAGTTGTATTGTAAATTGGTGCTTCCCCCACCCCCAAAAAGCATTGCCATGTGTAATATCAATTGCCACTTGTAATATTAAACAAACACTGGCAGCCTTGCTTGGCTGTGGTGGCAGAACTCTATATAACATGCTAGAGGGCTGATACCGAATCAGGGCTGTTCTGAGAAAATAAATGGGTTGGATACACTCAAATGCATAGTTGTGCTGAAATGCTGGATGAAGAAAAACAAACCCAAGAGAAACATCAACTGTGGGTTCTGCCAGGACACATCCTTATCAGGGCAGCTGCTCAAGGATTCTTGCTGAATGGCATTCCAACAAATTTTCCTGTTGTTTTTGTTTGTTTGTTTGTTTTTTAGAAGGGGCCAAAATTCAGGCACTGTTTGTTGAGTGCAGGAGACCAAGGTACATGGCTTTCTCTGTGGTGGCCCTTATTTAGCGGGACTCCTCAGCACTGGCATAACTAGGGAGGGGCGGAAGAGTGCATTTGCCCCAGGACATGCAGCAATCTGGGGACACCTGGAGGGAGAGCAGCAGGAGGAAGCCATGCGCCATCCCGCCAGCAGTCCTGCTTTCACTGGCTAAGGCTTGGTGATCCTTAGTTGCGGGAAAGGAGGAGAGGGAAGCAGGCAATTCCCCCCCTCCAAGCAGCACCTCCACCGATTGCTCCCCCTCCTCCTTCCCTCAACCTCCACTAAGACTTGGCAATCATTGGCCCGGGGAAAGGGGGAGAGGGAAGTGTGAGATGGAGGTGTTGCTTGGAAAAATATCCCATTGCCTGCTTCCCTCTCCTCCTTTCCCTGGGCTAATGATCACCAAGCCTTAGCTGGAGGAAAGGAGGAGGGGGAGCGTGTTACAGAGGTGATGCTTAGGAAAAAAACATAGCCTGTTTGACACTATACATGCGCTGTGCAGTTTGCACAAGAGAGCCTTGTCCGGTAGGCCCCTGAAGAGGGTGTGAGAAAGAGGGACCCTTCTCCCCCTCCCTCACTGTCCCCCCAGGATCGGGTACCCCTTGCTCAGTCAGTGAGATGCAGTTGGGGGGCAGGAGGGGGCACAAAAACTGACTTTCTCCCTGGGTGCTCCAAATCCTAGCTACGCTCTGCTCCTCAGTTCTCTTTTCCCCACACATTTTGAAACTTGATTTTCTTGGAAAGCTAAACTGGTCCTTCTGTTGAAATATAGGATGTGCCACTAAATTTTCTGGATGTATTACTGGAATTGCTGAACTTATTTTGTGGTCTTTGCATACTGTACCTTGTGTAACCATACATTTTAAGTGAGATATGCTAGAAAGAATTGAATGAATAAATAAAAGGTTTAACACATGCGGTTATTGTTTTCAAATGTCAAGCTCTCTCACATCCATTCCTTGTGTGTTTGTTGATGGTACAATTTAAGCCTTTAATGGTGGAGAAAATACCAGCAGTAGCAGTATTAGGTAGAAAAGAATACTGATCAATAAATTAGCTGTATAATTCTTGTTTTACATCACATTTCAAACATGCACATACCAAAAATATGTGTAACAGCAATGGATGGAGCCTAGTATGCATATTAGTTACCTTTATTCAGATACGTCTGTCTTCTTTTTACTCTGGAAATCTTCAAAGAGCATTACTAGCATTGTGCATGTCATCATCAAAAGCCGTGTTCATTAAAATACAGTAATGAGAGCAATTATAAAAAGCAGCACCTTCACTTCAAGAGAAATTCAAGAGTCTTACTCCACATGGATGTGGGATGCGCTACTCCAAAGATAACCAAACACCGAGAAAGATTGTGAAGAGAGGCAGGTGGGTACTGGTTCTACTGACTGGCAATGATGGGTATCTGCAAGTACCCTTAAGAGTAGAACAGGATCTAGCATCTTCACAAAAGATCAAGCCAGACTGCACAACACATTTAGTATGTATTTTGAAGCAGTGCTTCCTTAAGTGGCAAAAAATAACCTATTGATCCTAGCTCATGCCTTCTTGTACCTCTGTATATAACATTGCAGTGTGCTTTGTTTTTTGATTCGTTAGAGGATGTCAAGTAAAGGCTTAATTTGTGGGTCTTATTTTTCAGGCATAAATCTGCAAGGAAACACTATCACTGGAGGGGACAAACACAATAATTACTGGTAATATGGAAACCCTTGACATCTGGAGTGACTCAGTGTTACCATCTCCACTTTGAACAGGTATTCAGGAAGATCAGCTGAACCCTAAGAGAATACTCTGTTTGTAAACCTTATCCTCTAACCCAGATGACCCAAATTTCTTGCCTGTGACAGAAGGCATTCCCATTTCCTCCCCCCCTTTCCAAAATCTCTTCTTCTGTGATATGAAATTGTAATGGACTCCTGTCCTTACACCTCCTTAGATACTGTATAATCAGTGGTGGTGAACCTTCAGCACTCCAGATGTTTTGGACCACAACTCCAAGAATCCCAAGCCTGTATTACCAATGACAAAGGACTGTGGGAGTTGTGGTCCAAAACAACTGGAGTGCCAAAGGTTTGCCACCACTGCTATATATCTTAATAGATATCTTACCAATCAAAGAAGAACTGTATTAAATTTCACACACACACAAAGTCTTTGATTTCTCTTTTTAAAAAATAATACCAAAGTTTATTTTAATGCCATTTTCACGACGGGGTCCTGAATGTTCCTCACTATCACATCAAGTCAAAACTGCCTAAATGATGATAACAAAGAAGTATTCCATACAACCTCCATTGACATTTTACTTGTTTGACACTTCCAAAGGTCAGCTGAAGAGGTCCTTTGAGACTCCTGTAAGCCACCTACCCACAATGTTACCCTTCCACGTATCCAGTGGAGAAGCTGTTGCGAAAACCGGATGCCAACGGCTGCTCCTTTACCCCCATCCTCCTTTCCCGTAACTTCTTTTGTAACCTCTAGACTACCCTAGTTTCCCTCCCTCTTCATCCAGACGATCCAATAGGACAAGTCATTAGCTGTCTTTTTCAAAAGCAGCCTTGAGCAATCTTTATGCCTCCTGCACATCATTGTCACTTTTATTTTATAACTTATTTGTTTTCATTTCTTCAATTTTTCTCTCGTGGGATTGATTCCTTTGGCACAACGCTGACAGACGTGCCTGCACTCGACGTGCCTGCTTCCTCTCCCCTCCATGGTAAACGTTCCAGATTCATAGACTATTTTAGAGTAACAGACACAAAAACATCACCAGAAGATTGTGGCTTTAAAATATATTTTATATATTCTTATGTATAAATACACACACACACACACACACACACACACACACACACACACACACACTGTGTGTGTGCATGTGCATGTGCGTGTGCATGTGTGTGCACATGTGTGTGTGTGTGTGTGTGTGTGTGTGTGATTTATTATTTATTTATCATTGGCATTTATAAAACCACCTGGGCTTTCCCATAGGGAACTCTGGCCGGGGAACAACACGAAAATTAAACGAACAATTAAATATACCCAAAGAATAATGAATAAAACAGAAAGATAAAAAAAACCCCCCGAAAAATGCAGGATGGTGGCAGATAAGACAAGTGGGGCAGTAAATAAATTAACAAACCCAGCAATTGCCAAATGTGGCTTTGAATAACCAGATTTTAAGAAGATGGGAGATGATTCCATAAGGTTGGGCCGGTCACCAAGAATGCCCGGTTCCATGTTGAGGCCTTATGGACCCCCCAGGCGGTGGCGACCCTAAGAGAGAGATCCTGCGATGCCCTGGGTGGGCTGGGCCAAAGCTGATTTTTTTGGGGAGAATATACTGTATATATTCAGAGCCATAAATGCATCACCTGAACTGCCCTTTGACAATAGTCCTGATAAAACCTTCCTATCACAGACCACATCTACACATAGATACTTACACAACAGAAACGTGGACAAAAGGAGGAAGACAAAGAACGCTCTTAACTTTTTTCCTTGTTGGAAAGGTCTTTGTAAGTCCTTGTAAAGAGATACCCCTTCATTAGAAAGCATTCAACTTTTAGAAACCCCCACAATAGGTTCACCATTTAGATTCACTTTTTCTCCAACTGTAGTTTCAAGGTACAACAGATGCTGCATTTTCTCACGCCATAAACCACCCTTCCTCAATATGATGTTCACCAGATGGTTGGATTCCAATTCTCATCATCCCCCTGCCAGTACCTGCTCCAGTTGTGCTGGGGTAGGGATATACCTGGCTAGAAAGTCTCATACATAACTGTTCTAGGCTAGAAGCAGCTTCATCAGCTGCACCAAATTAATGCTGTAATAAATTCATTTGCGTTATAGCAAAACTCCTTGTTGCCTTTCCTTCAGACATTCAAGGGAACATCCTCACATTTACTGTCCACTATTACAGAAATCTTCACACCAAGCCTCCACTTACATGTGTATATACAACATTTGTCCCTCTTGCTTGTGCTGTCTCTGTCGCTCTCCCTCTGTTATACACAGGCTCCATTAAATTGTACAGTGGACCCTTGTATAACAAATGGTTTGTATAACATAATATTTGTACAACATAAAAAATTCCGGAGATAAGGGAAAATTTGCTTAACAGAATCGCCTATGGGGCAAATCTGTACAACTTAGAAATGGGATCCCTCTGTTTTCAATGCATTCTTATGGGAAATTTGTATAAAGGAAAATATGCTTAACGTAATTTCATTTGGAACGAATTAATTCCTTTATACAAGGTACCACTGTACTTTAAAATGTACGGAACCCAAGCACATTGAGGGCAACACATCACTCCTCTCCCCTCTGGTGTTACTTTCAACATGGAAACATGTCATTCTGAAGAGGGAGAGTTCAATATCAAGGGCGTATTTAGGAGGGGAGAAGGGTGCATTTGCCCCTGGGAGCAGAAATCTGGGGGCACCCAGAGGGCGAGTAAGAGGAGGAAGCTGTACACCCTTCCACCAGCAGTCTTCCTTTCCCCGGGTAAGGCTTGGCGACCAGACCCCCTCTGCTGCCACGCACCAGGCAGGCAGCGAAGCCTATCGTCAAAGCTAATTGTGTTGCTGCTACGACTGTGGTGGGAAGGATGATCTAGCCAGAAGGTGCTTAAACAATAGTATGCTACACATTTTAGATCCAGAGAGTCAAGGCAGAGCCTGACAGCTGATTCTAAGCAGAGGCCACCCGGAATAAGAAATGGTTAAGATCCCAAAACATAATGTGTGCATAGCTAATGATTACAAACAGAGGTGAAATGGCTGAATCTTCAATAGTGGTCGCACCACTCATAGTACTCTAAAAACATGGTTTAATCACACAAACAGAAATGGTGGTGGGAAAACTCAGAGAGGTTAAGCAACATGACAAGCACCAGGAATAAGCATTTTAAAATTCCAATTGCCCCATGAAATTACGATCGGCCCCGTATATAATATTCTATATATACTAGACATGAAGTGCCGTTCTGATCACTGCTACAGCTCGAAACAAGAAAGGGTTTGCAACACGTATGTTCAGAATGGAAAGTGCACGATAAACAAAGGCAATTAATTTTATTTCCAAGACTATGAATTTGATGGTACTGTATTTATAAACCAGGTCTTCAATAAAACTCTTCAATTCCCACTAAGAACTAAGAGGAGAACACTAGAGTCCTAGATCTAATACATAGTGCCTATGTGGACTGCTTACCATCACTTGATTTATCCTTTTTTCTTCACAGGCAAAAGTTCAGTGACAAACTAACTCAAAGACAAAGAATATAGAGCTCTACCCAACAATCACAACTGCAGACCAACTATGGAAGAGGGGGGTGTTTTTTTTACTACTAAACTACCTGATGTGCCGTAGCCACTGTTATAATTCTGAGCAGCAAACTCAGATGAGTAGGCAATTGAAAATGGCCAAGTATTAGAAAGGAACGGTGGGCTTCAAGCTGAGACAACCTGCTAGCAGCAACCCAAGGTTTGTAGGGTACACAGATGCAAGCTGGTCAGAGGGCAGAACAGATAACAAGTCCACTAGCAGATTCCTATTCATGCATCAAGATGGAGCTATCACATGGGAACCTTGCAAATAAAACATTGCTCTGTTGTTCGGAGAATCAGGAATACATTACTGAAGCAGAAGGGTACTGAGGAGTGTTATGGCTGCCAAAGCGACTCAAGACTTCAGAATAGATAAAGAGATGCTAATCCATTTGATGAAAGATAACCAGAGCTGCATCAAACTATCACAAAGTGGGAAGATTAATGCATGCACCGAACACTGGTGTGAGATGCTGCTGTTCATGACTTGACCAAGAAAGAGGTCATCTGGGTAATCTACTGTCCTACCGCAGAGATGACAGCAGATGTCACATCACACAAAGAGACAACATAACGCCATGCATGCGGGCACATACATGTAAGTATATAAGAAGGGAACAAAAGCAATGGTGGAGCAGACCAAAGGTCCAAGTAAGCCTACATTCTGACCACATACTGGCCAACAACTGGCCTATTAAAAGCTCACCAGCAAGACCTGAGTGAAGCCAGACCTACTATGTGGACACACACACACACACACACACACACACACACACACACACACACACACACACACACACACACACACACATGCAAACAAGTTTTCAAATGAGTAGGTAAGAAACAGTTGTGTCTGCCCACTTTGCAAGGAGATATATGCAGAACTACATCTTTATTGATCGGGCCAGGAAAGAAGGGAAGACACTTTATTATTTATTTCATTTAAAATAATTTTACCCTGATTTTATCCTTTAAAAAGTACCCAAAGCAGCTTACATTTTTAAAAGACAATTCTTAAAAGCCAAAAACAGTAAAGATGCAGATATTTGGAAAGGATGTAACGCATATATTAAAATGGTAAATAAAATCAACACTAAAACACCTTTAAAAGCAACAAGGTATGATCTATTTAAAAACTCATCCCAGACCATCAATTACTATGGGAAAGCTTTCCAGAAAACAAAGCCATACCATCTAGCTCCTCTGCATTGATTGGTACTTCACTGCAACGACAGATGGTAATTTTGTTTCAATTCATTTTTGATCAGGATCCATCAACATTCACAAAATTGCAATGTAAGAGAAAGTGGCATTGACACACTTGCCCCATCCTTAGTACACATTTCTGCACAGACCATATAGATCAGTGGTGGCGTGAACCTTCGACAATCCAGATATTTTGGACCACAACTCCCACAGTCCTCTGTCATTGGCAATACAGGCTTGGAATTCTGGGAGTTGTGGTCCAAAACATCTGGAGTGCCGAAGGTTTGCCACCACTGCTATAGGGCCAACATCGCCCCCACCGTCCCTGCCGCCACCCCCGCCGCCGTGACCACAAGTTGACCACGGGGGGCCTTCAGGAGTGGCAGGTAGGCCGCGGGCTGTTCAAAGTTGGACAGCTCCGTCCTAGAAGATGGTTCTTCCATTTTATCTGCCGTTGGGGCATAAAGCCCTCTTCCACCATCAAAACCATTGACCATCTTCTCCTGTAACCTTGGGACGGAGCCCTTATGAGGTACATATGCCTTGGCATAATCTTACCCCTATATAAATAAGCATTTAAGAGTAATAGATAGGATCTCATTGCCTAACAGTTTTCTTTAAAGTTACAGAATCAAGGAATTAATTAATCAATGAATTCAAGGGTTGGGTTTGCATTTCCCCCTTTTATCCTCCTCTGTTGTGAAGCAAAAAAACCATGCACAAGCCTTTCATTGCATGCACCCACTCGGAGAATATCTGTACTCTAGGCATTTAACTGAGTTAACAATCACGCCCCTATTCCAAAGACCTCTGGGAAATTCAGCTCTGTGACAAGAGACTAAGAATCCTCAGAACCTTCAGCAGATTAAATCACAAAGGATTAACTGTGAATGGAATATATCTCAGGAAAAGTAGGTTGTTTTGCTTTTAAAGTGTCAATTTTAAGAAGGAAATTTTGTATTGATAAGGATTCATCAGTTCAAGACAATAGAGTTTTATCTTTTTGTTTCAGTCCCGGCCTGTTTACTGATGTCTAATGTCTTTGTTTTAAACTATTTGAACGGGTTTGTAATGGCTAAGGCCACACAAATAAATAAATAAATTCTCTGAGAATCTTTGAAACCCCAAAGGATTAACTGTGAATGGAATTGCTTGATAAATCCATGTAAAACTGGCATATATTAGTACTAGAGTTGTAACACGATTAATTACTGATGGTCTTCTGCAAGACTGGAATGGCCAGGCATGAAGCATTTAGAAGGACAGACTTCCATAGCTTCCGTTCACATCTGCACATATAGTGATTCAGTTATCCACAGTTGGCGGAGGAAAATTTTAAATAATTCAGTACCTGCAAAGCAAGCTACTGTCACAAACAGCAGCTGTAAAGCTGTAAAGCTGTTGTAAAACAGCAGCCGTAAAACAAGCTACTGTCACAAAACAGCAGTTTTGGGGTTTTTTGGGGTTCTCTCTTATCCACAGTTTTGTTATCCACGGGAAGGCCTGGAACCAATCCCCAGTGGATATTGGGGTCCTACTGTAGATGCATGTCACAAACCATAATTCTAGAGCATCAGTTGGATTCCTGGAACAATTACTTGAAACAGAGAAAGTTCAGGGTTCTGACTACACTGTTCTGGTCCTGCTCCTGATACATGCAGTCTGCCTTTTTTTTTTTTTTTTTTGTCTTTGTCCAATTATCTTTTAGGCTATTTTAGGGTTCTTCCTCTCCTGCTGTTCTCGAAATGTCATTTTTATGCAGTTTCTAAAATAATAATAAAATTAACAGTACAAAGTCTAGAAATACTGTAACAATTCACCATATTAATGTAGGCTGCCTTGGAGCCTTGTAAGGAAGAAGGCAGGGTAAAAAATATTTTATATAAATAAATAATTCTATAACAATTCCTAAAAAGCAAAAGTGTTCTTTCTATTTCTTGTTTTTACATTTTCAGTACACAACTGATACTACTAACCAGTCAAAAAAGTTACCTGTACCTTGCAAATAATTTATCTCCACCTTTGTATACTAGGTCAATTTTGTTAACAGCATAAATTCCAGATATAGGTAGACCAGACGTTTATGGAAAGGAGCCTGGAGAGCCAGGTAGAAGTCAAAATAAGAAAAAAATGGTCCAGAAGGACCCCTTGATAATAAAAAGTGATGCTCCAGCTATCAGAAAGTGATGGACACACAATGTTTCAGAAATCGACCCATTAAAACTATAATAAAAGGAATGATATATAACAAATGCCAACCATGAATACTACAACTTGCGGAATTCTTTCTATATCCTATTACTATAATAAATGAACCATCCTCTGTTGTCTAAACACCCAGTAGAAGAGAAAACACCTAGGGGTCCTTCCTGGCCCCTACCACTCCCAAGCTGGGATGCTTCCAGATGTGTGATCATTTGGGCTCTCAATCTTGCAACCCGTGAGAGAATGGATACACCACAAGGAGCCTGCTGGAAGGTGAGACTTAGGCACTACTCTTCCACTCCACATCTGGGCAACAGGACACCAGCCATTATTTTTGAGTTCAGAACCCTGTTTTGCAGTGTTCTGAATCTCAGGCTACCAGACGTACAATCGAGGAAAATGTTCATGTTAAAAAGCAAACAAGCCGTTTCCATACTAAAGAGCAACAGCAAGGAAGGACAGCAGAAGAAAGGATAGGAAAAGCTTGCAATATCAACTGCCTCCCGGTATATGATAGATTTATAGGTTAACTGACAGATGCAAAAGCTTTTATATATTTGTATTGCTCTGTCAATGACCAAATCATGGCAAATCTGTAAATGCAGAACAACCCAGAGAATAACCTTTATTGGACCAAGGTGCTTTTTAAACAGCTAAGCTTCTGGTTCCTTGATAAATGGTGAAAAGAAAAGAGCAGGAGACAGGTCAAACAGAAGATGTAACTGTTTGGATGCATGTGAATATAATGATATGTTAAATGCCTTGTTGCGTTATATACAGTACTAATTTGCAAGAGTTAGGTGCCTGACCCACCCACAATAAAGGAAAATTCATGAAATGCAGACGCCTTAGCAAACTGACCTTGGGCAACTCCTGCTGGCCTGCACTTCCAAAAAGAGGCTTTTAACCCCCTCCTGACACCTCAGCAAACTGACCTTGGGCTACTCCTGCTGGTGTGCACTTCCAAAGAGAGGCTTTTAAATCCCCCACACACACACACATCAGCATACAGACCTGGAGCTGATCCTGCTGGTGTGTAAAAGAGATGCTTTAACCCCCTCCTGATACCTCAGCAAACTGACCTTGGGCTGCTCCTGCCAGCATGCACTTCCAAAGAGAAGCTTGACATTCCCTCCTGACATCTCAGCAAACAGATCTGGGGCTACTGCTGCTGGGGTATGCTGCCAGGAGCAGCCGAAGGTCTATTTGCTGAGGTGTCAGGAGGGGATTAAAAGCCTCTCTTTGGAAGAGTGCTTCTCTCAAGAAAAAAATCGGTGATATACTGAGACCGTAATACAGTGGTACCCCGACTTAAGAGCAGCTCAACTTAAGAGCAATTTGACTTAAGAGCGGAAAAATGTTGGCGTTTTAACTGCCGCCTTATAAAATTTAGATATGGTCTGCTCGACTTACTTTTTTTTTTTCATTTTAAACCCCCGATATTTTAGATATTTTAAGAGCATGCATTAGGAATGGATTAAGTTTGTAAGTTGAGGTACCACTGTATTTGAACCATGTTGTGGCAGGGGATTACTGTATTTAGCATCATCGCATGCACATATGATATAATTATACAGTCCAGAAAAACAAATACCTTAAAACAACATGAGCATTTCAGAGGAAAATTTCCTTCACATGAATCCAGACTAGCTGTAAATCTCTTTTGTCCTAACACTAATTATTGGATAAGATTACAACAACAGATTGTTTTCATAGGTGTAGTAATAGCCCATCTTTTTCATGATGATTTTCCACCAAAAATGTTTTCATGCATTCAATTCAGAGCTTAAATCAGTCTGCGGTCCACATAATTCTATAAAACCTGTATATTGTAATGATGGATCATAAAAAATGTGTTATGCATTTACTAAACAGTGATGGTTTTTAAACCAGTAATATTTTTAATCACCTTCTCCGTATTCTGTATATAATTACATATTATTGAACATGGGTGTTTTTTATGTAACTTCATAAATGTTTTTGTTCACAGTGCTGTAAACAAGGGCAGTCAATACAGTTCTTCCTTCAAAAGAAGAGGTTCTTAAGATTCAAAGAAGAGACTGGTTGAAATGAACAACAATCAGCTATAAATGTAGCTTCAGTCCACAAATCTACCAGCTACTACCTTTTGAATAATTATAAATCTCCAGTAAAAGCATATTTGGGGCACTTCTCAGTGTCGCCTACTCTTTTTTGTGCAGGCAGGTATTCAGAAACAATTTTTTCCCCTCTGAAATGCTGTTGATATTATTTTCATGATATATGCTTTACTGTTGTTTTACAGTATATTTATCATTTTTGTAGCACTATTTTATAGCTATATTAGTCACCTTAAGTTTCCTGTTTGAATGGAAACACTGGGTATAAATATTTAAAAATACATACAAAACCTGCGATACCAATGCAGTATTACAAAGCTTGATGTACTAGTAGTACATCTGGGACATTACTACAGTTTTGGTGTTAGATAATGGATTGGTTCACTCAGGTATGGCCTTCGGTGGAATCAGCACTGCAACCTGAAATTGTAACTTTTTAACACCATACCTCTGAAGATCTATATTACAGAAAGTTGCTATACTCATCTTCCCCATGTAGGAGAGTCTTTCACACACTCAAATTCCGACAATCAAAATCCGCATCAAATTCCGACAATCAAAATCCGACAATCAAAATCCGCAGGAGCCTAGGACAAAAAGCCTGAAAATGAATGCAGTATGTCTGGGTCCCAACTGCTACTACGCAATCCTTTGGGACCTTCCTCCATCACACTGCAAACATGCTCACATCCCCTCTAATGCCTGGTCTTCTTGCACCTCATCGTTGGCTGTAATTTACTTGCTCCTCTGGAAGGTCCATAAGCCACCAGAGGATGTGATTGTGAACAAGTCAGCTTTGATGTTACTGAGATCTACCAATGCTTCTCCACAATGTGAGCTTTGGGTAGATACTACTCACCACCACCACCACCACCACCACCACCACCACCACCACCACCACCACCTGAGCTGATCAATCAAGCCAGAACAGAGTAACGGGTTATGGATTGGGGTAGTGAAATGTGAGGGTAGAAAATCATGAACCTCTTGCTACAGTGAACCTTAGTTTTCAAGAGTCAGCTGGGTGTAAATACCTGGATACTTGCTCGTAGAGACAGGCATTGTGGACAGGATCGGTTTGGTGAGGATTGGTGCCATATATCTGACCCCAGACTGACTAAAGGCTGGGAGTGTTGACAAGGGTGAAGAGGGAAGTAACAGCCCTTCCTCCTGACCTGTAATGGAAAGGCAACATGGGCTACCCCTAAATTTACTGGCCACTGATGATCAATCAGATGGTCATGCAGCAGTGAATGCACCAACCACTGTACCAGCCTACACACACCCCATTATCTGACACTGGAAGCTAAGCAGAGTCAGACCTGGTTAGTATTTGGATAGGAGACCCCCTTCCTTCAACCCAGTATCAAGGCAGCTTCTAGTTTAGTAAGATAAGTAGAGTCAGGCCTGGTTAGAAGTTGGATGGGAGACTCCAAGGAATGGGACTGGGAAAGAAATATTTCTGAAACCCTGGATGATTTGCTGCCTGTCATAAACAATTTGAGCCAGTATTAAGGCAGCTTCTAGTTTCCTTTGTGCCAGCTATCCTTACTTCTGACATCCCTGTGAAGATCAGAAGTTCATTTCATCTGAATTCTCCTGTTGTACAATTTTTCTTCTGCAAGCAGTGTTCTATATTTGATTAGAGATGGGCTAAAATAAAAAATAGCAAAAGAATCACTAATTTGTCAATTCCTATTCCTATGACTCAACCCCCCCTGAAGAATATGGATCAATAGACTTTTAGTGATTTTTATTCACTCATTAGTCAGGCTATAAAACGATATACACACCCAGCAACTAGAGATACCAACATCGCTTCTCCTCTACACTGGTGAAGACTAGGTTTCAACAAGCCAGCTCCTAAAGAGCAGTTTTCTGGGGCAACCCACTATGTGGGTGTAAAACAGCACCTACAGCACCTGGTGTTCCCTGGTGGTCCCTCATCCAAGTATTAACCAGGCCCAATTCAGCTTAGCTTCTGTGATCAGGTGAGATTGGAAGTGCTCAGGGCATCTAGGCATATTGAAACCCAAATTAAAATGCAAACTGAACAAATCTTCCCCAATTCCTATGTTTTAATGAGTTTTGATTCAATTGATTCAATCAATTTTCTGGTCTATTAAAGACTTGCTTAACAAAAATGGCATTTAAAATACTTTGGCTTTTGAATACTATTAAGACAACAAACAGCATCCGTCCTGGTTTGAACAGAAGGTTTCTCACTTTACCTATTCTCTGATTTATGCTAGAAGACAGAAGGTGAGAGAAATCTGTTATTATGATATAAATGGATAGATACAAATATAGGAAAGCAACTAATTCACAAGGCACACAATGCAGAAATCCTGACCTTCATATTCACCACCTATGTGGCGGTTTTCAGTTTTAAAGGTTTTACCTATAAATGGCAGGTCTGAAAGTAACCCAATGAAATGAACTAATTAGCACTGTTACATGGATAAGAAACTGAGGCATCAGGAAGGACAGAAAGATGGACACCCTGAACATTGTCTTAATTAACTGCTTACAAAACATTTTTATTAATGTTATCATGATTTTTCACAAAAGGATGATGGACTTTCCCTCCACCGAAGGTGTTCAACGAACACAGGGACAATCCAGTATTCCACCGTGAAATGTCAGCTTTAGCTTTCCTTTGTCAAGGTGTGGGTTATGAGTTTGTATTGTATATATTCATTTCATTCTTTATTATGTGGTCATAGACCAGATTTATGTTGTATATAAATCATCCTCCAAATCTGACCCTTTTGATTCCGCTTCAAATAAGGGCTTGAAGAATGTGCGAAATGGAAATAGGGAGGAAAGTTAGACTGTGGGAATGTAACAGAGGGATGGTTGTTAAAGAAGGAACATGTACAGCTACGGTGCATTTTTAAAGCTGATGACACCCCAGGTCCCATGTCTTTCCAATGAAAGCCTTTGTAACTTCAATACTGCTTAGCCTATTGCTAAAATTTGCAAGAAAATCAGCCAGAAAAAGAACAGGGAAGGAACAGGATGAAGGAGAGACTAACACTGCTCTGATGCAAACTTCCTCCAGCACAGAAACATAGATACGCCAGGCTCCTTCCCTGGCATCATTCAAAAAAGCTGTTAAAACCTGGCTGTTTAGGGATGCCTTCGGCAATTGCTAGGATGTGTATTGTTCTCCACCGTCTTGAGGTTGGTGCACGTCATCAGTTGTTTTATGCCTCTTGCCAATTACCTGTTTGTTGTTGTATTTTTCCTTTCTTGTTATTTTTTTTAATCATTCTTATTTTTTTTATTTCTTATGTCTTTTAGGTGAACCGCCCAGAGTCCCCTTTGGGAAATTGGCATGCTATACAAATAAATAGATAGATAGATAGATAGATAGATAGATAGATAGATAGATAGATAGATAGATAGATAGATAGATAGATAGATAGATAGTGGTGATATGGCCAAATTTGGCAAGGGATTAAAAATGGATGGAAATGGATACTGAGAAATCAATACATCCCTAATCACTATATTTCAGCCTGGCCTAGCTCAAAAGGATTGTTATGATGATATTTAAGTAGGGGAAGGATGTTCTTGCAAGCCATCTTGAGCTGCTTGGACAAACAGTGGGATATAAATTCAACAAATAATTAAGACACCATTCCCCTCACAAAACTACCCATAAATGCAATTATGGCAAAAGCAGAGGGGATTTTTAAAGACATTTCTAAAGGTTAAGAGTGGTACAGTACCATAAACACCTCATGACAAGTGATGGAACAAAATTATAATTTATATAGATAATAATAAAAATCCTGCCCTCTAGAGGCCCAAAAGAGAAGTGGAAAGTATAAATGCAAATTAATAAAGTGGACATACCTTACACATCATAAAGGGACAACTCTTCAGCCTCTATTAAATACTAGATCATTATGCTACCAAACCACACACACACACACACACACACACATCCTAGAAGAGTTTTACAGTGAAATTGCTGAGAAGCTTTAGATGCTATTTTAAAAGGAGATTGGATAAAGCAAAGCTGAAAGAGGAAAAATAGGTTAAGAATATTCTTGTGTCATATAAGATTAGAGTTTGGTACACTGTCAAATTAAAAAGAGTCTATTTTTTATTTATTTATTTTATCAGTCTTAATAGCTTATTCATCTTTTTTCTGGTTTTGTCACTAATCTTTCCATGTCTGCCTTTATCTCATTTTTAATCTCATTTACATATATACAAGCGCAAAACACAATCTCGATAACAATAATACACCGAGTGTTACTGTGGAAGATGTGAGTTGGAATGTCAAGGCTCAACTTGTAATTGACGCCTTGTCTTTCCTTGTTTTCATTTCAGCAAAAACAAAGCAAAGCAAAAATCATCTTTTTTCTTAATGGAATTTCCACTCGCTACAGACAAAATTTTTCTTCCCAAAATAACATCTACAAATGCAGAGGCTGACAAGGTAAATAGTTCGGGGGAAACTTGATTTTCTCTCTATTATCTTGTTCACTATGAATGGATGAGGTTGCACAGCATGTTTAGTGCAATCGGAAGTCACCACCCCCTCCAAAGCTGCACACCACCAAAATTGAGCATGAAACTTGAAAGCACTTTAAATCAAGTAGAACACCCTAGTTCTTAAAACGCACGTTTTGGTTTGCTGCTCAGTTTTGGTGCCATTGACTGACAACCCCTCCAACCTATCAAGATGTAACTCACTCTTCCCACCCTTCCTCCGCTCCTTCTCCAGACCCAAGCCGGTGGTGCCTTTTTCTTCACTGGCTCATGGCGACCCCTGTGAAATGGACGTTCGACCCCCAAAGGGGTCCCGACCCCCAGGATGGGAACCACTTATCTTGATGGTTTGATTCCCCACTGTGCCTCTCAAGCTAGCCAGTGTGGCCCTGGAGAAAACTGCACAGTCCAACGGCACCCCCAGAAGAAGGGAATGGTCTATCACTGCTGAGTATTCTCTACCTGGAAAAACCTGAAAAGGGTTACTATAAATCAGAAATGACTTGACATTAGATTATTGTTGTTATTAATAAAGATAGTTCTGCAATACAGCCAAAGTAAAGCATAAACTATAACTTTTTCTTTAGTCCAGCTGATTTCTTCCCAAAACTATATTTCCATTGATCTCAACATCATGAGATTCAGCACCATCCTGAATTCAAGCCCAGCTATGCACAATACAGCTGCCTCCCAGGTAAATGTGTACAGGAATACAGCCTTGGACAGTTGTTGGCATTTACCTGTCTCCCAGGTAAATATGTACAGGAATACAGCCTTGGACAGTTGTTGGTATTTTTAAAATCTCCCTCTGGAAGCAATAGAAAGGAAAAGTGTTTACCTTAGGCTACTCTGGGTCCTTAATGTTTCCTTAGAAACCCAAGGAGACATGTTCCTGAAGAAGAATGCGTAAAACCACTGTTTTTGTTAAAAATAATCTTCATATGATAAGAACATCTGCTGGATCCTTATCCTATAGTCTAAACACTGGCCGATGGAGCTGCACTTTCAGCTTGCAGTGATAAGGTGTGATGTGTGTCTACTGACAATAGAATCATTATAAACTTTTATTGTTACATGTAGTGTCTGTGATATGGCTGGCAGCTGATGACTGAGATAGTATGTAGGATGCAGTACTCAAGCAAAGTACATGGAAATTTACTGAATTCGGTGATGACCTAACCATTTTCATGCTCGTGGAATGTCTAAACACAGGTTCTTCGCTGCCTGTATCAACATTTCAGAAACAGTCATTAATTTGGTTTCCAACAGTTAAATAAGATTTTGATTTATTGAATAAAATACTCTTGCGAGACTAAAGCAAAGGATCATATTTTAGGAGATATTTATCACACTTCTCCGTAGCAGATTAATTTTGTACTAAACAGAAAGGATGAAAATCCTCTTAGGTGAAAATGTTTTGTTGTTTTTAAAACAGTGGGATACCCCAGTTGACACCTGCAGGAATTACACTGGTGTTAGAGGCTGTGCACGAAATGATAAACGAAAAACGAAATGTGTTTCATTTTGTTTCATCACAAAATGCCATTTTTCCCCTCTAGAAGGAAATGATTTGTCCTAGAGGAATAAATGGCAGGGGAGCTCAAGCTCTTCCCTGAAACCCCCTGAAATTTGTAAAAGTTGGGGGGGCAGGGAGCTGAGTTCTGAAGCTCCAAAAGGAGTGCCCCTAGGAAAAAATCTTTCTAATTGGAATCAGAAGCCAATGAACTGTCCATGTGAAAGTACCATCAGGGAGAATTCTTGTTTTTCTTCTCATCTGTCCCAGTCTCTACTTCTGTTCTGAGTCGAAAGAGGCCATTGCCTGCTATAGGCCAATCCCGTAAGTGTTATGAGGAAGCCTGATTTTTTTTAGGATCCTCCCAATGCAAAGAGATATTCCACACATAGCAGAAGCTCTCTTCCTCCAGCAGTCCTTCTCACCATGAAGGCAAACAACAAGTTACTATTGGGTTATGGTGACCCCTTGCCCTGCTTGGAAGAGGCCACAAGCCCCCTATGGCAGACCACTGGCACAGGTGCCATAGAGAACTTCCCTCTACAGGAACCCTCAGCCAATTGCAGCCTCTGATGCCATTGACTGACATCCCCTCCAACCTATCAAGCTGTAACCTGAATAGCGGTAGTGTCACAGAAGGATCTGAAAGTGGTGAGGTTTGCATAATCTTATAATTTATTCTTCATGGTGATCGTGACCATTCCTTCCTTTGGAACCCACCATCCAAAATTACATTCAGCATTTAAAGGGATTATTAAGAACAATTTGCTGCTAAAGAAGTCTGTGACTTTCCACCGATGGGAGTTCATATGAGCATGGACAGAAAAAAATCCACTCATTCACTGGGGGAACTCCACTAAGTTGAGTCACCAAATCCCCACTGATTCAGAGGGCCTAATTAAAATGGAACTTAGTATTGGACTTCAACTTATGAGGCTTCTCTACTTGGGGTTGGCAGCTAGATTTTGATCTTTACCGAGTTTCTAAAATGCAGAGGAATAATGTTGTGTTTTCTCAGTTTTGCAAATTCTGGAGATAGGGGAAATTTGCTTAACAGAATTGCCTATGGGGCGCATCTGTACAACATAAAAATGGTCACGATTAGGGATTATTCTGTTTTCAATGAATTCCTATGGGAAATTTGTATAAAGGAAAATTTGCTTAACATACTTTCATTTGGAACGAATTAATTCCTTTATACAAGGTACCACTGTAGATACTAAAATGTACACAGGTAAAATGCACACATATTCACATATTTAATCAACTGCAAGAGCATAAAGTAGATAGAATGTGTCAAGAAATGTGTACATTAGATGAAATACATAAATTGATGCATAAATTACAAAACAATGAACAAATTTTAATGCTGGAATTAAACATGAATTCTCAAAACCTGACATGAAATGAGAATTCATATCACTGGTTAGATCTTACTGTGTCCAGTTCTGGACACCCCACTTTAAGAAGGATGCCTAACTGGAACAAGTTAGGAGCAGGACAAAAGGATGATCAGGGGACCAGAAGCCAAGCCCTATGAGGAAACACTGAAAGAACCGAAAGGTGGTCATATAAAAGAGGGGCAGAATCTGCTCTCAATCATCCCAGAGTTCAAGATATGCCATAATGGGCTCAGAGTAACAGGAAGTCAGATCTCAGCTGAACATTAGAAAAAAATATCTTTACTGTTAGAGCGGCACAACAATGGACCAGTTACCTCAGGAAATGTGAGTGTTCTCTGGAGCTGTTCAAGAGAAATTGGACCACCATCTGACAGTTCTACTTTGGTTCGAATTCCTGCCTTAAGCAGGGGGTTGGACTCAATAGCTTTGTACTCCCCTTCCCACTCAGTTATTCTAGGATTCTATAAGGCGAAGAAAATGCAAGGGGGTTCAGGGAAACACATCAAAATCACGAGATTTATTCTCCCATCTGTATCGAGGAGCAATGTAACAATTAACTGCATTGTTTTGAATGCAAGTTAATGACATTAATGACAAGTTACAGATGCCAAAACATTATCTTAGACAGTAAAGGATATGTAAAGCATGAGTGAGAATAGTTCTAATTCACAGAACTCTACACATTTGTGAATTTATTTTTACTTCCAAGGAACAAATACCTTGAAATGCAATAACTGAGGCAGTATTAATGCTATAAATGATTCAAATGACAAACTTCCCCACCTTTGTAAATGACACCCAATCTCTCTGATACTTTCAGTCTTGTTCTAAAACCAGAACCACGTCTAGCATCGACATCTGTGAAATCAGTTCACTTCTCAGATTATGAAATCAATGGGGGTACCATCATTTAATCTAAAAGCATCATTTAATCTAAGATGATTAGAATCTCTTAACTGGTTACAAACCATGATGGAGATGTGTCATCTCCAGGCTTAAAACCGGAGCACTTCAAAGGCCAGATGCAGGGGAATGGTATAAGGAGACAGAGATCTAGTCTCATGCGCTCCCAGACGCATTTGGTGGGGGCCACTGTGAGGTACAGGAAGCTGGACTACATGGGCTTTTGGCCAGATCCACCATGGCTCTTCTTATGTTCTTATGTTCTTATCCCTCCAGGACTGGGAACTTGTTATTAAGATCCATGTTAATAGGATTTTAATTCACTACCAATAACCCTATAACTACCCCATGAATCAACAGAACACCTACATTGCATAAAACACAAACATAACAGCCATTGTATGTGGTTACCTTCCGGGCTTCTACAGCATATTAAATTAAGTGGATGATGACCAAAGAAAGGGCATGGGACCCACTTCATAGAAGGCCCTCCCCCAAGCCATCTTGCTTGGTGCCAGTCTTCACACCCAGCCAAAAAAAAAAAACTGTACTTAAATAGGGATTTGGTACCAGCCAATAGAACAAGCAGTTTCAATTGTTTATGTTGAACACTCATGCTGAATTGTTGTGCTGCTGTTTATTTTGGATTCATATTAATTATAATGTTATACTGTATTGTGTTTTCACTGTTAGGCTCTACAACACCCTGTCAAAGTAACAAAGATCAGGCTAGCTTTCAAACAGAGAAGTTATCCAGGAGACTTCAGCAGTGATTTTTCCATTTTCTACCTACCTGTATGTAGAATTGTACAATTCCATATTCTACCTAAATGCATTAAGTGAAAAATGTAATTACGGGTCATTCTGAATGGGGTGATGCCTTATTTAAAATATGTTGGTAGAACAGCACAGATCCCAATAGGAAGTCAAACTACATATGGCAAACACTTATACCGAATCAAACAATTAATCCACTTATCCTGCTCTGTCAACTCTAAGTGGCAATAACTCTCTGGAGTTTCCAGTCAGATACTTTCATATTGGAGATCCCTGGTATGCCAGGGCAGTCTCCCATCCAAGTTCTAACCAGGGTTGACCCTGCTTAGCTTTCAAAAGGAGAAAGATCACCACAATCAATGTGGCAAGATGCACACGGGCAAATACCTTGAACTACTATATATAGTACTGGGGCAGTTGCAGTCAGAACCAAAGCAGCACGCACCATGCCACTCAAAACAACAAAGTAAACATCAACCTGAAAATTTAACATAGGTCAACCCTGAACATTGTAAAAGATGAACATATAAAGATGCTAGCATATAAAAGTGTGATTTGGGGAAGCTGCCATATATAGAACGGGCATATGTAGAATGGACATGTCCTAAAACCGAATGATTTTTTGTTTATTTAGTTATTTATTTATTATTAAATTTGTACCCCGCCCATCTTCCCAAAGGGAACTCTGGGCGGCTAACACAGCTGAACAAGTCAGCAAATACACAATACAATACAGTATAATAAAACAAATTAACCAACAAATCAATACATATAGATTAAAAGAAACGGCAGCAGGGGAGCACCCTTAATGTCCAAAACCCAGCTAAATACACTAACTAAACATACCCATAATTCAGATACAATGGGAATTCATAACAATTGCTTACAATTTGCTATACAGTACAGCAAACATGACTGAGGAAAGGTCCAAACTCCATGATACATAGTCAGGCTTAATTATTAGGATACAGTACCAGAAATCCATCTTTTACTAGTGTTGTCGTTTAATATGTTCTTACAGGTAATTTTGAAGGTTTTACATCTCAGGTCACTTTTGCTGATGTTGGTAGCTACCTTGAGTGTGATGGTTTGTTTTTTAATGGAAAATCGGGAAATTGAAATAAATAAAACAATAAATTGGGCCAAATTCAATCCTAATCCCAGCCAGAGAAGAACCACTGAATCAAACACCAATGAAATTCTATAGGTCTACTACAGTTCATACTAACAAAGGAACTTAGTCCATGCAGTTGTAGTTTCACAGGAGTTTCTTTAAAAACAAAACCAGAATGCATGCACTCCTGAACACAGATGCATCCCTGTCATTTTCATAACCTAAAAAGGCCAGATTGGAGCATGTCTGCTGAAATAAGTGCTATTCTCCCACCCACCCCCGAACCAGAAAAGTACTGAGTCACATTTTCCTTAGAGCCAAAAATTTAGAGACAAAAAACGAGAATGTAAAGTTCTGAAAGGGTAATTTCGATTTGAAATTTATCTCAGTGCTAAAGATGGTTAAATTGTACGGACCAAACTGAGGATTTGGGACACAGAGACTCGGGTTATGGGCAACTACAGAAAAATAATGTACTGCAAATGTACTAGAGTTCATTTTTGCTTTTCACCCTTTACTCTTGCTCCATGCTATCTCAGTACAAAATGCAGGTTTCATTATTACTGGCTTACTTTACTTCTGAATTGTATAAACATGGAAGAATGCTGCCCTCCCTTCTCTCAGAACCGCTGTACTGTATAAATAAATGATAGAGGGATATAAATAAAGGATTTGTGAGATTAGCTACATAAATGAGAGACTTCACTTTTTAAAAGGGACATTCGTGTATTATGGATGAGATCCATTTACATTTGTCATGTCCAAAAATGCAGGTAAGACTCACAACAACCCTGTTTCCACATCCCTAGGTACTAGTTTATTTATCTAAAGTATTCATAAACTGCATTTCAGACCAATGTGTTTCTCAAAGCAACATGCGACAACTGAAATTCCAACTGGATAGAAGCCAAAATAACACATTCTTCAAACCAAGGCAAAGTAATATTAAAATCCAACAAAGGCCAAGGAAACACTAAGCTGAGGAAACAAGGAAGCAAGCTTAGTTAAGATATTACAAAGGTGTGTGTAAAACTTGTCATCCATGTTTGTAGCTGTATCCATCAGCCATCACATTCCCTATAAAATGGACAGAAATGGTCCTTAAATGAAGGTCAGTGGGCAGTCAATGTCAACCTGGAACAGAAAGAAAGTGTGTTGTGTGTTGTTTGTATGGAGTGTGCATGTTTGCAATTATTTGCAAGTTTACTGTTTTGTCTTATTTGTTACTGAGCTTGTCATGCAGTCCTTAATGATATCATCAACCTGTGAAATTACGGTCCTATTATGACATTGTTATGTTGCACCTAACAGGGTTTTCAAGATATGGAAGGTGTTCCAGGTGTGTTTTGTCAGGACCATATGCCCTGTACACTTCCATGGCTGAGTGCTGAATTGAACCCAGGTTTAACACTCTATTCCCCAAACCATACTGGCCTTCAGTTTTCATATGACCTAATGCAGCTTTGCGTATTACTTCCTGAGTGGCATTTATCCTGTAAGATTATCTGCATTCACAATCAGTATTCAGTACAATTTGGAAGGAGCAATATGGCATCAGTGCACTAGCAAGCATACTTCTCTGTTAACTTATGCCCGACACAAATGTGAAACCTATCATTGTGCTTTGTAAATGCACACGCAAAGTTCTTGAATGCGAAATCCAAGAGTGCCACTCTTAACACTCTTAACTGTCTGAACAAATCTCTCCTTTGTTTTCCCTTTGGCAAATAATTGCATCCTTTTGTCCTGTTCCTGGTCCCTTAAATATATCTTGCAATTTTCATCTTTTTAAGAAATACTTGTTCTTGTCCCCCATGCAGAGCTAGATCCTTCTCGTGAGCCCAGATGTGTCTATTTTCAAAAGGGAAACTCTCTGGTTTTCTAAGGTATCCTTCTGTCCTGTTTACTGTTGGAAATTCAGTACAGCATGGGGGAGCATGGGGGAGGAAGCTGGTCACCCTCCAGGTGTTGTT
The DNA here is from genome assembly GCA_029282475.1 of Phrynocephalus forsythii. Lineage (NCBI taxonomy): Eukaryota > Metazoa > Chordata > Lepidosauria > Squamata > Agamidae > Phrynocephalus > Phrynocephalus forsythii. Next base: position 11,083,695 of record JAPFRF010000013.1, read on the forward strand.
CATTACAAATCCCATCATCCTTGACTCCCTGGCCAAATTAGAGCAAGGGCTGACCAAAGTCCGAAGTTTGTGAGCCACAGTGAGGCTGACTTGCAAGGCACCAAGGATGTGCCTATGATCCCACAACAAGTCATGACAGAAATCAATCACACACACACACACACACACACACACACACACACACACACACACACACACACACACACACACACACACACACACACACACACCAATGCTAAGGAGGCAGCCTTGCCTTCCTCCTCTTCCAGCAGTCAGAAGGAAGGAAGGAAGGAAGGAAGGAAGGAAGGAAGGAAGGAAGGAAGGAAGGAAGGAAGGAACTAGCTTTCTTCAGACTGACGAAGCTGTTTGGATGAGCAGCGAAACATTTCAATCTCTCAAGAAAAAGAAGTCCAGTTGCCACGATTCATCTTCCAGATAAACTCACCTGGATGACTGAGAATCTTCACAGACATATCCCACTAGGTGGCACATCAGCTAACAGGTGGAAATGACAAGAAAGCAGCAATATATCACTTAGGAGTTTGTTTGCTTTTCAAAGGAATAAAATTTTAGCAAGGCGGGACCCAGAAACAGGATAGAAAATGAATCAATGTGTATGAGATGGAACATGTAGCCTACACAATTTGTACAAATAGCCAGAAATGTAGCAATTGAAGTGACTGACAGAAATGAGAACGAGCCCAGCAGTACCACATAATCATACAAATATACTGATATTCTAAAACAAGGGGTGCGGGGGGAGAAAAAATTCAAATGGCCCATGTGATCAGGCCCACAGACATGTACCCCTGACAAGATACATTTCCCACCTTCTGTGTTTAGGATGCAAAGATAGAAAATTAAATTACAGGGTCAACCTGAAACAGAACACATACACACGCACACCGAAAAAACCCTAAGGTATCAGCGATCACATCTGAAACATATGGCTGCCCTGCTTGCCTCCCTCCCTGACCACCTCAACCTCTTTTCCCCACCCCGCTTCTGGGCTTGCCATTTCCCACAGACGTCTAATTCTGCAATCCAACACTTCAGATCCGTGTGTGTGTGTGTGTGTGTGTGTGTGTGTGTGTGTGTGTGTGTGTGTGTGTGTGTGTGTGTGTGTGTGTGTGTGTGTGTGTGTGTGTGTGTGTGTGTGTGTGTTGCGTCGTTACAGTCGTGACCGACCCTTTGTGACTCCATGTCCATGGAGTTTTCTTAGCAGGAATACTGGACTGGTTTGCCAGTTCCTACTCCAGGCGCCTACAAGCACCTGGTATTCCCTGGTGGTTTCCCATCCAAGTACTAACCAGGGCTGACCCTGCTTAGCTTCCGAAATCAGGCAAGATTGGATGCGCTTAGGGCATCTAGGCAGCACTCATATGGCATGTCCTTTAAAAGCTGGCCCATTCATTGGCTCTATGGCACTTCAAAAAGAGGTGCATGTTCCTGTAGAACGTGTAGGAAAACCCAAAGGATTTCTGCTTTTTTTAATGTCCTCTTCCAGAGCTCTCTCTCTTTTTTTCTTTCTTTAAGAAACAAACAAACAAGATATCAAGGCAAATTTGTTACTCCAAAGAGTCAGTGACACAAGAAACAGAATATTTCCTTTACCTTTCCTAGAAGTGAAAATAACAAAAAGGTTTCTGGCACCATCAAGACGACCAGAGTTTATTTGGCATGTGTTTTACAGGACTGGAGCCCACTGCCACATGCTTGCTAGATAACTCAGGGGTTTGGGGGCTTGCCTGTGGAGCCAGATCCAAGCACCAAAAATGCAGACGGTGCCAGATACAAGCACCAAAGATGCAGACGGTGTCATCATGGGCAAGCTGCACAGTGGTAGGGCTCCTACTTTTGCGTGTTCTCTACCTTGGAAACACTGGGAATGGTCATAATTTGTTGGAACTGGCTTGATGGCGTGCAGTACTGTTACAGAATTTTATCCTCTTTCACATCTAACTTGATAGTTCTTTGCTCCTCTATGACAGTGCATTCCTGCATAGATTAAAATGCCCCCTATGTTCTGTAGTTATGAATACTCCTTAACCCCTGGTTGATTTTGCGAGTGAATTCGTTAGTAAAGAAGGGACAAGAAATGTCCAGAAAGGCAGGAGAACATGAGATACGAAGGGCAGCCCAAGGCAAGGCTGTGACCACAGGGCACTAGGAGAATAGATTAGCGAGGAGAGACATAATGTAACACAAACATTTAGACACTGTAAAAATGCTTCTTTAGACTCATTGATGAACAGGACAAATGCAAAAGAGGGGTCTCAAAAACCAATCAGGGAAATCTGCTTAAAGAAATGAAAAAAACTGTCCATTGTGATAACCCGGCCACCTCTCTTCCCTGCATATTTTCTTTACGTGAGAAACCTAGAAGATTTCAAAATGGTACAGCAGTCGTATCCTGCACAGAGCTTGTGAAATCTATGATGTGTATCCACCAATGCAGTCAGATAAATAAGCCCTTCCATGCATGAATCATGTGCTTACCAGAGAGCACAGCTGTACTTGGCTCCACCCCAGTAACAGACATTCAGCTCCAGAGGTCCTCATGAGGGGCAGCCCAGGATATTTTGCTGCCTGAGACAAAGGACAAGATGGCTCCAACACATGATTATTGACCAATATATTTATTGTGCCAACATCCTGACAACTTGGGACACCTCAGGATAAATTGCAATCTTTTTACTAGGAAAACCAGTTAAAACACAGAAGATAACCCATAACATGCTACCAGCTGAATCTCAAAGTAAATCCTTATAAGAAAGCTAGTTCAGTCCTTCCAAAAATGCCATAGCCCTCATGTGTTGCACCTCCGATTGGTGAGAGGGCAACAGGAATCAAACTTCATGAATGGACATGGTGGAAGTCAGTTCCAAAGGTCACAAGGATACAGAAGGGAATAAGCCTCTCAGTACCTCTGAGTAAAAGATGGAATGGACAATAGTCTTACTACCAGTCTAATGTAGATTGAGTTCTGAGATTCCATTCTTAAGAAAAGTCTCTTTGGAGCTCAGAGACAGGCAACCTGGGAAAGTTAGGACCCAGCTACAATGGGATGGATCCATCACAGTCAACTGACTCTGGATAGGCATTTGCTCTGGGAATCGGCCTGTTCTCAGTGACCTCTGAACAGTATCACTCAACAGAAACTTGGTACTCAGAGACAGGTTACCTTTGAACAGTGGAACAAGTCTCAATCTTTGGTCCTCCAGAAATGTTGGACCTCACATCCCAGAAGGCCAAGCCAGGGGGTCCGGATTCCTGGGAGTCTGAAAGCTGAGTCATGGCAATTAGACTTTTTTTCTTGAGAGATTGGGTTGGGGTTAGGGTCTCTCAATCTCTCAAGGGAAAAAAAAACAGGAGTCCAGTGATCATGACTCAACTTCCAGATAAACTCACCTGGATGACTGAGAATCTTCACAGACATTCCTGGGAGTCAGACACAAATAACACGCATTGGAAGGTCGAACCAGTGGTTGATGAGGCAGATGCTGATAGGCAATATCAGCTGAAACAAGTCAATTTCTATCATGCCTTGTTCCAAATCTTCTCATCCAGGTGTGAAACTAGAAGGACTTTGCCTTACCCTAGTTAGTAGTTCTTAAACATGTGAAGAGGTAAACTGGGCTTTGCAACCCAAAACCTTGATCTTATATCAAGCAGCCTGATAGATAAATTATCAGTTCCTCCCCCACACACACACACAAATTGGAATACCAAATTCTGAGAGAAAAATAGAAATCTAAGGCTTGTTTTGTGATAAAACTAATTAAGCCAAGGGTGATAAGGGAGCATTTTATCAGGAAAAAAACAGTAAAAGGGCAAAAAGTTACAAAAATCCTTTCCTCTTCACTCGTCCTCGATTTTGTGCAGATCTACTGTTTCAAACGGTCTTCTTATTGGCCAGGGTACTTTTTTCCAGGCCAAAAAAAAGGGGGGCTTGATCATGAAACTCCACATCATGAATAATTCTACCCTGAGTCTCTGCATCATCCACCCCCTATCAATCCAGAACATACTGCCATGTGCTTTGCATAAGGCTGGCAATACACTCACTTCCTGACTCCTTTCCTTAGCACAGTATTCTATTACATCCGGCTCTGTTGCACATACGTATGCTTCTGAGTAATGCTTGCAAATTTTCATCAAATGATCTCATGTTCTCCTTTGTTTTAATGGATGCTTCTCTTTGAAAGAAAGAAAGAAAGAAAGAAAGAAAGAAAGAAAGAAAGAAAGAAAGAAAGAAAGAAAGAAAGAAAGAAAGAAAGAAGTGGTGCATGCTCTAGAGATGTTCTGGAATACTGCAGTCCTGAAATGTATGCCTGTTATTTTGGAATGACATAGCTGCTCAGTGCATCATGGAATGGGATGTTGTAGTTGTCTTCATTTTTTAACTATTTATCCTTCTAAGCCAAACTAATACCTTTAAATCTTATTTCTGCTGTCAACAACAGGACATCTACCACCTTTAGGAAACTGGCAGTTGATGATCAAGAGTCTGTATGATGGGATTAGGAACGTATATCAGGAGCTGGGACAGCCAGGTTTCTAGTCCCTACTGAACCCTTTGGATGAACCTGATCTTCCTCACAGGTTGGTGGTAAGCTTAAAGTGAGGAACAACAGAGCTGTATGTTTCACTTTAATTAAATCAAACCCAATAATACCAATTCAATCATTACTAGGCAACCAACTCCTTCATGCCATGGCTTTAGGAAATGACATCTCATTGCCTCAGTTACCATGTCTGAAAGAGAAAGATAATACAATAGGTCAGACTACAGTGGACTAAACAAACAGTCATAATAACATTATTTGTACAACATAAAAATTCAGAGATTTTGCAATTGCAAAATTTTAAAAATGGGATTTAATTTTCAATGATTCAGGTGAAAAGATGGAATGAATTAATTCCTTTATACAAGCATTGATAAGTTTGCAAGATGGTAATAGAAATGAGCAGGTGAGATGCAGAGCATTGACATAGATGCTAAGAAATGTTTCGTAGTTTGGACAACAAAAAAACACTGGCGGTGGCTGTGGAAGGATCGTTTTGTGCCCAAACCAAGGAAGATCACATATGAAATTGCACCCCTCTTGTGAAATCATGACTGTTCTGTGGAGTTGCATCGCCTGGAAACAACTAAGGCAGAATGTTAAGAATGTCACCGGCTGGAACAACGCCAAATCAAGTCTGCTAGCCATAACAGCTACCTTCCACTGCTAGTGTCCAGGAGTAAAGAGTCCAACACTGTAGCTTTTCCAAGCTCTGGACAAAAAAAAAACCAATAGCTTTGAACCAGGTATAATCCCTGTGACATATCTGGCTCTGCAACAGGCTAGTCGGAAGCAGAGATTTTGAAAAGCATAGCCATCAAACATACAAACACACATTCCACTGTATTAATAAAATAACGAAAAAGACCCATTGAGTTCCAATGAGCAAATGTCACCTGGCCAATATTTATCTATTGTGCCCCTTTGAGAAAGAGGAAAATTAATGGCGCTCACTTATGATTTTTAATCTGTGCCATTTGCAGTGGCCGACAGAAACAGCACACTGCTAGTGCTGGAGTATGAGGCAGACTGATAACTTTTATTTCCCGTTAAGCCATTCCATCTTATTGCATGGACAACAACAGTGTTGAGGGGCTGTTGCATAGTAATAGGACAATGGTTGGTTGTGACCCATCCCAGTTGAAAAACAGAGGGGTCAAATTTGCAGTTGAGTGGAAACCATAATCCTCAAGGAACAAAGGCATGCATCAGAGCAAGGTTATGTAGGAAGGTAAGTCAACAGGACATAGTCTCCTATGTGTAAGCGAAGATTGCATGTTGTTTTTAAACAGTTCATGCAATCCCCCGTCTTCATAAATATACTAAAATAATTTTAAAAGCCTGCAGACTGTATAAAATTAGAATGTGTTCAGCCTCCCTTTTAAGGTACAACGTATTCTTTTAATGCACACACTTCTTTTCATAGATGGATTCTTCTTAATCCAGGATACTGATGTAGTCCATCAAAAGGTTTTTATTACATTCATTTAATCAATTATTTCATTAACAGTTGTGGTCAATTCAAAATCCAAAGATTTTTGTTTTCCTGAAGAATTTCTAAGCCTGTCACTCTGAAAAAGGGTTCTGGAAGAAATGAGATAGATAGATAGATAGATAGATAGATAGATAGATAGATAGATAGATAGATAGATAGATAGATAGATAGATAGATAGATAGATAGATAGATAGATAGATAGATAGATAGATAGGAGAAAGAAACCAGCTATTTTAAGCAGCACTGATTCAGTTACATGTGAGGAAGAATCCCATGGAACTCAACTGATTGTTGGGTTCTGGGAATTATAATCCCAAAGTGTAGATTTTCCAATAAATTCAGATTAATTTATGGCAGAATTCCTAAGATATTAACTGCCTTAATTTGGATTATAAACCAGTTGAAAGAGATACTAGTGGGAATGACTACTATGGGTGTCTGCCATTCAAATACTGAAAGTGGGTCAAACTAATTATTGAAGACACATACCTACCATGCTCTGCATACAGTCACAGAGTGCAAGAGAACCAGTTTTTGAGTTTTTTTTTAACAACCATATCCTATACATTACTATTAGCCTGTCATTAGAAACTGAAATTGACTCAAATTCCAGCGAGATGGGTCAGGTTGACCTTTGTGATTCGCCCCCCCTACCATCCTTCCTGCCAACGAAGGCCATGTTTATGGCTAGAGGACCTATCACAACACAATGTTTTTTTTTTCCTATTTGAAGAATCCTCGCTCCTAATTACTAATTATCTTTAATGGGTAGCATAACCCTAAACTTTCCCAATACAGTGGTACCTCTGCTTATGAATTTAATCCATTCCGAATGCATGCTCTTAAGTCAAACAACTCTTAAATAGATGTACCGTATCTAAAAAATTGAAAAAATAAATAAGAAAATCTGAAAAAAATGTAAGTAGAGCAGACTGCACCTAAAATTTGTAAGGCGGCAGTTAAAACACCAATGGTTTTCCACTCTTAAGTCGAATTGCTCTTAAGTAGAAGTACCACTGTATATATGCACCGGCTAATAACTCCTCACTCCTACAGGTTGGCTTAAATTTTTCCACTAGTATCTTAGGCTCCAATTTACCTTTTCACTTCTGCTGTAACGTTCCAGACACCATTCTCAATTAAACCGCTCAATTACCCTTCCTGGTTTAAACCCAGGGTGTCAATGCCTGTTAGGAACATTTATATCGGACCCGATCCAATCTCGACTGCTCTTGAAGTCCAGTAAAGAAAATGAGTACATTCAGAAGTGAGAACTCACAAGCTTTCTATGCCTCCTCCCCCCACTACTTCTCCCTTTTCAATGAACTGGACATGCAAAAAATAATCATAGAATCCAGAACATTATCTAAAGGCAATGTATGATCCAGGAATGCTACTAACGCATAGTATCCATCCAGGACCTGCATCAGGATTTACAAGACTCAGGTAGCAAGTTATCACCAACCTATCACTGAATTTGTTGCATCAGCAGAAAAAATCAGTCTCACCAGTAAGTAATGCTCCTTGGCCCCATCACTGGAACAGCACTTCTATACATTGGGGGTCACAGTGGACATTGGTTTAGAATAAGAGTGGGGAACCTCAGGTCCTAGAGCCCAACCATACTACTCCTACTTCCTCATGATAACCTAACTGGATGATTTCCCCAGTATTGTCCAACCCCGGTCCTAAAATGTTGAAATATCTCTCCAGAGTTTAAGTTATTGGCAGGATAACCTTTAAGCTAAGGCATGCTGGTAACCTGGGGTCCCACTCTTTCATCTCTGACATTACTGGCCACTGAAATGGAGCCCTGAGGAACCTCTTTGAAATTTAATTCACCCCTCAAATTGTCAGGTACTGCCCCCTCCCCTATTGCCTGTAGAGCAAAAAGTGGGCAACTCTGCCATTTTGTTTTCTTTCCATTAGGACCTTTCTGGGTGGCCACACACAAACAATCAAAAAGGTGGAAAAATCAAATAAAACTTGAATCTCACCTGGATCTACAGTGACAATATGATGGGACTCCTGAGACATTTGGGGAGAATTAAAGCGGAAGGCAACAGCATTTGCCAGAACGTCTAGGTTTCCCCTACTTCTGGCCATGTAACAAGGAGACGTGAAGGAGACATGGTATGTTACTTGATGAAACTATTTTGAGAGCGCAGGCCCTGAGCAGATACCCTTAAGTATTGATAGAAGTTGGACAAGATGTTTTATAACGCCAACAAACACCTGATGTCCATAGCATGACGTCCATGGCACCTGAAAGAGCTCAGTGACCTCCATGCCTACAATCTCTGCATGGACCTTGTCAACATCAAGGAGCTGGCCAAGTGCTTCCACATAGTGTTGGACTTTCATCTATGACACGAGCACACTACCCTGACCAAACACAGCTTAGGACCAATTTTTCCACTTAATGATCAATGCATGGGCTGAGAAATACAGCTGAGCTCTAAGATACACAACCAAACCTGCCCACCTTCTGCAAAGCTGCTATTGCCAGTACACCTCCTGTATTTCCTAACTCTGAACAATAAAAGCATGGGGCTGCCAAAAATGAGTCATAAGTGAATGAATGAATGAATGAATGAATGAATGAATGAATGAATGAATGAATGAGGAAGGCCATACTGTTGTGTTCAGTTTGCAGACAGAGGCTGGCTACAAGCCAACGGGTGTGCCACAGATGAGACATAAATAAGGGAAGAATGGATAAGAATTCCAGTTCATTTTGAAATGAATCAACATTCTCCTAGTGCATTGATTCCCCCAGGGTGACACCAAAGCCGACTAGCAGCACCATGGAATCCTCAGAAGAACCTCTGTGGAATCCAAAAGTACTCTCTGGATTGGACTTCCCCCTCCCTTGTACCTTCCTCCTCCAAAATATTGTATTGCAGGAGCAGGTAAGTTGAGAGAGCCGTTAAGTCAAAAAAAAGTTTGGAAAACACTGGCACAGTGTAATGTTTAAATTAATGATATCAGTGTCACCTTGAAATCTCATTTCCGGTGCCTATATCCCTCTTTACCGAGCCTCCGGCCCTCTAAAATACACTTCTATATGCAATCTCGCTCTATGCTTTTGAGGAAATGGACTACAATCCACAAAAGCTCACGCTGAAAGAATACAGCCTTGAAGTTGCCTCAACACTTTTACTGGGCCCTCAAAACTTCATCATGGCACAGGCTGGGAAGTGGAACCTTGGCAACCATCCCCTGGAGACGGCTGCTTGCTCATACTCCTAGGGGGAATCACCTGCTGACTCAGAGCCAAGACTTTGGAACAGACCCAGCGGCTGCCTCCTCCTCTTCCCCCAGTTAAAACTCTCAGCCTTTCCTCCAGAAGGTCTGCTTTCAAGGAAGAGAAAACCCCTAGCCTCCTGCTAGTGAAGGTCAAACTATACATGTTAGAAGAGGGAGTGCTTCAAGTTAAGAAAGACAGCTATTTGTCACAAGAGTTGATTATTTTCATATCTTCGGCAGATTGCAAATTATAAACTGGTTTTTTTTTGCGGTTGACCATCTGGAAGCCACACCCCGGCTACGTCTGCAAGTGTGATGGCTCTCTACCACAAAGATCTGCCAGAGTCATAGTGTCTGAAACACTAACAGACGTCAGCTTCTTGTGATGAGCTACTACTAACCTCTACTTTAGCCCTGAGAAACCCTGGTGGAAGGGCAGGCTACAAGTGCCACAAAAAGGCAGCAACCAGCCCCAGGTAAGAGCAAAAGCAGCCAGTGCCTAGCAAATTTTAACACACCATTGCTGTTTCCAAAACCTCATAGATGGGACAGTTGGGCTGGCTTCGAGTGGTGGAAGAAATAACAGTTTCTGCAACAATTGCAATGGCACAAAATCCTTGAGTCAATGGGCCACTTTCTCCATGGTATGTCCTACAAGCATGGTGCAATGTCCAAAGGTGCTTTTCTCCCAGCACCCATAGAGGAAAACAAAACCACTCTGAGATGAGGGAGAAATGTATGTCCATCAAAGGGAGCTGGGGTCACCATGATCCATCACACTCTGATACCCAACCTTCTGGCTCGGAAGAGTTTTTAAGATGACCCTGAGATACCCTTCTACTACTGGTTTTGTTTCCATATTCTTTTTGGAACACAGTCGGACCCCGGTATCTGCTGGGGATCGGCTCCAGGCCTTCCCGTGGATGAAGAAAACTGTGGATAAGAGAGAACAAAAAAAAACCCCAAACAGCTGTTTTGTGACAGCAGCTTGCTTTACGGCAGCTGTTTGTGATGTTAGCTTGCTTTACAGCTGCTGTTTGTGACAGTAGCTTGCTTTATGGCTGCTGTTTTATGACAGTAGCTTGCTGTCGTAAATAATTTGCGGCTGCTGAATTATTTATTCAATTTTTCCCCTCTGGCAACCATGGATAAATGAATCAGTGGTTAATGAATTGGTGGATACGGGGATCCTACTGTACATGCTGGGACACTCTGACATGCAGCTACCTATGTGAAAATTTCTGAAAATTGATTACAGAAGGAACTTAAGACTTAAATAAATGAACAAAAAGGGGGGCGAAACTAGCAAAGATGTCCACCCAGGCCCAGGAATTTGTTTCCTTAGCTCCATGACTCATTTTGCATCCCTCTGTATTCAACCTCGTTAGTACTAAACACTTCATTTTCTGATAGATTTCTTACTTGCAATGCCTTAGTGATGAGCAGGTACCGTAGTGTCCCCTAGTCAACGTAAATGTTGGAGAGTTCAGTGCCCATTTCCCCCGCAAAGAATTTGCCAAATGTCACCCATGTCTTTGTCTCTTTTAAGAAAGGCTCCCTTTACTGTTTTAAAATCCCTCCTTCATTCCCTTCCCTGTGACTGCTTTGGGAGCAATTCTCATCATGGGCTTTTTTCAGGCAGCCAGCAAAACAAAACAAAACTTCAATTGAGTTGGAAATAGAGATATGCAGTGTCTCTGGATAAGTACAAATTGAATCAAGGCTACTTATGCCTGTCTGGCTCATCCACAAAACAGAGTAAATTTCCCAGAGGCATCAATAGGTAGAGTGACACCCCCCCCCCACTCAACACCCTAGATCTAGCATTCACGTGTTGCAATTAGAAATGGAAAAGGGAAAGAGAGATTTGGTAGGACACTGGCTTGATACCTCCCTTGCTTTTCTTGCTGCAAAGTCATTAATTAAACCATCCAAGCCTACACTGTTGCTGCAGTGCCAATAATTTCAGATCCAGAAAAGAGGAAAGGCAAGGGAAGAGGGAAAGGAGAGGCATAAATTCTACATGGAAAGCATCCTTCATTGCCCTTTTTAAAAAGACTACCTTTACGGTTTCAAAGTCCTTCCTTCATTCCCTTCCCTGTGACTGCTTTGGGAACTATTAGAATAGAATAGAATAGAATAGAATAGAATAGAATAGAAATTTACTGTCATTGTACACATACGCAACATGTACTGTACAACGAAATTAGGTGCTGTTCACAGTACTGTATAATTTAAAAGCAAGCAAACAAAAAACACCACTCACAATCCCACTCAACTTAATAAAAACATTAGACCGCAGCATTTAAGATACTGCTCCAGGGTAGAAATCATTCTGTTTGTGGGTGAGATCAGGGTTTCTTCTGGCAGCTGGCAAAAAAAGGAAGGGAAAAAAATAAAAATAAAAATACAGAGTGCCCAGCTCTGCAGATTGCTGTAGACCTGGCAAGAACACCCTTCTCTTCTGCCTGGACCTCACTGTTCCTCAAAACTTCAGGGCCTGGCAGAGTTATACCCTATGACTTGGCTTTGCCACCAGGGTTTCCCCAGTGACAGAAATAAAGCTCTCCACAGAGAATGAGAAATGAATACATACTGTTACAGATTGAGGCAAGAATGAGGTTCGTTGTTTATCTGAGTGCAAGCCCAGTTCAGTGGACTACTGCATAGCCCTAATATTAACCATACTGAAGACTAAAAGGGAGGGGGAAATGACAGATTTTCTGTTCCTTACTGGAGGTCCAGTACAGCATTCCCACAGATTGGAAAAGTTTGGGGGTATGTGTTGTTTTTTCTCTCTACAAAAGCACTCTCAGAATTCCCCAGCCATCCATAGCAAGGGGGCAGCAACTGTCGTTCTGAAAAGAAACTTTCCCAAGGTCTGAACATATCTCAATTCCTCACTGAAGTGCAGACCAAACCAGCTTTCTTTAGCTTTAAAAAAAAAAAAGCAAAACTAGCAGAGTTGGGGGAGGGAAGGGAATCAAGGATATGTGACCATGAATGGGAGGGGGAGAGAGAAAGAAAAGATCCAGAACTTCAGAGTTCCAGGAGAGGTCCAGGAGACCCCACCCCACCCCCACCCCAGTTCCTAAGCTGGCATTCCCAACGTGTTCCACTTGCTGCTTGCGAAGACAGTAAGGCTGAAAGCAACTCCACGCTGGTCGGCAGAGAAGAGATGTGACAGAGAGTTGGAACTCCGTGTCAGGTCTTTCAGGCAAACAATAAATATTACTTCTCCTCATAATCAGACTCTTTTTTCCCCTCGTCTGGGATCGTCTTTGAATGTTGAACCTTTTTCAATTAATTAAAAACTATGCACTGCAGAGTGCATATTTTATCAGCCCTCTACTGCTTAAGTGTCGAGAAAAGACCCAAGCAGTTATTCTTTCTTTCTTTTTCCCTCCCTCACCCTGTTTTTTTCTCTCTTCTTCTTCTTCCAGGCAACCCAGAGCAAGTACTTGCAAGGGTCATATCTTTTTAATTATCTTTTCTCTCTTTGATTAATTATTCCGTCTGACAATAGCGTGTTTCTAATGCTATTCACCTGCCTTTGATGATTGACAACTTTTCTGTCTGATTCAAAGCAAACAGCTGCTGCCATGATTGCCTAGCAACCAGGATGTGATGGATGAGTTCCAAAGATGGATGGTTGCAATAAATCATGTCTCCAGCTATAAAACTAGGAAAAAAAGAGGGGGGGATAAGAATAAAAGAGAACAACACACACACACACACACACACACACACACACACACACACACATACAAAAAACAAAACAAGGTTTCTTCCCATGAGTGCACTCAGCTCCTTACCAATTATACCTGAAATGGACTTGGGTGTCTATTAATAGCAAAGTTTTCTAACCAGGAAGAAAGCCGTGATGCCATTTGTATCAAGGTGTATTTACAATTGTTCCAGCAAATTGGTGCTTGTTCCTTCAATTAACTACTGTGCAAGCGGGGGAGGGGAGGAGGCCATGTAAAGTTTTCCACCCTCTCCTCCACAAAGATTCACAGAAAAGGCAATACTCTTCTGTGGCTGGGCAGAGATTGATAGATTGAGAGACAGAAAGACAGATGGGGTGGGGGAAGCAACTTTTCTTAAAGATGGTGCCAGCATCATGACCTAGACAGCATCACCACTAGCATTGCTGGCTGCAACACTTTGGAAGTTCTAGTCTAAACTTTTCACCTCTCTGAAACGGAAAGAGAAGGAAAGAGAGTATTTTTCCTTGGGACCGGTAGAATGAGACTTTCAATCTATAGTCATACACATGCATGCTTCATTTAAAGTGCATCAAATTTACCTTTTGCCATTTCACCCCATGATCAGTTCACACATAAGGCTTTTCTTGGTTTACATGTCTTGAAAGTAATTGAGAAGATTGCCACCATAACAGCATGATTGGGTAATCCTGGGTTCTCCAGATGCTTCCAGCTATCACCAATTGTAACTATAGGCCATAGGGGATGGAACTCTTGGCCCCTGACATAAGGGGATATATGAGCCTGCCTTCCTGCGCGACCTGTCCCCCATCACCTCCCCGTGTGTGTGTGTGTGTGTGTGTGTGTGTGTGTGTGTGTGTGTGTGTGTGTGTGTGTGTGTGTGTGTGTGTGTGTGTGTGTGTGTGTGTGTGTGTCATTACAGCCATGACCGATTCTTCGTGACCACATGTCCATGGAGTTTTCTTCGCAGGAATACCGGAGGGGCTTGCCAGTTCCTACTCCAGGCGCCTACAGCACCTGGTATTCCCTGATGGTCACCCATCCAAATACTAGACAGGGCCAACCCTGCTTAGCTTCCAAAATCAGGCAAGATCAGATGTGCTCTGGGCATCTAAGCAGCTCACCTCCCCATGCTTCTACCCTAAACAGAGAGATTATCCCAGAAAGGTGAAACAAGATTTCCGCCAGAATGACCTATTTTAATTTCTGTTTCTAAATTAAATTATTGATACAAGGTACGTGTAGTGCTTAAATAACCACTGCCTCTAAGTTTTAAAACGGGGAGGGTCATGAAGATATGTGGGTGAATGACATATATTTCCTACTACATGGTGAAAAGCATGGAGGAAAGCAAACGACTGAAATTTATTCACTGCCAAATAGACAGATATGCACACATATACACAAATAAAGATGGACATGCAGATTCTCCTTTCCGCTTATTAACAAGGCATAAGTGCACAAGAATACCACTGGGAAGACAATATTCATGTTGAAGACCTTGGCGAGTTCTCCTGACTGTGTCACTCTGTCTTTTTCCTCCTGTGCTTGGGAGGATGAAAATGGTTTAGGATGACCCTAATCCCAGCCTCTCAAGATCTGAGAGGAGCCAGCATAACAGTAGCGGACCCATTTCAACACACCTCCACACATTCCAAGCCCACAGGAGCCAACGTATCTTTGAATGTGAATTGCAACACCTGGGGGTGTACGTGAAACAAGTCTAAGCGTCTAATCAGACCTGAAGCCGCTGGAGAAAAATGCAGACTACAAAAATGTAACTGGTAAATAAACAAGAAGTAACAACATACAGAAAATGTCAATAGAAGCCAACTGTTTTTAAGTCATGTCAGCCTGGAAGAAAATCCTTCTAGAAAAGGGTGACCCATAGCCAGCGCCACCATCATAGTTCACTAGATCCTAAAACAGAAGAAATGTATAGAACGAATCAAATCCTGTAACATCTTTGGGAGTGCAAGTCAAACAAACATTACAACTTTCAAACATACGTTCTCTCTAAAATGCCAAATGTTTCCGATTTTGACCAGAACCTTGCCAAAGTCTAAAAACACCAGGATATGGCGTAAACAGCAGTGGCTACCTCGAGAAGGCCTGTAAAATATGATAACCATGCATACACGGTTCAGGCACTTAAAAATACTCATAGGGGATTAACACATTTCCATGTCAGTGTTGCAAGTCACCAAACTTCAGACATTCACTACAAACTGTATAATAAATCTAAATCATATTTTTGTGAACATAGGTTCCTGGATGTCACATACATTCCAGCTTCATCAAATGCATTCAAATGTTTCTACTCCGTTGTATAGGCATCGTCCTTTTTTCAGGTTTAGCACTCCCGAATGTTACCGAAACAAGTTGATCTTTCACCATAGCGAAAGTATGTGTGAGATGAACACCTTAAGCTGCTATTAGGGGGGTGTTGAGTGTGAGAGAAGTTTAAAGGCAGCTTAAAATCAATGGTTTTTTTTAATCAAAATGATTTAAACCAAAAATTAAATATTTGACATGATTTATATTTAAATTGTCAATAAAATCCAATTTCTTAAAAAAAATTAAATTGTGATTTAAATTAATTTGATTTAAAGCAAATCTGTTAAAAAGTGTCTCAGCTTCTGTCTTGTTGTCTACAACTCTGCGCAAACCAAATTCTACAGTTTCTCTGTTATGAAAGTATCTTGACTACGATGTTGATACTCCTGTGAGTCAATAGCACCCAAGTGTTTTTATTCTGTTTAAAACTAATAATAGAGATCTCCATCCCATCCCTGACTCCTTTTCTGCCATGATAAATAGCTGCTGGTGTTACAGATATGTTGAGATTTGAGGAATATGGGTTTGAAAAAAAAAATTCTATCCTAATTTCAGACTTCCCTGGTAATTGGCTGTATTGGATTAAATATGAAACACACGCCAACTTTCTGTCTGTGGTGAAAGTGCTTTCATTTTTAAGCCCTCAATTCAAGTCTGTCCAATCAATACCAGTCATAACCATTGAAATCATACATCTACCCAAACAAATGGGGCCGTGAAACAAATGTTGTGGTATACTATACTCTCTGTTCTTTATTGTAACCATGCAATTCCGTCACCCCTCATTTTCTTCTGTTTTGTTTCTTTTGCTTTTTAACAGTCAGCCAACATCCCATGGACACTAACCATCATTAGTCCTCACTAGGACGTTGGCAGAGGGGTATTTTTGGTACACCTTTGTTGTCCTTCTGCAAACCAAGATTAGCTTTGGTCTGCTGAGAACATTCCTGGTGCCACAGACGCTTCTTTCTTTGCTGCTACAGTATGAATATGCCTAGCCTAAGGTGAGTATTAGTAGAACAGTTATCATAATAATATTTGTATTAACAGAACTATCATTACCAGCCTGATGCTGGATAGATAGATAGATAGATAGATAGATAGATAGATAGATAGATAGATAGATAGATAGATAGATAGATAGATAGATAGATAGATAGATAGATAGAAGGGATTCTTCTGAAATCTTCACATCTACCCATACATTTCCTCAGAAAATTTGCAGGTGAGCAGAAACCATAATCCTCAAACAACAAAGGCATGCATCAGAGCAAGGTTATCTGGAAGGTAGGTCAATAGGACATATTCTTCTATGTCTGAGCAAAGATTACATGTTGTTTTTAAACAGTTCATGCAATCCCCCATCTTCATAAGTATATTAAAATCATTTTTAAAAGCCTGCAGACTGTATAAAATTAGAATGTGTTCCGCCTCCCTTTTAAGGTACAACCTATTCTTTTAATGCACACACTTCTTTTCATAGATGCTTAATCCAAGATACCGCTGTAGTCCATCAAAAGGTTTTTATTACATTCATTTCACCAATTATTTCATTAAAAGTTGTGGGCAACTCAAAAGCCAAAGATTTTTGTTTTCCTGAAGAATTTCTAAGCCTGTCACTCTGAAAAAGAGTTCGGGAAGAAACTCGATAGATAGATAGATAGATAGATAGATAGATAGATAGATAGATAGATAGATAGATAGATAGATAGATAGATAGATAGATAGATAGATAGATAGATAGATAGATAGATATAGATAGATAGATAGATAGATAGATAGATAGATAGATAGATAGATAGATAGATAGATAGATAGATAGGGGTTCTTCTGAAATCTTCACATCCACCCATACATTTCCTCAGAAAATCATTCATCTTATTTTCTCCATGCCCCCTGCCCACCTGCCTGAGCTCTCCTGAGGTGATGTTGGCCACACGGTTTGACTGACACAAAAGGGCCCATCAGGGTAATGCTTGTATATATGTATATGCTTCACCACATTTTATTTCTTTTTATAAGGAGCATCTTACTCAGTTCTGATTTCGCATTCAAATCCTGAAGCCAGCGAAACTTTCCAGCTAAAAACCTTGTACATTCCTGTGTCTATAGAATGAATGTTCCCAAGTAAGCTGAGATTCTCTGTGCCTGACATACTTGTTTGAGTCTCTCGGAGTTTTCTGATCTGCAGGAATCCTGCTACCACATGGGTTGTTTGCTGCTAGTCTCTTCTGCTGGCACCTTAGGGCATAGATTGTGTGCACAGGTATGCAAAGAAGAGACCTATGGCTCAAAAGATGCTGCCTCAAAGCAAAGACCCTGGGTGGGCTGATCGCAGGGAGTTTCAGCAATATTTTTTACCCAACACAGAGCTTTGAAACTTCAAATACGCAAAGCAAAGAAAAGCAAAGTGTTCTGCTTATATACTGCCCCATACCACTTCGAGTGGTCTCTGGATGGTTTACAGTTTAATTACAGGATGCAGGCTACACATTGCCCCCCCCCAGCAAGCTAGGTACTCATTTTACCGACCTCGGAAGGTTGGAAGGCTGAGTGAACCTTGGGCCTGCTCCCTGGGACTGAACCCCAGGCAGTGAGCACAGTTTTAGCTGCAGCACAGGCATTTAACCACTGCACCATGAGGCTCAAAGTCTTTACTTTGTTAATATTTCCCCAGTCACCTTAACAGACTTAAGTGGAGGGGGACATGTAAACTGGATCTCCGAGCACAAAACTGAAGTACCTAATAGAGACGGGCACGAATAAAAAAATGGCATTTCATTTGTCGTTTGTTGTTTAGGGGGTCCGTTTCGGTTCGTTTCCATTTTTCGTGAATTTTTGCAAAAAATTCATTTTCATTTTCATTCGTTTTGTTACCATTTTGTTACCATTTATTTCCATTTTGTGTGTTTTTTTAGCATTTAAAGCAATTCAATGCATTGCCGTAACAAAAACAAAACGGACGACAAAATTTCTGGTGTTTCTGTTCGTTTTGTTTCATTTTAGAGACAAAATTTGTTTGTCGTTTTGTTGCATAACAAAACAAAAAAATGAAAATGGAAACATAAAAATGTTCGTTTCGTGCCCATCTCTAGTACCTAATTTTTACTTCAGAATGCAGCACCTCTAGACCCAAAATCCATGGAACTTGCGTACAGAAAGAAAATGCAGTAAAATTACAAAATCACTGTGGCCTACCCTCGAATGCATGCAGAAGATGCAAAACAGCTATTCATAAATGTAAGCGCTCAGATGGGGTAATCTTCTCCTACAATGATTGAAAAATACAGGAGAAAGGATGTCTTACATTGGGTGTCCACACGTCACAACTTTTCTTGATCTAGAAAACCAACATACCATGTGGGTGGGGGTGGGAGAAGGCTCCGAAGGTTGAAAACCTCATGAGACCAATGTCAACATAATTGTTATGTTGCGTCTGTGAAGACCATATAAAAATGCAAGTGTGTAAAGTTACCGTAGGGGAGTGTTCATTTTAAAACTGAAGAACTCTTCATAGCTAAATGTTTCCTATAAAGTTCCAGAAACATAGTACCTAGCAACATTCGCTCAGTAGTTACACTGTAGATTGAAAGTAAGAGGTTCTAGGTTCAATTCCTTGCATCTGCCACTAAGTGCGACTCCAGGGAATCCCCTGCCAGTCAGAACAGACAATACTGGGCTAAATGGACGAAGCAGTCTTACTTCTTCTGGTTGGAAGGATGCAATGAATGAACTGTTTCCAATTAAAAAAACACATCGCATGGGAGATTCCAGAAGGAACATAACTCTAGCAAACGTACAGGCTCCTGGCAACCTCTATTTTAAGCCAAACTTCCAGAACACAGCCATACAGCCCAGAAAACTCACGTCAACTACCAATCTGAAGAATTTCCCGGATTTTTAAGGACAAACTAATTTGGCAGCCAATGTCAGATTGCACAGGAAAAAGGGTGCAGACTCCCATGACTGATGCCAGAATCGTAACATCCAAGTGCTCCAGGAGGTAAAGCTAGACAATATGATCAAGTGACATTTTTAACACTCGATCTGACAACATGAAATTATGTTTTCCTTTGGCACTCCACTTCAGCTCTGCTTTGAATGTTTGTACTAAGAGAACACCGAGGCTATTTGCAAATAATGTACCTTTTTCCCACCACGGTTTCCAGCATAATGTATGAAAACCTCCCTGAGAAAATTCCGCTTATTTTGTTCCAAGTCTTTTGGCTTGCTTTGAAATTCCTCAGTTATGTTCCTTGTGTTGGGATCCCTAAACAGATTTTGAATACAGTATCACTTAATTTGACATTTGACAGGTAACTATCCATCTAGTCTTTACTGACTTTAAATATATATCCTGGACACTTCTTTCTCTCTTTTCCACATACAGCTCCCCAAGCTCCTAAAAACAATAGTAAGGCACTCCTACAATGACTCTGGAGGGTATTCGGTAACAAACAATGAGGGGGGAAAGTGAGGGTGGGAGAAAAGAAGAAAGGGAGCAAAGCCCATCAATCAAAAAATGTGCACATATCCGAGCCTCCCTCCTGCCCCAGCTCATCCAGCTCTCAAGTTACAGCTTTACACGGTAAGTCTAAATAATATTCAAAATGATAAATGGCGCCACAAGCCTGATATCCATCATCAATCTTTTTTTAAGGAACATCCATCTTCAATAATGCACGTTTGAATCATGTGAAACTGAGCGCTCCTAGATTCATTTACACAACCCCCAGCTAGCAAATGGCAGCTCGCTGAATGATACCTGTCAAAGCAGTCACTCCCCCTTCCTCCTCACACACACACACACACACACAGCTCTCCTTCCCACTAAACACAAACACTGTGCCTTCATCTTAAGAGAGGAAAACCATCATTTTCTCTTGCAGGAACACACCTGAACAAGAATATCTCCACCGTACAGTTTTGCCTCATAGTCATTCGCCACTGGGAAACCACTCCACTATTCCTGCCGAGAAAACTCCATGGACATGGAGTCACAGAGTCACACACACTGTAACGACACACACACACACACACACACACACACACGTGCACACACACACACACACACACACACACACACACACACACACACACACACACACACACACACACACACACACACACACACACACACAACTCTGTACAGTGGACCCTTGTATAACAAACAGTTTGTATAACATAAAATCTGTACAACATAAAACATTCCAGAGATAGGGAAAATTTGCTTAACAGAACCGCCTATGGGCCGAATCCGTACAACATAAAAATGGGATTACTCCATTTTCAATGCATTCCTATGGGAAATTTGTATAAAGGAAAATTTGCTTAACATAATCTCATTTGGAACGTATTAATTCCTTTATACAAGGTACCACTATATGTACACACACACACACACACACACACACACACACACACACACACACACACACACACACACACACACACACACACACACACACACAATTCTGAGGAGCAAAGAGAAGGGAGGAATGGTGTCCTATGTGAACAACAGTATTTAACAGATTTGGGAATAGATTGGTCTCTTTCCAAAAGGAAACCCACTTACTGTTAAGACCCTCCCTATAAAATAGCTCATACAAAAGGGAAATAGCATCAAATACCTTATTCCCCCCCCCAAAAAAGGAGGAGAGGGGAATTCCCTCTCCTTCTGTATCCTGCTGCCCCTCAAAACAGACACCCCTTCCCTGCTGCTTGGCAGGCCCCATTTGATAAATGACACCTGTCATTCTGTCACGAGGAAAGGGTGGGTCAGTGATAGATGGTTCTGCTGAAGAGGAAATCGACTGTTTGGCACGGCACAGCTATTCTCCGCCAGGATTTCGTTTCTGAACTCTAAAATGAAATCTACGATGTTTCAAGTTGTTCAGTTAGGGCAAACTGACAGGCGGGCCAAGGAGTTGCTTGCTTCCCTCCTCCCTCCCTCCCTCCATTTTTGTACCCTTTCTGTGTCCTTTGGAGCTATTAAAAAAGGCCAAAAAAAATTAAAAACACCCCAGCAAAAAAAATAAAAAAAATAAACACCTCCCGGTCTACTGACTGGAAACTGCCAAAAAAACAAGAGAAAAACCGAAGGGAACATCCATCGATCAAAGTCCTTCACAGTTATGATCCATGCTAAAAAATGTTAAATGTGGATTTTATTTATTACACTGGAGAGTGTGAAAAGGGAATAAAAGGTGAAGAGGGAGAGAGGGGGGAGGCAGAGATACAGAAGCAAGGGCTACACGCTAGCCAGATTCAAGCACGCACACCCTAAAACACACACATACATATATATACACACACACAGAACACACACACACCAAGATAGAGATTAGCATGTTTGAAGTGTCCCACAGCTTGACACTGCCACAGTAAATTTTAAAAAGGAGGGAGGGGTGAAAATGTGTCAGGCAGACGGGAGCCCCCCCACACACACACACACTCCTGCACGCTGCCTCCTCCTCCTCCTCCTCCTCCTCCTCCTCCTCCTCCTCTCCCATCACCCGCCCGCCCCTTCACATCCCTTTCTCCCCCTTCTTTCCTCCCTCCTCCTCCCCCCCTTTCATTAGCTCACTGGCAGGGTGGCACTTCTGTACCTCATTACTGCAAGAGGATTTATGAAGCTGAACCCAATGGCAAAGAAAAGGCATCTGTCAATAATTGTAGGGAGCTGCACTCACAGCTTTGAAATCTCATTAAGTATGCAGTTATCAGGCATAAAGATCAAAAACATTACTCAACTCCGACAGAATCTTATGGAGGAACATTAATTAGCAACAGGCCCACAGTCCTTATATATATATATATATATATATTTATATATATAAAGTTTTTAATGATTTTCCCCTCACACCTGCCCAAATCTGCAAACTGAAAACCCTCCTCCTCCCCTGCAAAAAATAATACTAATTCCCAACATCTGAGACTGATCAAGTACATGAAACAAGAGAGGTGGGGGCAAGCAAAAGAAGGGAGGGAGGAGAGAAGAGGGGGGGAAACTGTTGAGACCGTCTTGGCGGTGAAAACAGAAAAGGAAGAAGCTGTCAAAGTTGAGAAGGATGTCAGAGCTGGCCCTGATTACAAGGGCCTGTACAGTTCCCAGGCCTTTTTATCATCCCTGCCATCAAAAACAGACTCTGGTGTCACCGAGGAATGACTGATGGCTGCCAGTCTTCCCGGCTTTTCCCTCTTCCTTTCATGAGCACACAGGGGACCCCTGCTGAGATATGGCCCTCTGGCAACAGGGATGACCTAGCCGGAAAAGGGCTTGTAGGCATCCGGCCCAGTCCCACAGATACTTCAAAAACAGCACCCTCTTCCGTTTCTGTTTTTTTGCGGGGAAAACAATGGGCTAAGAGGGTGGTTTGAGGTTTTGTTTGTTCAGCTTAGAGAAGTTAAACCCTCCCGTTACCCCTCTCTCCTCAACAAAGGGCTCACTGCGCTGTGGAGGGACCCAAAATGGAAAGTGTGTGTGAGGGAATTCTGTTTAATCTCTTCACAAGCATACATTTATGTGTTTGTGCATCCACACACGCTTGCACAGAATATGTGGGGATCTAATTTCCCATACGGTTCCAAACTGAGGCACACTTTTGCAAAGTTAAGCTCGAAGAAAGCAGGAGACAGTAAAATATAAATGGAGGAGAAACCCACAAAGTCACAGTTGTGGGTAGATCGTAAAGTCAAGTGACCTTTGCAGCATTAAGCAAGGAGCGCAGCTAATTAAGAACGATGGTCTTATTAAACGTCTCTCTTTCAGAACCAGGATCTCCATTTGGTCTTGTCTTGCCACCCATGTTTCTTTCTACCTTCTGCTCGTGGATAACTGGATTTCTAACAAATAATTCACCATTAATCTTTCAAAAAGAAAAAGCTCTCAAAAAGAAATATTTCATTAAATATATTCCACCTCAGTTTTGGCCTGTAGTGCAATCATCCCTCTAATTACATGTCCCTTATTTCCCAGAATTCCTCATTAGAGCAGAGAATACATATGAATCGGCTCCTATATTGTTTACATTTATATCACACTACGATGTACAATGAATGCTCTTAATGCAGGAGTGATATGTTGATATTATTCCCATGCCAACAATGATTGTACCATAGACCAAATGTGGTTGAGGGCAGGATTTGAACTTCTCTGTATTTTCCAGGCTGCATTTATTGGGATGAAGGTACTTTAAAACAAACAAAAAAGTTGCTCTGCTTGCTAAAGAATTGAATATTAAACTGAAACTGAATTAAGGTAGTAATTATTTGACAAGGATATGCATCTGTGTTTGCGTATTTTAGGGCCTTAACTTGAAAGTGTTACAATAAGGTGTTTATATATTTTTTTCGTATGCTTACTGTATTACTTTTATCATGTGTAGCATCAAAGTGATTATAGCAATTACATCTAACAGAATTAATTACACAACATCCCATCATGCCTGGATACATAATGCATTAGATATAAAAAGAAAACATCTAGACTGTGATATCTAATGTTCAAATCAATTTCCCGAAGCATCAATGCACGACTAAAGTCTACATTGTAAGAAGGAAGAACAAGGAGAGTTTCTAAAAATGGAAGCTGCAAGCACAGTTATAAGTATTTATTTATATAAATCTTTAAAAGGAGCTCTCATTAGATCCTTCTCTAAGAGGAGTCCGGAAATAGTCAAATATACCAGTGATTTTCAATCAAACACAAAAAGATAGCACAGAATTTTAAAAAAACTAACCAGCCTTCCTATCAAATGTGTTCATACAGACCGACAAGAATGTATGGGTGAAAGTGTTACAACTCTTTGCGTATGCAAAATAAATTCACTCAAAGCTTCATTAATATTAATTTAAATTCAGAGCCCATTTACATTAAATTGTTCATTAAGAATGCCCTGTTTTGTGCAACCTGCACTCGACAAAGAACACAGAGAAGACCCTACGAGAGAGAGCTCAGTTTAATGAGGAAAATGAAATATCGGAGGTGGAACTGCTTTTTCTTTTCTGTCCAGAGAAATGTGTTCCGGTGGACCCCAGTTCAGTCCGGTGCCCGCGTCCTACATTACATTGCATCGCTTCAGTCAAGTTTTTATGCAGCTGCCCTTTTGACCTCTTCAATCGGTGCTGTATGTTTGTTAAAAAGAAGCTTACAGTAAAAGGTCAGCCTGTAGCAGTGATGCAAGAGCCGTCTGAACTCAGATTTTTTTAGTCCCTAATCCAAACATGAAGAAATGGGTGGATGTGGCCTGAAATGAAATGGTAAGTGGGTGTTCCTTCACAGGGCACAATCTGCCAGCACCACTAAGATGGAGAATTACTTACCTGCATTCCAAATCTCCTTTTGGAGAGGAGGGGGGAGAGGTGAATGCAAAACAAAAACTTGTAATTAATTAGGGTATGGCCTGATGAAACAAGAAATGATTATTTGCGTTCGTTATTCGAGAGAAACTCTCCTCTCGTAAAGAAAATAATGAGATGGTATCAAGCTGGTGAAGAGAGAACCTCTTTGCCTTCAAACAACCACCACTCCTGGAGTGGTTTCCTGTACTTGCTGAACCTCATCTCTGATGAACTTGAAATAAAATTTCATACGCCAAAATCTTATCTTATCATTTTCTTTTCTTAACAGGAATTGTTACAGCATGTTTATGAGGAATATAGTCTATACACAGGTTTCCGTACAGAGAGAGAGAGAGAGAGAAATGAATTGTTGAGATTGGCCCTTTTTATTTAAAAATAAAATAAAATAAACAAACTTTGTTTCAATGTACAAATCTTAGATCAAAACAAAAATGTAAAAATTAACCGAATAATTCTGCCCTGCCTGCGATACATCACTAAAATGCACCCAAAAGCAACACATTCACTGTTTATTAGATTTTTGAAAATTAATTTCATCAGTGCTGAAAACTAGAATGAATCTGTCTGGATAAAAAAGGGGGGCTTACAGTCATTTAAATGCATGTATCAGGATACTTTATCAAACTAACATAAAATTGTCATCTTATCTTATTATATGACTATTTTATGCATGTGTCAAAGAATTTAAAAATGAATGCCTGTCTATTCAGTCTAATTACAACTGCGTACTCTGTCTCTGGATGTACCAGTCCATATCATTGTTATTAAATACAATATATTATATTAACCTTTCAGAATTTCTTCCTTCCTTCCTTTTAATTCAGTGGATAAACCATAATTCAGGGGCATGAATTCATAAAGAAAAGAATGCAAAGGTGCCAGACCCTGAAGTGGGTAGTCATGTACATGCCAAGAAAGGGTTTTGAAAATAATGAAAGATTGTTCTGTTACCTTGTAGCTCATGATTTCTGATATACATGTCTCGACTTTGCCACATTAAAGGACAACATTTGAAACTTGATCGTTTGGAGCTCACCTTTTGTTCAAAGGGATGGTCTCTCTGACATTAAGAACTTGTCAAATGTGTGTGAATTATAAATCGAAGCACTCTGCAGCTAGGAAGTCTCCAAAATGGCCAGAATGTTGTGTCGAATTAAAGCAGCAGGAAGTGCAATGCTTTGAAAGGAGACTTGCAAGGTTTATATAAAAGGCTAAAGGACAGTGTCCCCTTCCCCCACCCACTCGCTTTTTCTGAAATGGCAAATAAATTTCCTTTTTATTTGCACTTTTGCTGCTCCATATGCAGGTGTTGTGATGGCTTGCATGCTGTATAGTTTTGTTCCTGTAAGGAAGATTACCTCAGCCACTACTCGCTTTCTTTACATGGGTCCTGGGGAGCTAGAGACCTTCCCTCCAAACAAGTGGGGGGGGGGGGAGAGAGAGAGAACCAAAAATATAATCCTTCTCTCTCTCTCTCTCTCTCTCTCTCTCTCTCTCTCTCTCTCTCTCTCACACACACACACACACACACACACACACACACACACACACACACACACACACACACACACACACACACACACACACAGGCTAGACTGCATTTCCCACATCCCTGCAGCAGTCACAATTCATTCTAATCACTTTACAAAACAATCTTTACTATAAAAAGGGAGGGGGGATGCAGACTTGTGAGCCAATTTAAGAAATAACTGCTGATACATCAGTTATTGACTATTTCACTCTGGCTCATCATAGCGCTCAAGGCAAAAGCAGAGAACAAAATGACAACATCCACCGCACACAATAAACTGTGGCCCAAGAGAGCACTGAAGGGCTAATTGACAGCTGTCAGGCTAATGGGAACAGTGGCAGCTGATTCTGGAAAATTCTCTATTTCCAATGAGTTCTTCAATGGAATCAGGACTCAAGGGGAGGGAATGCATTTATGTTCTTCCTTTAATTTCCCTCCTCCCTTCTTCTCTCATTGTGCCTCTTACCTTTTCTTTTGGGGGTGGGTGGGGAGTAAAGGACGACCATAACTAATCATTTGGTCAACTTACTACTGAGAATAATGTCTATCCAACAGGAAGGGGGGAGAGACATGTGGCTGGTGTGAGGGAAAGAAAGGTAAGGGGATCAAGTTCCAGAAAATGGAAGATGTTCAATCTTCTTGCTGCATGCAATTGCCCATAAACAACTAACTGTCAAGCATAAACTCGTGTGGTCCAAGGTGTTCCAAGGAACATAACTAACTTCCTAAATTAACATTTCCAAATTCTCAATTTCATCTGAAGAGCTGCTAAGTCAACTAGTTTCCTATCGAGCACCTCTCACTAGTCGATACACAGACACACACACCTAGGCACCTGAGAGGGTTTGAATGTGCAAATTTCGCTGTGATTATGCACTGTTACCAACTTCCCAGGAAAAGCCAAATCAAGCCATTTCATTCTGTCAGATCTCCCCCTCCCCCAGCTGACTAAATTCTATTTGGGACCAAAAGTCACTGTAGATGATTTTAATAATACTGTGGGTCCAGTCACAGAGAAATTCCCTCAAAGCAGACTAACGAATCTACACGAGATGAACGTGAATTTAAAAATGCCCATTGCTGATCGTACTTTTGAACCACTCCCAATATCTTTGCAAAAGCTTGAAATTTGCTCTGATTTTCTAGGCCTCAAATTTAAAAAAATGCTTTGGCTGAAAATTTTCATCCACTCTGGAGGATAACAATAGCCACAAGATAGAAATCTAAAGTCTTTGGATTCCCATGCATGTCCACCACAGCCATGTTAATTCATTTATATGTTTTAAGTTGATTCCAAAGGACTTTAACTGCTTTCAACCTTTCGTTTATGGCCAGGAGGAATAAACAGCTTGACTATCCTTACTCCAATCACGTTTTCTCAATCTGTAAACAGATAAAATTAAGACAGTGTACAAAAGCTTGTCATTTCGTACAAAATCATTATAGCAGAATATTCTCTCTCTCTCTCTCTCTCTCTCTCTCTTTCCCTAAACAAGAATGAAGTGATATCAGCCTCCCCAGTACACATAACGTTCAATATTAAATGAACATATTTTTAAAAGAACCCTCTGCTGTCCAAATGAACTGGCAGATGCTTTAAAAAAAGATGTACATCCTCCAACCATTGCTAACTCTTCCCCATCCACAACTCTTGTCGAGACTACTCAACCCAAGTACGAAGGTAAACAAACAGACACCATCATTTTTACAGATTCTTGATTCTTCGGGACAGATTTAGCCTTCTCCCTTGTGGTGCTAACACTTGGGTTAGACGTGAGGAATTTGCACACCTGTCTGTAACGTCGGCGGCAAGCTCTCTATGTGCCGAGAGTTCTTTGTTGTTGTTATTCTACTCCAGACCATTACAAGGGCCTTAATTCCTATGACATGATTATCCAGGTACCAAAGCCCATTTGTCACCTGCAGCAGAAAATTGAGTTAATGCACAACTAAAGGCAACCAGGACTGTGTAATATCAACTTGATTACATCAAACTAGCTCTAAACCTAATTCTGCTGGATGACACTGCGTGGAGCTTGTCATCTCCAATCATTAAAGCTGTCAGGAATCCATCAGGTTTACAGCTAATTAGGTGAACACTAATGAAGCTGGCAAAACAACTTTTCTTTTTTTATGGCTGAGCGGACCTTTCAGTTTGGAGAGGGGGGATTTCTTCTTCTCCTTCTTTTTTTTCTTTCTTTCGCTAGAGTATTCTCAAGGTTGCTGGAGAGTGGATTTCCTGAGTGACGAATCAACAGATCTGTCTGTCTGTCTGTCTGTCTGTCTGTCTGTCTGTCTTCTCTCCCCCACACACATACTCCTGCCCTTTTACTCTGTATCAGTACAAAGCAATAAATTTGTCATCACCCTGAGCCTGCCACAAAAGCAGGCATGAACCTTGCGACTCACCGCTGGAAAAATCAAAAAACGTTTTCAATAGGTCTGGAGTATCATCATTTTTTTTAAAAAAAATTGAAAATAAACTCTCCCTACCAATGGCAAGGTTTGCCACATTCGACTCAAATAAGCAAATCGCCTTCTTGCGATGCCCCCCCCCCAAATCCCTCATATCCATTAACCAAAGGCATTTTGATCAAGCAAAGACGAGGCGAGTGTATGAGAAAGAATGAAAGCACTCACTCTGCCAACTTCTGATTGACCATTAAGCTATTGATAAATGTGCCTGTCAAGAGAGAGACAATTAAATCAAATATGAAACAAAGTCGTTTTGACGGGTCATTTTGATAGCACAAACCCATTCTTCCATCTCCTATTAGTCCCACAGTTGGGGGGGGGCAGAGGGCATATTAATGAATATTTTTAACAAACCTGCTACTTACAGCTCTTTCTTCTGGCACCCCTAAACACCCCAGTCTATGGGTTTCCTATTGCTTTAAAGCCATTTTGAAGCATTTGAAAAATATGCTTCGAGTCATGCTAAGACTGAGCCATCTGACAACCAATGTCCTTTTTACTCAGACCAGCCAACGTTTAAACTGGCTGATACAAACTGCCCATAAAGAAGAGATCATCTGTCTAAAACAAATAACCCAAAGGTTAAGCAGAAGGCACTGGGCCCTGCTAAAAAAAACTTTCAACTCCAGCTCAAGTTTTGAAAAGTTTTCTTCTGGAAGTTCAAAACCAAGTTTGGGTCCAAAGAACAGGCCCCCCCGTGCTGATCTTTGCAGAAACGAAATCGTGCTTGATAGGAAACGTCTCCCATTTTTATCCACAAAAGCTGTGACAGCCAGTCACAAGAGCTAATCCCCACCCATGCATAAAAATGAAAATAAAATGCCAGCAGCAGAGCACGTAAGGACCTGAACATATTACCAGGAGAAACTTTTCCTAAACTTTTCCTATTTACAACAATCAGGGGAAAAACAAGGAGTTTCTCTTCTCCAAGTTTTAAAAAGCCAAGGCACGCATGGCAGGAAAGGAATCATGGGAAGAGAGGGAAGACACGTGTGTATCACATGGGTGATTAATTTCTAGAAAGAGGCCAGTATGCTGCTTGGAAGAGCATGCCTGCAAACCATTTGTAGCCATTTACTACTCGGGAGAGTTATTCTTTCCTTCACACAACATGCAGCAGGAACTGATAAATTCACTGAATGAGCAGAGTCCTGACAGGCACATGGAAATCAAAAGGCACTCCTGAAATCAAAAAACTGCAGAAGGGGAGAGAGACTTCATTCTGTATTGCAAAGAACCTCTGGCCCCCAGCAGAGCACAAGAGATCCTACTGCTCTGCCTTGGGAAACCCATCGCCCTGTTGACTTTTCTCTGTCCATGCCAGCCTCGCTTTCCAAAAGAAGATACCTGAACCCCGAAGTGACCCGGGGAAAAGCTGGCACGCCACATGAGTGACGTCACCCTGGCCAGTGATCTATAGAGGTTTATTGGGAATAAATATAAATCAAGGGCCACCAAATGGCAGCCCATCAATCAGTCATCAAACCAGAGGGTGGCAACAGACCAATGAAACTCCGTTCCAGGTCATATCCTCCTGGCCCACCCCAGATCAAGAGGAGTGGAAAATAAAACCCCTAAGCTATTGTGGTTGTCATTGTTGTTTTCTTTTCAAGTCGAAGCATGTAGTGAGGAACAGATCGTTTTCCAAACCTGGCCTTTCCATAAAACTGTTCCCGTTTTCTCCTCCTGGATTTCTAAGCATTGAGACAAGAGATAAAATGACCCATTTTTTAAAACAAATACTAAAAATGATATGAATTGTAAAGACAGAAAAGTAAATTAGAAGCAATGTCTGTGAAGCATGAAAACTGAACATCAAGAAATATTTGTGACAGTCCTCTGACATTACGCGGAGTCAAGTTTCTGCGCAGCTTTCGAGCCTATGTATTTTAAAAATACAGTGGTACCTCAATTTACGAATTTAATCCGTTCTGAATGCATGCTCTTAAGTCAAACTACTGTACTCTTAAGTCAGCGTACCTATCTAAAATATTGAAAAAAATAAGTTAAAAAATCCAAAAGGGAAAAAAATTGTAAGTTGAGCAGACCATATCTAAAATGTGTAAGGCGACAGTTAAAACGCCAACAGTTTCCTGCTCTTAAGTCGAATTGCTCTTGCGTTGAGCTGCTCTTAAGTCGGGGTACCACTGTATATCTTTTCAAGAGAATAACCTTTCAGACTGCAAGTCCATGCAGCGTCACCCCAAAGAAAGAGATGGAAAGAAAGTTGGGTGAAGGAGTTTTTATCTCTGTCATAAGTAGAACCCTAAGTCCAGTGCACTTTGCTATTCCTTGCCCAGACACACAACTAGACACAAACACACACACACCTGGACTAGCACAAGGACTAAAAGGATCACAGCTGTAATTCTGGCTTGGGGGGAAGGGAATGGGTCCACCAACCAAGCAACCTAGGGGAGGGGGTTTCTTGTCGCTGCTCAGCCCCTGTCCAGTTTTCCACGCGACCCAAAAGCCAGGGAAGGCAGCGCTACACACACACACACCACACCGCAACTCAGATCCAAGAAGAAGTCAGGCCAAGGGAGGGGGGAGAGTCGCCAGGAGCACCAACCTTGGCCGCCACTCCTTCCAAACCGCAGCCGACTTCCTAATTCTTTGGCACAACTCAAGAGAGGAGCTGCTGGATCAGGAATGGAAGGAGGGGGGTAAGGGAGAAGGGAGAGGGAGATCTGGTGAAAGGAGAGCGGCCGGGAGAGAGCTGTCTATCCGAGCGGGACCCTGGGAGTTGGTGGGAAAGACAGAAGTAGGCTGAGAGGAGCAAAAAAAAAAAAAAATCGTCCGCCTCCGCCAGGCCAGCATCCCTCCCTCCCTCTTTCCCTGGCTCGCCCCGCGCGCGCGTCTCGGCCCGGGCAGTTGCCCCCTCGTACCTGCTGCGCGCCGGGGCGCCTGCTGCTTTCTCCTGGGCATGTTGGCTGGCCGCGTCCGCGGGCAGCGCCGGGAGGCAGGGTGGGGGAAAGAAGGCGACGAAGAGGCGGCGGAGGTGGTGGAAGAGGAGCAGGAGAAGAAGGAGGAGGAGAAGAAGACCGAGGCGAAGGAGGCTGTCCGCTCGGGGCCAGGCAGAGTGGCTTCAGCCCCCGCCGGGGCTGCGCGCTGGTGGGCACCGCCGCCGCTCCAGGCTGGCTGGAGGATCTGCAAGGGCGAGCTTTTTGTTGTTGTTGCTGCTGCTGCTGCTGCTGCCGCTCCTGCTGCCGCCGCCGCCGCCGAGGCTGCTGCTGCTGGGCATGCAGGATGTGGGGAAGGAGGAGGAGGAGGCCAGGAGGAGGAGGAGGAGGAGGCCAAGAGGAGGCGGAGGCAGAGCGAGCCACGGAGAGGGCGAGCGCGCAAAGGACAGCCCCGCTCTTGCAGCGGCGGTGGCGGCGGCGGCTCGGGCTGCTGCTTGGCACCAGCGGCGGGCGATCCGGCGGGAGGAAGGAGGAGGAGTTGAGCTGGGGCGGGGGGGGCGGGAGATCGGCCGCCGTTTGACAGATCGCCCCGCAGGAAGAAGTCGGCGGAGGATCCAGGCGGCGATCTGGGAAGGGGTGGCGCGGGGCTGAGGCCGGGCGCTGGAGCTCGGGAGAAGTCCTCCTTACGCGCCAGCCCGCGCCCCGGCGGCGCCGCCTCCTGCTTGGGGAGAAGCGCCCGGCATCCAGGTGGCGGCGGCGGCGGCGGCGGCGATGATGATGATGATGATGACGACGGTGCAGCGGCGGCGGGAAAGGCGTCGCGGTTCCTCTCCTTCGGAGGCGGCTTCTCCCTCCGGGCGCACGGCTCCTCGCGGCCACCCCACCGCGATCCGCAGAAGCTTCGGCGGCAACAGGAGGGAGACCGAGCTTGGAGAGGGGAGGAAGGGGAAGGGAGAGAGAGAGAGAGAAACGAAGGCAGTGTGACTCTCAGTTGTCGCCGAGAGAGAGAGAGAAAGAGAGAGACCGGGGCCACCCCCGCCGCTGCCCTGGCTCTTCGCTCCTCGCGGGACGGCGGGTACTCAGGAGCGCACCGGGCGGGGGACGGGAGCAGCGGAAGCGATGGAGAGCGGGTGGAGGGGGGGGAAGAGGCAGAGGAGAGGGAATCCCCCGCCCCGATCTAAGCCCAGGAGGGGGAGATAGGGAAGAGGGGAGGCTCCCTTCTCTCCTCCTCCTCCTCCTCCTCCTCCATTCCCTCCTCCTCCTCCTCTTCCAGACTTTCCCGATCTTCCTTTCCCTGCCCGGTCAGCTCAAGCTCTGATTGGGACCCACGTCTCTCGACCAGCCCCAGCCACTCTCTTCACCGATCCGGGCCAATGAACAGGAGGAGGAGCGATTTTAGGGGGGGGGGCTCCATAAAACTTCGGAGGAAGAATCTCCCTCCCTCCTCCCCTTCTCTCTGCCCTCCAACTCGGGGGAGGGGGCTCTCGACCCTGGTCCCTAAACCCCCCTGCCTTTCTGGACTCCTGGAAGCTACTCGGGTGGCCAGAGAAAGGATGGGAACGAGCCCCTTCCTTGCCACCCCTTCTTCGGCTTTTCCACTTCTGCTGTGCTCCAGGCAAACTCCTTCCCCCCCCTCCCCAAATTCTAAGGAAGGACACCCGGGACTCATAAATCAGGGACCGCGAGAGAGCGTTTTGAAAAGTTTGGATTTGGTTTGATTTTTCTCTCCCAAATCCCAGAGTTAGCTTCCCCTTCCTTTCATCGGGGTGTCTCTCAAAAAGTCCTTACTGTCAGGTCTGTCTCGGCACAACCAAGTTGTGATCCAGAGATAAACCTCGTCGCTGGAGGTCTCCGACGCCTCCTCCAGGAAAGGACACGCGCCTCCGAACTCCAGAGGCGCCCCCCTCCCCTGCATGGAGAGGGTAATTCCTCGAAAGCGCCCCCTCCCTGATCGCCTCTCTTTGCGGTCCCAGGGGGCCAGGGTTTCCCCCTCTCTTCTCCCCAAACTGCCCCCGACGCGTCCTTGTTTCACCCCGGGAAAAAGAAAATAATTTCCTTCCCTAGCTCCGAGGAGAACCAGCAAAGTCAAGCTTGGGACGCGCGAAGAAGGCCGGCGTGGGGAGGGAAGATCTGCGCCCCCCCTCCCCCCAGTCGACAGCCCGCGAGGCCTCCGCCGGGCCAACGAGGCCCTGACCTGCCAACCAGGCTCCGAGTTCAAGGCCCGCGCGGTTTTCTTTGGCGCCCCGCTTTCGTGAACTGCAGCCCCCACCCCACCGCACCCCCCCAAAAAAAAACTTTGATCACCTGCATGATCCACGAAAGCAGAGGGTCAAACGGAGCCGGCTCGCCTGCAAAGTGACACCCAACTCGGTGTGTTGCAGGACCGACGGAAAAGGCCGACTCGACCACCAACCCCCCCTTCCCAAATCTGTCAAGAGACAGGAAGGCAAGACTGCCTCTAACTGCCTCTCCTCCCCCCCCACCTCCGTCCTCGGACATCTAAACGGGGGCGTTGCTCTCCGAACCCTTCCCCCCTCAAAAACCCGCAACCTCCCCCTAAATAAGATTGATCCAGATGTTGAGCTACGGCTGTCGCCTTGAACATCTTTACGCTTAAAAGTTGCAACGTAACACACTGATGGTAGCAGACCCTGCGGGGACGTGAATCGACTCGGTCGGAGTTGGTGGAGGAGGAGGGGCGGTTAAATCCGAGGAAATATTTAATCCGAGGGGCCGGGAAGACACGTGCCACACTCCTCGCTCTCCTCCTCCTCCTCCTCCTCTCCCCGATCCCGGCTATTAAAACAGTTCCAACCACGCTTTCTCCGGCTCGCCTTATTTTCTTTTTTTTCCCCGACCGTGGCACCTTAATTAGCCGATCTTGGCTCCGTCCGCCCGCCCGCCTCTCCTCCTCCACCACCACCACCCCATCAAAAAGAGGGCATCTCGCCATCTCCTCCATGCGCCCCACCCTCCGCCCCCGGCCGTGACCTACCAGCGACGGGGGGGGGGGATGAAGTTGCTCTCAGGCAGCGGCAGCCAGTTTATATCCCAGATTTCCGGGTCGGATTCTCTTTTTGCTCTATCTACCGAGAGTTCCACTCCACTTGGGCGCCCGGTGGTGCGCTTCCTTTCGCCTTGGGCTTCACGGGGCCGCTGCCTTCATCCTTCCAAAGGTGCCCTGCTGCAACCTTTGATGATGATGATGGGGGGGGAGGGAGCGGGCGGGGAGGGCGAGAGACTTCTCTTAGTAGTCCATGGCCAAAGAATGAAAGCGGACTTGATCGCCTCCTTCCTCCCGTAGACAGATGCGCGCACTTTTCCTCTTTTTTCCCTCTCTCTCTCTTCTTTTTTCCTTTTTTTTAAGAAGCTCAGTTCCCGCCCTTCCTCCTCCTCCTCCTCCTCCTCCTCCTCCTCTTCCCCCTTCTTCCCGCGGCCACCTCTTCCTCGTCCAAGTTCATTGGTGGGAAGGAAAGCGGTCGGCGGGGCGCGTGGGAGAGGCGCGCGCGGATCGTGGGGGTGGGAGGGATGGGGACCTCCGCGCGCCAGGCTGTTTTTGCCAGACACGCGTGCCTACGCGCGCGCGCATACACACACACACACACACACACACACACACACACACACACACACACACACACACACACACACACACACACACACACACACACAGGCACGCACAACCAGACCCCCTCGGCTTCGGTATGGAGCGCTTGGCCGCATCGATGCGCTGCGCGTTTGATTGGGTAGTCCTGGCTGGCAATGAGAAGGTACGGCCGAGGGGAAAAGGGGAGGGGGAGGGGGGAGGAGAGGATGATGAAGAAGAGGGAGTAGAGTCGTAACTGCCTTTCAAGTGCTTTATGAACGTGGATCAGAAGGCAGAGCCAAGCACCTACTCGACTGCCAGGGTCCCCTCCTTACCCCGCCTCGCTCGCTCGCTCTTCCTCTCTCTCTCTCTCTCTTTTTACCTCCCTCCTCTCCTTTTTTTTTTTTTTTTTTTTTGCTTCTTTGTGTGGCTGAGAGAGATATTTAATAACCGCACCAACAAATCACAAGGAAGCGCCTTTTTAAGACCCAGATGCTTTGCTTAAGTGCAGCAAACATCAGTAGTAAATAATTTTACTATTCTGTCTTTCTCTCCTTTAAAAATACATATATATTTTTAAAAAATCAGAGAAGCAAGTCTGCTGCGGGTATAGGATAGAGCAAATTTCACCTATTTATTTATTTTTTTTGCTTTTCTTTCCTTACCATCTTATTCCCCTCCCCCAAAGGTTTTTTTTTCCCCATCCCATTTATTTTTGAGATTTTGGGAACCCTCCAAAGACCTCATTCAGTGCAGAGGCGGGCTTACCTCTTATAGGAAGCCGGGTTGGTTTGGTTTGGGGGAGGGTAGTAAATCAAATGTCTCCCCTCTACTTGATCGGTGGGGAAGTTTTAGGGTTGTTGGGTGTTGTTGTTTTAATTATTTTATTATTTGGATGGTGTTTTCTGGGGGGGGGAGAAGAGCTCAACAGAAAGCAAAACAGCGCATCGGTCCTTAGGATGAAACGCGCCCCTGCGGTGTACGCAAAACTATTTTTCGCAGTCCTCGGGAAAATTGCAGCAGAGGAGGACGGGGTGGAAAGGGAAAAAAAGATAAGATAATTCTCTTGCCTAGAAACAAAAACCAGAGAGGGTGAGTTCTCTTGTCCGCGACCTCCTCGGTGGCCAGGTTTTTCTCGGTGGTGTTTCATGGATGCTGTTTTGGGTGGGGTGGGGTGGAGGGAGCGTCTGCCTTTTCTTTCCAGCTGGTGATGCAGGACCTGGTCCTTGCCAGGCGAGATCGGATCTGACTCAGCCGTCAACCCTCCCTTCCCCATCCCAAAGAAAGAAAGAAAGAAAGAAAGAAAGAAAGAAAGAAAGAAAGAAAGAAAGAAAGAAAGAAAGAAAGAAAGAAAGAAAGAAAGAAAGAAAGAAAGAAAGAAAGAAAGAAAGAAATCATCTCCCGGTGGACGCTGGTGGGCGTGCGGATGTAGGTTTGCTCCGGGAATCAGCGACTTTCATACCATCGGGATGTTTTTGACTTCTCTCTCTGTGTCTCTGTCTCTGTCTCTGTCTCTGTCTCTGTCTCTGTCTCTGTCTCTGTCTCTCTCTCTGTCTCTGTCTCTGTCTCTGTCTCTGTCTCTCTCTCTCTCTCTCTCTCTCTCTCCCTGCCCCTCCCCCTGCCTCTCCTATCCCGGTTTTACATGCCGCCAGATCCCTCCCTAACATCTGTCCATCCTTCCATTGGCGCATCCATCAGTGTCACCGGAAAAGCGCGCGGCAGTGACAAGCAGACCAGGCACGACCCAGCCTGGGATACAGCGCAGATCACTCACTCACAGACTCAACAACTTAACTAGGCGGGAGGAGGAGAACCGGCTGCAGAAGAAGCCTTAAAAATAAAATACAAAAAAAAAAAAAGTTAACACAGTCCTGGAGGGAGGGGGGAGTGGAGAGAGAGAAACTGCGACATTTTAGGACGTTTGATTAGGGTTATTGTTTTCTCTCCCCCAAACACCGTACCTCTCTCTTTCCCCCCCTTCACAGATTTCCCCTTTTCTCAATTTCCTTTTTCCCCCTCCCCTTTTTAAATCCAAAAAGAGGGGAAAGGGCGGGAGGTAATTGGCTTGGGAATAATGCACAATTCTAAAGGCGAGGTTCGGGGCCCGAAGGCGAGCTGGGAGTGGCGTGGAGGTGACTTTCCCCGCCTGAGAAATTTTAGTCCCGGATGTCTGTGAAGATTCTCAGTCATCCAGGTGAGTTTATCTGGAAGTCGAGCCATGGCGACTGGCTCAAGAAAAAGAAGTCCAGTCGCCATGACTCAACTTCCAGATTTAGCACCGGATGCACGTTTTTTGGCTTTGTGTTGGGTGTTGTTGGTTACCCTCCCTCCCCCCCAGGGAAGCCCGTGACCTCCCTCTTGAAACTGGAGGGAGGGTTTCGGACCGAAGACTGGATTGATCAACTATCGAATAGGGAGGTAGGAAGAAATCTTTGAAAGCAGATTCGGGAGCAGGGGTGGCGGTGTGTGGGATGGAGGTTGGCGAATATTTCAGCGGAAGTTTAGAGATGCCAGACGGTCCGGCAGAAAAAAACCCACCCCTTTCTTTCAATTAAGAGCTAATCATCAGTAGGTCTTTTGCCAGCTTCGAGATCAAGGGTAAAACTATTATTATTTTTCTCCTTCTAAAGCAAAGCCTACCTTTCCAAGGGATCGGGAGCAACTTTTAATTTTCCTACTTGCCCAGCTATCTAGATTAGCTTCGTCTCAAGTACCTTCGACTATCGGGGGGGGACCTAATTTTCTAAAACGCTATAAATGCTACCCATTCACCTGATTTCCCCACCCCCCCCCAAAAGCACGCCTTTTCTCTCTAATCCTTTTAGTGTGTGTGTGTGTGTGTGTGTGTGTGTGTGTGTGTGTGTGTGTGTGTGTGTGTGTGTGTGTGTGTGTGTAAGCAGCATGACGTCACATGTCACCTTCCTGTTTCCAGAAAATGACGCCGTCCAAGTGGCAGGAAAGTTTATAGAAAGGAGATGCCCAAAAGATTTTTTCTTTCTTTCTACGGGTATCTTGAAGACTCCCCCCCCGCCCCTCAATTTATTAAATTTTGAACATCTATAGTTTAGCGTTATGTTGGGAGGTCACTAATTCATAGGATCAGCATACCTGTAAAGTGTGTTGGTGACATATGAAAAGAGTATTATAGCAAGCTACAGCCTAATTTCATTTTAATGCGTTCCTAAATGGTGCCGAATTTGCAGTAAAGGTGTGTGTTTTGGGGGGGAGGGAGAGAGAATTCCACAAGGAATTTAAAAAGTTTAATTTCTCTTTTTCACAATCAGTAATGACTTTTTCTTTCTTTCTTTCTTTCTTTCTTTCTTTCTTTCTTTCTTTCTTTCTTTCTTTCTTTCTTTCTTTCTTTCTTTCTTTCTTTCTTTCAACCAAGTAGCTGCAATTTAAGAATGGAAGGGGAGTGAAAGCAAAATGTTTAAAAGATCGGGAAGTACAATAGGAAGTAAGTCTTGTGGAAGGCAAGGAAGAATTGGTTTTCAAAACTTTGGATTGTTGTTTTGGGAAGGAGATTGGGGGGGTTAAAACAAGAGAATCTGGACAGTTTTCATCAAACACCCCAATCTCAAATTGAGTTCTTTTAATGAAATTGCTACACATTTGTCTTGGGAGAGGGATGAATATAGTTTTTGAAAAAACTTTGGCAGCTCTTTCACCATCATCAGTTATTTTACTAATTATTATTATTATGAGCCAACTTGACATAGGGAATGGTCTACAATTGAGAAGTTTAGCCTGTATTGTAGGGCTGTTTTCTGATGAAAGTGAGAAATTCTTCTGCAGAGTTTGCCCCATTAATGAATAACACTTTCTGGGCTTAACAGGCTTCATCCACAACTATTCAAATGTATTTATTTATTTCACCTTTTATTTTAGCCAGTCCTTCAGTCTTGTCTGTCATTAAATAGCAATTTTAAAGAGAGCAACAGAGAGAAAGGGAGAGAATGATAATCTTACTGGGTCCTAACTCTATTAAAAGAAAGTGAGCTTCTGAAAGGTGAAATCAAAAGAGATCCTTTACCCCTGCAATTAAAACCTTTTTCTGGATGTTCCTGAAAAGATAGCAGGCAGTCCTGGGAAGGGCAACGTTTAATGCAATTAGAAGAACTCAGCTTCTGAAAATGACATGGGTATTATTTTTTAGTTATTTCTTTTTCAGGTTGAGACAATAGATTCTGCTACCTGCTGTTCCAACAGAACCTTGCATACTGAGTTTGCATTTGCATGTCTGTGCAGAGGGATGCAGTAGCACTGGTTGGTTGCAGCTCCATAGGTGAACTTACCTAGTCAGATCTTTGTCCACATACACCCAGGCAGCCCTCAATTTTCTAAAACAAGAAAACAAATGTGGAACTCTTTTAATTATTATCATTTTTAAATACTCCATCCCATTCCGGTTGTATACCACCAGCAGCCCTGAATCTAAAATTTGCCCAAGATGGGTGACAGCAAGAATTCTGTTTCAATGGTTGATACTCCAAGAATAGTAGTAGATTTGTTTTGGGGAAGGTGTGTGTGTGTGGGGGGGAGATCTTACCCTTTTAGGCCTGCCACAAACTGTTGCCATCTCCCCAAGAAAGTTTAAGGAACTTTGGGAAGCAAACATTGATTTTGAGGAGTATAACAATCACCCTCCTGTAGGAAAAAGAACAACCCAGTTACTACACAATCCTAGTTACATTTATTCGCTCCCCCCCCCAGCAGAGTTTATTCCCAGTTAAGTGTGGAATGCGTGTGTGAGTGAGTGAGTGAGTGTGAGAGAGAGACACACACACACACACAGAGAATAATTTCCAATTTAACTCCCACCCAGACTAGGTTTTTAAGCATATTAACACATTATTTCCTCCTCCTTTTTTGCAACTCTTTTTCTAGTCTTTCTGTTTTTTCTAAGGAGAAATAACAATTGGTTCACCCCTCCCTCCAAGCCTGCTCCCTCTGAATTTTAATAATTTTAATGTTCTCCAAAGGAAGGTAAAAGAAAAACCCGGAATTTTCCTTGAATAGTTGCAAAAAAGAGAGAAGTTGAAGCATATATTAAGAGTTTGATTTGTCTTTCAGGCCGCCCGGCCCATTAACAAACATCCCTGAGTTCTATAAAAAAACAGCGATAGTGATGGGAGGGTTATGAAAGGTGATTATTATCCAGGGAGGTGAGAAAATCTCAGGACCCTTTTATTTGGGGAGAGGAAGGGAATTTCAAACCTCCTTGAATACATGTGAGCTGAGAGGAGGGAGAGGGGGCTGGAGTGTTTTCCTTCGGGGTAATATTCTCTGCTCGAATGTAAATTGTTTTGTTAAGCGAATTTAAACGGCAGCAAAGTTTGCTTTTCCGATTCCAACAGCTTTGCCCCCAACGAACCAGATGTTTGCCTTGCCAATTCCCGGAAGGACGCTTACAGGTTTCGCCAAGGGAAGAGGGGGTGTAGTCCAGAAATACCGGTCTTGAAAGTTGGGGCCGTGTTTTAAACCAGTATCCGGAAGTTGGGAAAAGGGGGAACCGAAGCAGACTCAAGCCCGAAAAAAAGGAAAAAACACACACACTTCTGCGCGCTTCTACTCCGGATTTGCAGCGATTTTATTCAACACGCAATGAGCGGAACTTCTGGCGGATGGTCCGCAGCCTGGGGAGGGAGGGCGCTTCTTCCCCCGACCCTGAACTTGTTATTTCTTGAAATGTAAATAGGAGAAATAGGCAGTCAAGTCAACCGTCCAGAGATGTCACGACTAGATGCTGTCATAACAATCATTTTTGCAGGCGCGGGCTTTAGGATCCTTGACCAATAATTGCTTGTTTATTTTAACTCCCTCTCAAATTTAGGTTTTGTCAACGGAGATTGAAGATCGTCCAGAAGTTAACGCGCGCAGACGTACGAGCAGATATATGCACGCACACACAGAGAGAGATGCTATACTGTATCTACAGATGTAGGTACATAATGGTATGTATACAGACAACCTACACACCATTACAAGTCCTCTGATGTAAGCGTCTGCCCTTCTCGTCTGCAACCT
Source organism: Phrynocephalus forsythii (assembly GCA_029282475.1). Taxonomy (NCBI): domain Eukaryota; kingdom Metazoa; phylum Chordata; class Lepidosauria; order Squamata; family Agamidae; genus Phrynocephalus; species Phrynocephalus forsythii. The sequence continues at coordinate 11,124,958 of JAPFRF010000013.1, forward strand.
CTGTAGAGGACACGGCGCTTAAATAAACTCCGATTCCTTTCCTTACACGCCTTCCTAAAGGACCTCTCCGGGTTCTTTTCACACCCCAGGCAGGGGACTGAGCCACGGAGATGTTTTAACCCTTCAACACGGACACACAAAGACACGGCACGTTGTGTTAGCGGGCCACTGGCGGGTGTGGGTCGCACCCTTCTGTCCCTGGCACATCCCGGGCCGGGGCCACCAAAACGCAGACCAAGGGGCGAGCAAGTGGCAGAGGTCCCGAGAAGCAAGTTCAACCTGTTGTAGGGCGGTGACCTGCCCTCGGGCAATGCCCTCGGCTCCCATCCGCCCGCCGCCGCCGCCGCCTCCCGTCTAAACCCGACTTGGCCCCCAGAAACAGGGTCGCGGAGGCTCTGCGGGCGGCCTCCTTAGCCTTTGTTTGGTTCCCCCCACACACACCTCCGGGGGGGGGGCTGCCAGGAAAAGTCCCTCTGGACCCCCTCCTCGCTCCACCCGTCGTTGGCCACGGCCATCACGACCACCGGAGCTGGTGGCCAAACGAGCGCGGGGCTTGGCAAAGCTGCCCTGGAAAAGGGGAGAAAAGTTGTCCCCCACCCCCTTGTTTCGCCCGCATCCCTAGAAAGCCTCACCAGACGTAGGGGGGAAATGGGGAAGGTAAAGCGCCGCGTGGAGCCCGAGCTGTTCTTTGCCCGCCGAAAACAGACCAGCGTTGGAGGGTCTGATCCAGAATAACCTTGTTTTGGTCCAAACTAACCCATTGCGCCAACGCCCCCTACCCCGCCTATTTTAGTCGCTGCTGCAGGTCAGTCCCTTCTCTCCACCCCCACCCCCCAGTAGCTTCGGATCGAATCCGGAGTCGCCCCACCCGCCCGGATGCGGCTTCCTTTAAGCTCCCGTCCCCAACGTCGAACGCGGGGCACCGCCTGGCCCTCGCCTTGACTTCTCGGTCGGGATGTTGACCTTTCTGGTCTCCTCTGAAAGCCAATCTGGGGTCCGGGCGGCGATTGGGCGGCGGAGGCGAGGAGGGGGGTCCCTAAAGTTGCTCGGCGCTCGGTCCGCCCCCTCGAGGAAGACGAGAACCGGGGCGGCGATGGCGAGAACCAGAGAGATCCCTTTTGGAAAACAATGGGCCGGGACTCGGAAAAAGGAAAGGCAACCAGGAGCGCGGCAGCCCCGCCGGCTAAGCAGGAGGGCTGGAGCAGAGAAAGCGCGCGCGCCGTCCCGCGACGCCACCAGACACGACCGCAAATGCTAGTATTTATATTAAGCCAGGAGAGATTCGCCCCCATCACATCCCCTTCCGAAGTTTGCAGCTCGCGACCGCCTTGGCGTTCCGCGGGCTCGCTCTTCCCGGTGTTGTTGTTTGGAGCGGTGCGTGCGTGTGAAGGACACAACGCGGCAGGAACTTCGCGCGACGTGGCGGAGAGAGACCCTCTCCAGATCCTGAGTGTCGGCCCTAAGTAAAAGCCTTAAATTAGGAAACACTTTCCCTCCGATTTGCGCAAGAACAAAGCGGCCGGAGGAGAGGGAGGGACACGATTTGCAGAACACTGGTCCCCCCCCCACTCTCTACCAAAATAGGTCGTTTGTAAGTCTTCCCCCCATCCCTGATTTTGTTTTTCGGTCGTGGAAAAAATGAACCGCAAACGGACATCACTGATGCCAGCCAAATCCTAAACAGGTCAAGTTCAAGGTCAGTCCCATTAAGTCCATTGGGAATTTAGTCTCTGGTGCCCTTCCTGGACTGAAGGGGCAGATTTACAAGCAGGCACTAAGAGATCTAGATTGTGTGTGTGTGTGTGTGTGTGTGTGTGTGTGTGTGTGTGTGTGTGTGTGTGTGTGTGTGTGTGTGTGTGTGTGTGTGTGTGTGTGTCACAGTTGTGAACAACTCTCTGTGACTCCATGTCCATGGAGTTTTCTCGGCAGGAATACTGGAGTGGTTTCCCAGTGGCGAATGACTATGAGGCAAAACTATATAGGGTGGAGATATTCCTTTAAGCCACTAGCTGTTTCTTTATTCTTGCTCAGGTGTGTTCCTGCAAGAGAAAATGATGGTTTTCCTCTCTTAAGATTAAGGCACAGTGTTTGTGTTTAGTGGGAAGAAGAGCTGCTTAGGAATACAATATATCCTTTCATTACTCAATTCCACTAGAGCAGAAAAATATATTTAGAGAAAAATCATCCAAGCCAACAGGGTGGGAGGGAATGTTCCCTTCTGAAAGGTTTCCAAATCTCCAGAAAAAAAAGGAACCAGCCCTCAACCAATTGCTGATGGTTTTGGTCCTGATTTCTGTTGCTTTTCACCAAAGGCCCAATGACATGGCCTGACCGATAATACCCATCTGGTATGAACAGCTGGCAAATGTAGGGTGTGCAGAGATGGAAGCGGGGAAAAGGGGGTTGGTGGTTCCTAACTTATGGATGTGTTGAAGGGACTGGGCAGGCGGAGTTGTCCTGCAAAGGCCAGGAAGCTGATCCCGACTCTTCAGGAGCTGTGATCAAATGTTAGGGAAGCTGCTTCTTATCTGGAATTCCTCATTGTCCTAAACTAAAAGCTGGAGGTCTGATTGCACCATGTCCTCTCTTGAAATGGTTTTACATCGACATCATGACACATGCATGAGGAACTTGTCAAAATCACTTCTGGAATTCTTTTTCCTATAACCTGCTACCTGAGAATCTACAAAATGGGGACACCTGGAATCAAACCTGGAAGACTGTGGCATGCCATTGGAAGGACTAAACAAGTGGGTTCTCCCTCTGTGCCATTTTCCTCCTAACCATTCCTTGATATCTCTTCCATCAACTCCACAATGTTACTGCTAGTTAAAAGTAGATCTCATCTTTTGGCATGGTGTGTGGTACATATTTTAGGTCGGCAGGGCTTGCGTTGTTTTTGCGGCTATTTCTACTTGCATTTTTTCATCAAGGCTTTTGTGATCACCCATATGGGCCTTTTAGAAGAATTGCTGAAGGGTCTGCAAAAAGTCACTGATGATGCACAGAGTGAGGGCATGGTATGAGATGGACCCCTAGTCCTTTAGCCTGCCTTCTGCTTGCACTGGTAAAGATTTCAATTTGCAACACCATTTGTGAACTGTATTTTCTTAAAATAGTTTCTTCTTCTTGTTTAGCACTATAGCTGATGACACATGGACTGGGGAACTTCAGCTATAGCACTAAACTGATTCGTCACTAATGTTTACTGCATCATGTGAGTTCAGCGCTCTTTCACTTGCTATACTTCTTTTTTTAAAGAAGGGCTTTGCATGCCAGCAAAAGTAATGTGCAAGGGGTGGTAATGCTTCAATGTCATCTGTGCTAGATCTGTGGTGCTGGCCAATCAGGAGCTGTGCAGGGACAGGCATCATCCTGCCTCCCCCACTGATTGACCAGCAGCAGGAAGCAGTAAAGATGATGTTGCAGCATGCTTCCTTGTTGGATTTTAACCCTGCACAAGACAGAGAAAGGTAAAGCAATTGGATCTGTGTGTATTGGCCTTTCCGAGGACCACCTGGGACTGCGTGGTTCCTTTCGTAAACTACTGGTTCTGAAACAAAATGCCCATCCCTAGTGATAATAGCTGAGAAGGTCTCATGGCTAAACACATCTGGGAAGAAAGAAGAACTGCCTGATCCAGCATGGCTCTTCTTATGTTCTTAAGAACTGCATGGTGACGATTAAATATTTCTGTACGAACTGTAGCAATATTGTAGCCAATATTGAGAAGGTTGTATCCATCCGGGGGGAAAAACTCTCTGTGTTCATGCTGCCAGACAAACTACTATTTCTTCACTGTGGTAGTGAGAAATATGGTTTATAGAGCTACACCATGATACCAATCTCTGGATGTGACTTGCTGACAAGCATGAAGAGACACCACTTTGCTTTGGATAGGTAGACCTTGCTTTGATCTATAACACAGTAAATGACTCCAGGCCAGTGTTCCTGCCAGGAATCCCAGCTCTTCAACAGAGGCCTGATTGCAACTCTCCCCCACTGCCTTCTCCACTGCAAGACCTTAAATGGGTGGATACCCAAAAGAGAAATTGCTCGGTTGTCTTCTCCTGGTATGCAGCTTCTTCCCAAGAGACATCATGGTGGGAGCTCCATGCTTCCTGAGCTTGTGACAGAGCTCTAAAATCACTAGAGGAAGACCTGGAGAGCTCTGGTCCATGGGGCCAGAAGAGACACGAGAGAGAACAACAACAACAACAACAATGTATCACTCACCAGAGAGAGAGAGAGATAAAATCACGATTGTGATTTTATTGTACATAGATTCAGGGGAGGTCCTGGTGAGTGATACATTGTTGTTGTTGTTCAGTCGTTCAGTCATGTCCGACTCTTCGTGACCCCATGGACCAGAGCTCGCCAGGCCTTCCTATCTTCTACTGCCTCCTGGAGTTTGGTCAAATCCATATTAGTTGCATCGATGACATCGTCCAACCCTCTCATTCTCTTCCATCCTCTTTTCCTTTTGCCTTCAATCTTTCCTAACATCAGGGACTTTTCCAAGGACTCCTCTCTCCTCATGAGGTGGCCAAAGTACTGGAGCCTCAGCTTCAAAATCTGTCCTTCCAGTGAACCTTTGGGGTTGATTTCTTTCAGGATGGATAGGTTTGATCTCCTTGCAGTCCAGGGGACTCTCAAGTGACACATACATTCTAGCAAATAAATAAATAGTGCGTAAATCTGCAGACTTATTTCCTTTAATGCCTGGTATGTTTGGCTATGTCAGTTTTTGTTGGATTTCAACCCCCCCCCAAAAAAAACCCTTTACATCAACATTCTATGAAATGTAAATGTGAAATGGACATGCTGTACATGACTGTACTTCAGCTGTCTGTCTCTAGTCTCACTGATGATGAAAAGATGCTGCACGAAACCAGAGATTTTCCACCCACTTGAATAACCTTCTTGTTGGCCTTTCATGAGCTGAGCTTGAAATAATTATTTTAAAAAATAATATATTCTTTAAATATATATTTAATGGCAAGTCTTGGGGCGCTTTTACATGACCCCTAAGATCTGCTGGCAACTTAAATTCGGACCAGAAATCTTGGGGGTTTGCTCCTCTTCCTGTGTTCCCACCCCTCCGCACTCCATTGCTCCTATCTGCGATGAGGGGAGGGAGGAAAAAGGGAGAAAAGAATGCAGGCTCACCTCCGCGTTGGGAGCAGCCCCGGAAGAATTCCAGTCTCTTAAAGGGGGGGGGCAAAAAACAACAACAAACAAACAGAAGGCAAGGACAGCCCGGCACTCACTGCTTTACAATCCGCATCAGAATTTTTTTAACCTCCGAAGACCAGGTACTTTTAAAATGCGCTGGGGGGGAGGCGCTTAGGTAGGCGTGGTCGTACTTAATTTTTTTTAAACTGTGCAGCTGGTGGGAAAACAATTTTAAGCTCCACATCTGGGAGCCCTATGCCTCGGATTTTAGGGGTCGTGTAAAAGCGCCCTTAGAATCCCTCAGCAGGCATGCTACAGTGTCTGTGGTTTCCTGGAAATTCAAGTCCAAAAAAGGGAGGAACTCTTCCAAACTCAGGGTCTAGCTTTAAAGATTTGCTAATCTCTTTCCACAATGAATGAGTTCTGACTGTAAGCCCAACATTTTAATGTGTAGCTAATGAATGAATCAAATCAATGGCTATTAGCGCTTTCAAACTTTAATTGAAGAAGCATCCCATGTACCTTTTTCTAGAGCATCATTTACAGGCATCGTCATTCATTTCAGCTGATCACCATGCCTTATGAATTAAAAGGGCCCACTTTATTCATAAGAAATTACAAATGTCTCAGTTGGGTTTGAAAGCATTAATTGATTAATCAGAATGATGATTTGATGAGTTAATTAACTGCAAATTAAATCATGCTTTCATAGAAATTCTATACGCTCGTGGGAAGGGGGAAAAGTTTCCCAGTTAACGGGAATGAGTGAATGAATCTGAAAGCTTATTCACTATTAAAAAAAATCAATCTCCTGTCTTCCAAAATGAGTATTAGACAAACAGGATATTTGATTGGAGAAAGAAAAAAATGATTTATCTCCCAAAATATTCAGAGTACCTGAAAGTCAGACAATTTAAAGTGCATAGATGCCACTTAAACCATTTACTGTATCTTACTGCCATGTAGCTAGCTGGATAGTGCAGTGTTTTAGACATCTGGCTGCAGAGCCTGGTGTTGGGATTTCAGCTTTCTGCTGTCCATCCCAGAAGAGTCAGCTTGCATGGCTATGGGAAAATGACACCATCCTAAGGCATTCCCAGAAAAAGGGAACAATAAAACTACTTCTGAGCATTCTCTTACCAAGAAAGCCTGGGAAAGTGTTGCCATAAACCAAAAATATCACCATCACCATCACCTGTAGTAGTAGTAGTAGTAGTAGTAGTAGTAGTAGTAGTAGTAGTAGTAGCAGCAGCAGCAGCAGCAGCAGCAGCAGTAGTTTATGGTAAGTAGGCATACAGCACCTCCATTCCACATATTTGGAAATAATCACATGCCCTATTGGGCCACCAAGCACCCTTCATGTGCTATGAGGAATGTTGGGGGGAAGTGTTGTGTGTGTGTTGTGTTGTTACACTCGTGAGCAACCCTTCGTGATCCCACGCCCATGGAATTTTTCTTGGCAGGAATCCTGGAGAGGCTTGCCAGTTCCTACCTCAGGCGCCTACAGCACCCGGTATTCCCTGGTGGTCTCCCAACCAAGTACTGATCCTGCTTAGCTTCCGAAATCAGGCAAGACTGGAGGTGCTTAGGGCATCTAGGCTGCTCTGGGAGACAGTTATCATTGCAGTTCCTAAAGAAGCTGACGAAAGTGCTTTCTGCATCCTTAGAAAAACTAGCTAGCTGGAGAGTTCACTGACTTGGGTCTTTGACGGTAGAGCGAGAGGGTGGGACTTCACTTCCATGCTGGGACCCCAGGGAGAAGAGTCAGTCTATGCAGCCACAGGCAAGCAGAACGTCGCCAGAAGAAGGAAATGGTCAACTGGTTCTGAGTACTCTTTGCCTGGCAAAACTCAGACAAGGTTTGCCATAAATCAGAACCGATTTGATGGGACACAATTCTTACTGTGAACAAAACTACAAGCTTGGCAGACTTGGGCAAAGTGAAACTAGACTAAAGTTTCCAGCTTTTTCCTCCCTGGCAGAACTCATATCTTAAATAGCTGCACAGCATTCAGAACATTAGCAGATGAAATCTTCCTCTGTCTAGAAGGGTTGTGATGGATTTCATATATTACATAATGGTTAAAAACTGCTAAGTGCTATGCTGACATCTTGAGAGGTTTCCTCGTACCTTCTCCAGACCACATGATGCTGTCATATCTTGGCATATATTTATGAATCTAGCTCGTATTGTTCTGGAAGCATTTTTAAGCTGGCTGTGGGGCTCAGGGGGGACGACATGTTTTCGTAAGAACTGGTTCTGCTCCATACAAACATCATTGTCACCAACATCTTGGCACTGATTCTGAGCCATACAGGCTGGGATTAACAACGGCATTTAGGCTAAATTCAGTTGTTCATCCCCGATAGAATCAACCGGGTGCCAAAGAGAGGAAGCCCGACCATTGGGAGCCCCCTTTTAAGGTAGGCTCCCTGCTGGCCCTTTTCGGCCACCGTCGGGGCTCTCCATCTTCGCGTCCCCCAAGCGGGGTGGTGGTGGCAAATTAGCTTCCGCAAAGCATTGCACACCGTGATAGAGACTTATTAAGAGGTTGCAGAGGGGTACCACTACTACACTGATATCTCCTTTAAGGTAACAGCCTGGGTAATCAGTAGCTCTTTAATAATGTACTAACAGAACAAAGAGCAGGTAGAGGTAATTCTAAGCAGAGTCTTGACTAAAGGAGAAAGGGAGGTGGAAGATAAACTAAATCTTAATCATGCACAATCATTTCATAGAGAAACACACATTTGGGGAGGAGTATATAGAACTTTAATATTGTTAATATAAGCCATAAAGGGACCCCTTAGACTGGAAAACAAATCACGAGTTTGTGAGTTTTTAAAACATCCCTTTTTTAAAAAAAAAAGTTAGAAAACAGTATATACTAATAACACAATGAGATGTGGGCTAGATATTTGGCTGGATTCAATTATTAAATCCTTGGTTCAGACTAGAGATGGGTGTTTCATTTCAGAAGGGGACTGTTTCCAAAACAAAACACGCCAGCACAGCTGGCACTCGGAACACAGTCTCACCCTCTAGACAAAATCAACCACTGTCTTACCTTGCTCTAGTTTGTGGTGGGCGAAAAGCCAACCAGGAAGCAGCCTCCAATGTGTCATCTTTCCATCTCCCTGGCAGTGGCCAATCAGACAGGGAGGCGGGATGCTGCATGTCCTTGCACTGCTCCTGATTGGCCAGCACCAGGGAGATTACACATGGATCAGGAGCAATGGAAGGAATATGTACAGATTCTTTAATTGTCTCAGGAGATGATGAGCATTCCCGTACAAGCAAAATTCAAGAAAAAAATCGGACAACCCCCTGTCAGATAAACAAAGTGTTCTGTTTATATACCGCCGCATACCACTACAAGTAGTCTCTGGGCGGTTTACAATTTTTTAATTACAGTGTGCAGGCTACACATCCACTTGGATTGAAATTCCTGCACTGAGCAGGGATTGGACTTGATGATATTATAGGCCCCTTGGAACTCAATTATTCTATGAGTCTGTGATTCTATGAATCCTGTGACCTAACCCTTACCCTTGTTATATAGTACTCAGTCTTGGACAACTATCTACAATTTCTTATTTCAACTTCAGGGAGAAATATCACCATCAAACCAAATTATACTATAGTATGTGAATCATCATCATCATCATCATCATCATCATCATCATCATCATCATCATCATCATCATCAGAGCAGCAGCAGCAGCATAAATAACAGGAGCAGCAGCAGCAGCAGCAGCAGCAGCAACAACAACAACAACAACGACAACGACAACGACAACAACAACAATGGATTGTAGAACTGGAAGGGACTGGAACTCTCAACTGCTAGCTCTGCAGATATCTGCACTGCTGAACTGTCCAGCATTTCACTGAAAATCTGCCCTGGAAATGACATTATTACACAACACGAGTTTGGTTCAGAGGTACAGTACATATTAATGTTAGAAGCATTGTTTTGATGTACCCTAGTCTAGTTGGGATGAGCAGTTCAGTTTAGCTATGTGGGTTGAAATGCACAAATACACACCTTCTTGTGAAGGAATGACTGGACTATTCTACCAGCAGTGCTTTTGAAGTGAGCAGTGACTGATATTTGCCCCTACCTGTACAGACAAAGGAGCGGTTGAAGGACAGGGGCAGAACTTTGGGGAAGGTATTTTGTACCTATTTTGTTTGTGCTCATTAGGGTGATAAAAACAGGACGGACGGCTTCGTTTTCTCTGTTAGCTGTGACTACCTTTAGTGCTGTCTAGGTCAAAAGCAATGTGGAAAGTAAGAAACATCTGACATTCTCATTGATTTGCTCTCCTGGTGCTCATGTCATCCTTGTACGCTGGGGACAAAGGAATGTGTGACTTACAATTGCAATTAACCAGCTTTGGGGCAGGTGCCTCTCGTTGGCTATCTATTCTTTTCAAACTTTATGTCACCCTGAAAGCAACACACATTCATAATATCCATTAGTTTGCGTTAATTTGTTTTAAACAACATTACATGAACAAATTACGCCGGTGCAATCCATATCCACTTCAAGGAAAAACAGCCAGGAATTAGCACTCTTAAAGGTCTTCCTATTTCTCAATTTTTGGCGAGATCTTGAACAGAACAACGCTCAGCCTTCCTTTCCTCCGCCACCCCACTTTTAAAGCATTAGCTTTCTTTCAAACATTCTTTAACCTTTAATGTTTTGTAACTTGATGAAAAGAAAAGGTCATTTTGTTCAGGAGGGATGCATCTGCTCCGTAATTGTTCTGATAGCTGCAGAGTTTTAGCTTCACGCCGGACTTTTCATCCCCACCTCGTCCCCGGCACGAGACACTCCACCCACCATGTCGAACACACATGTTTGGGCTGAGGTTGTCAAAGCAAGCTCAGCTCTGGGTTCTCTCATGTCAGGTTTGCTGCTCAGTGGATGGGAATTCTGCATCCTTACAACGAGCACAAGCTGTAAGGGTGGCGCTGCACCACACACTTATAGCAGCTCAATTCCATGTTAACTCTCCTGGCTCTATCCAATGGAATCCTGGGATGAGTAGTTTAGCGAGGGTCATAGAATACTCTGCCAGAAAACTCTAGTGCAGGGGTGTCCAAACGTTGGCCCTCTAGATGTTTTGGATCACAACTCCCAGAATTCCAAGCCTGTATTGCCAATGACAAAGGACTGTGGAAGTTAGGGTCCAAAACATTTGGAGGGCTGAAGTTTGGACACCACTGCTCCAGTGTCATCCCCTAATGTTTGTTTGTTGAGCAAACAACCTCATCAAACTGAAAATGCCAGGATTCTATAGAATCATAGAATCATAGAGTTGGAAGAGACCTCAAGGGCCATCTAGTCCAACCCCCTACCATGCAGGAACCCCCATCACAGGACTCCCAACAGAAGGCCATCCAGCCTATGTTTAAAAACCTCCAAAGAAGGAGACGTAACCACCCTCCGTGGCAGCATATTCCGTGGCATTGAAAGTACAGCAGGAACCCCATAGCCCCCGATTCATTAACCACTGATTAAGTTATCCACGGTTGGCAGAGGAAAAAATTAAATAAATAATCCAGCAGCTGCAAAGCAAGCTACTGTTACAAACAGCAGATATAAAGCAACCTACTGTCACAAACAGCAGCTATAAAGCAAGGTACTGTCATAAAACAGCAGCTGTAAAGGAAGCTACTGTCACAAACAACAACAGTAAAGCAAGCTACTGTTACAAAACAGCAGCTGTAAAGCAAGCTACTTTTACAAAATAGCAGTTTTTTTGCGGGGGTGGTGGTTGTACCATTCTCTCTTATCCATAGTTTTCATTATCCGTGGGAAGGCCTGGAACCAATCCCCAGCAGATATCGGGGTCCTACTGTATTATCAAACTGATATAACTGTGTAGTATGAATGCAAACATGTCCTTTCTGTAGTAGGGTTCTGGTAAGTACTAGCCAAATTACTTGTTTCCAGTGCTTAGATCTATCCATTGAAGAAGAGCCTACACTTCCCAAGGTTGTCTGTTCCATGGCCGAACATATCCTGAGGTTCAAAAGTGTGTACTAAGGTTCAGTTTGAACTTGTCCCTTGTAACTGGGACTCATTTGCTGAAGTCCTATTGTATAGCTGTGTTGATGGAAGGGTGTTGGAGTTATCTTCAAGCGACAAACTGCCACTAATTAAAGAGACACAAAGGTTGCTTTCACACAACCCCTAAAATCCGCTGGCAATTTAAATGCAGACCCCCCATGTGGTTTTTGTCCTGGTTCCTGTGTTCCCACCTCCTGCACTCTTGATTCTATTGCTTCTGTCTGCAGTGAGGGGAGAGAGAGAAAAAAATTGCAGGCTCACCTCTGCCTGCTGTTGGCAACAGCTAATTGTTCCAGTCCCCGTTTGGATTCCCCTCTGTTAAAAGGGGGGGAACCCAACAAAAACAAACAAAAAGCGGAAGAGGGCCAGGCATGCAATGCTTTAAAACAGCAACAAGGAACGGCAACAAGGATTTTACCTCCTCGAGACCAGCTACTTGTAAAATGCACTGGGGCACGCTTAAGTGGGCATGGTTGTACTTTATTTTTTTTAAAGTCCGCTGCTGGTGGGAAAACAATTTTATGCTCCGCATCTGTGAGCCCTTTGCATCGGATTTTAGGGGTCGTGTGAATGCAGCCAAAGTGTGCTGCTTACATACCACCCCCTAACACTTAAAGTAATTTACAGTCTAAGTCTGCACGTTCCAGCATTGCTCCATCTTCTCTATAGGACTCTTTAAAATGTTTGATGACCAACAACCATGCTTGTAACATTTTCTACTCCAGACTTTGGCATTGCTTTCTCTTCTCTTCAGTCCTTTCTCTAGACTACATGCTTGTCTTTCAAGCATTCCTAATGAGTTTTGGTTTTGAGCTTTTTCACTTGCTCAGTTGCTTCCTTTTTAACAGGGGTTGTTCTTCTTAACAGATGCGACTTGATGTGACCTAACCAGCAATCCAGACAAGGTACACCATGTATCAGAAACAGAATTTCTCATAGTATGAACAGTGTGCCTTGATTAGCTCAGCCTAAGTCTTAGGCAGGTAAATGATATAGTTGTGATAATTGACATCCTGCACATTTCTGTGTCTTTGCAGGTGGAAGCCAGTTGCAAATAATGGCCTTGATAATGCTAATAAAATAAAAATGGGAAAGAAGCATTTCAAGTGGGAAGAACACACCACTTCCTGTATGTGACAATTAACCATCAATCAGCACTGCCTGCCTTAACGTGAATTCCTCCAGAGCAGAGTCTTCATTCCATTTTAGAGTGTCACTAGTCATGGATTAAAATGGTAGCCCGTTATGGGACAAAGGCAGCTCCCTATCCCCTTGAACATTCACACAACAGTGACACTATTGACGTACTAGACCAGTGATAGTGAAACTTTTAGAGACCGAGTGCCCAAACTGTGATTCAAAACCCACTAATTTTTCAGAAAGTTTCAATACAGCAATTTAACCTGAATACAGGTGGCCATGAAGGGACAATGTCGGGTGCCCACAGAAAGGGCTCCAAGTGCCACCTTTGGCACCTGTGTCGTAGGTTCGCCAACACTGTACTAGACAAAGAAGGGCAATCAAGCACATTTACGATTGGTAAACACAATCCAGATTATGTTCCCTTTTACCTCCCCTCCTCTCCCTGTTTCAACATGCTGGGCATGTTTAGCCTTCGGAAAAGAAGACTGAAGGGAGAGCTGATATATTTGAAATATAGTCCTATAGAGGTGGGGCAGGATCTGTTCTCCATTGTCGTGGGGTGCAGGGCAGGTAATAATGGGCTCAACCTAAAGGAAGCCAGAATTAGACAGACTATCAGGAAAAAATGTCTTAACTGTTAGAGCAATATGACAATGGAAGCAAGTACAGTGCTACCTCCGATAACAAATTTAATTCGTTCTCAGAGGCAATTTGTTATCTGAAACATTTGTTATCTGAAATGTGGTTTCCCATTGAAATGAATGGGAAACCGATTAATCTGTTTCAGAGGTCCAAAAAAGGCAAAACACCTGGGGGGTGTTCCAGACTAATTTATAAAATGTACTTTAAAGGCTTGCAGTGCTGGAACACTGCAATGCAAACATGGACAAGAGAAACCAGCAAAACTACCCCAGCCTGTTCCCACCCGAAGTGCAATGGGGAAAAATGCAAATAAACAAACATAAGCAGGAAGAACAATCCAGCCCATTTTTGCCTGCAGAGCAATGAAAAAAGACTGCTAACACGGAGAAATGAAACCAGCAAGACTACCCCAGCCTCTTCCAGCCAAAAATGCAAAGAAAAGCAGTGCAAAGATTAATAAATGCTAGCTCCTTACCTTTCCAAGTTCAAAAGGTCCAAATCCCTCAGCAAAACATGTCCAGAATGGCTCCAAAACACAATGAAAAGTGCTCTAACCCCTCCCACCCCTCCACAAACTATGCATCCTGCAGTGCATGCAGGGTAGACATATTTTTGCAAGGCATTATGAAACATTTGCTATCTGAGGCAGCCCATAGGGAACATTCGCTATCTGAGGCAGCCCTATACCTGGAAATTTCCACTTGTTATCTGAAAAATTTGTTATCCAAGGCATTCTTTATCCAAGGTATTACTGTATCTTACGGGGGGGGGAGCTCCAGTGGTGGAGGTATTCAAGAGAAACCAGGAAAACCATTTGTCAGATCTGCTTTGATTTGAATTCTTTCATTGGGAATTAGGTTTAGTGGACTCATAAGGTGCTTCCAACTCAATTATTCTATCATTCTATGAACCCTGTGACCTAACTGTTACCCCTTTTGTGGGACACTCAGTTTTATCTTGCACGATCAAATTCTTATCTCAACTTTAGGGAGAAATATCACCACCCAACCAATGTATCCTAAAGTGTGGGTCAGTTTCTTATTGGAATGTCAAGAACCACCTCTGAAGTGTATATTCCGTGTCCAGAGAGGTGTGTGCATACATAGGCTCAATGCACACATTTGCCTCTCCATATCTCACCCACAAGGTGCAGTAAACAGTCCCGCAAGAAAAGCTGAGGCAATCGCAGAGATCAGAAAAGGAGACTTAAATTGATACAATTAATCCCTTGGAAATACAGCTAGAGAATATCTTTTCTTATTCTTTACACGGTTCAAACGTCCAGAGAATATGCTTAATTAAAATTTGGCTATACATTTTTAACAGATAACAAAAAATGAAAGAAATGGGCTAATTATATTGCTCAGCATTCTGCGATGTATTTTTTTTTTTAATCACACACTTTTCCAGCTTGGACCAATCTCCTGAGATGCAGTTCTTCATTTACAAGAAGGTCCCTGATGGGATTTTTTAAAGGGGGGGGATATCATATAAAAGGAAAATATATTTTTAAAAGAGGCAAGGATAACTGGCAACCTAGACATATCCCTATCTAGGATGGCTGTTATTCCAAAGATGTCTCCTTGTACTAATTCCCTACCTTGTTCGCCATCCATGCAAACAAAAGCCTCTGCCTTTCACTCATCCTCCTGCTCATCCTCCTGCTTTCCCTGACTATCACGAGGAGACGATTTCGAAAATTTGTTTTATTTAATGAACTGAAAGGTTGAGACTTCTCCTCTGCGCATTAGCTCCTGCTAATATATGATAGTACATATTAATGGCCGTTAATGGGCTAAATGCTCTTTTTCCACAGAAAGCCCACAGGAGAGAGAATGAGGCGGGAAGATTCCTCTCCTTTGAGATCATTTCGCTGAGTTGCTCCTGCATTTTCCTCCCTTGGGGCACAGAGCTTCATTCCAAGACGAGAGGTGTCTTGACTTTGAGAGGAGAGAAAAAGCGAAAAGGAGGAAGACACAGAGTCAGGGAGGAAACGGGTGAAGAAAGGCAGAGAAGAGGAGAAAGGAGTGAGATTAGGGAGCTGAAAGGAGGTGGTTTGGCCTTTCTGGCTAGCAGTTATTTCCAGCTCTTCTTGGTGTTTCTTGGGCCACTACCGCACTTCCTTGAGCAGCCGCTTTTTATTTTGCACCGCCTTATCTCCTCCCGCGGTCATGTGGTCGCTACAGTGACTCGGCAGTCCGCACTTCAGCAGTTGCTTAGCAATCGGCTTCCCTGTTCGCACTTGGCTGAACCGCTTTAAACTACGACAGGGCAACAGCAGAAACAGGGGGGAAATGGAAAAAAAATGGTGTAGGTATGTCCACAAATACAATCAAATCGCTTTAAAAGGCGGAGCAAGAACTGATTTAAAAAAACACCACCCCCAGTGGTCGTCGCAAGAAAAACCGACACAGTGGTCAAAAATGGGCGTGGCCAAGGGGGCTCTTCAGAAACAGTGATTTGAAAAGCAGACAGTGATTTTTAAGGCAATTTGTCTTTAAGGAAAAGGTGTTTCAAACCTAAAGTGTTCCCCAGGGAAAGGTGGCGTGTCACTATAAAAAAGCTGCTCATTTGGGGAAAAAACCTTGGGCTCTGTAGGGAAATCAAGCACTGGTCGTATTGCCGAGGTATCCCCAGAGAAGGCCTTCCTTTTTGCATCATCTCAGTGTTCTTCTCTCACTCCCTGTGCTCTCTCAGCAGTGGGATTCTTCACCGTTCCTGGCAGCCTTTAAGTTTAGAAGACCCTACAGCAGTGGAGAAAACCAGGAAGGTGGACCAACCCGACTGTTTGGGAACCACACTGAATTTCAATCATGTTGTACACAGAACCAAGGGACTGAGCACAGGTGTTCAACCAGATGGAACTCCTTTAAACTTGACTTGTTACATGGGGTTCTCTCCTTCATTTCTTTAACTGTATACAGTGGTACCTTGTCTAAAGGAAATAATTCATTCTAAATGAAATTACGTTAAGCAAATTTTCCTTTATACACATTTCCCATAAGAATGCATTGAAAATGGAGTAATCCCTAATCGCGACCATTTTTATGTTGTCCAGTTTCACCCCATAGGCGATTCTGTTAAGCAAGTTTCCCCTATCTCCAGAACTTTTTATGTTGTACAGATTTTATGTTATACAAACCGTTTGTTATATGAGGGTCCACTATATTTAAAAATATTTCTGTAGCAGGTTCGTCTTTTAGGAAAAATTTCCAGCTACACAAAAGCAACGTCAGATGCATGCATACATGCATGCACACACACACACTCATGCACACGCACGCACAGAGAGAGAGAGAGAGAGAGAGAGAGAGAGAGAGAGAGAGAGAGAGAGAGAGAGAGAGAGAGATCCAAACTCAAATCTTCAGGCTGAAGAGCTTCTTTGGTGCAGGCTTTCAGTACCAAAGATGATGAAAAGGAAAAGGGGGAAAAGTTTTTAAATATGGTTTGTGCACTTTGATTTAAGTAGGGAAGTTAAGCACTTCCTAACCCTGGTGCAAATTGTGTTGCACAATAGTGTTTTTCTTTTAAGGCCATAATAAACGCAGCCTGGGTGATGGAAGAAGAGTATCACACCGTTTAGGTGCTAGCTTGTGCTGCATCTTGTGCTTCTGTGGGTCCTGAAGGGACAAGGAGGTGGAGAGAAAAGGAAAAGCCTGTTGTAGGACATTAGCTTGCTACATTCAGGTGTTGTTGTTTTTAATGCTTTTAAAATTGCTCTTACCTGCTGCTGAGAAATAAGGGAATTGGAGATTTATTTCAATAACTTTCATTGTAAGGTTAACCAATTGGGTGCGTATGTGCTTGTAACCATAACATCCAGCAATTACTCTTTGAAAATTACTTTCTAAGCTCTTTCAGGGTCTGTCCTGTGTTACTCATCCTTTGATGCCTCTCTTTCTCTCTCTGTCTCCCACTCTCCCCTGTAGGTGGGGGGAAGGGGCCCCGGGAGGAGTAATCTGCATTTACTCTAAAGAGCTTTCCCCTTTTCCATTATCCTTCCTTAGCGAGGGAATAAATAAGCCTTCCTTTATAGAAATAGACACCTTTCCAAAGAGCAGTGTGGAGGTTCGGTCTCATAGGGCAAGAAGGGATAATGTTCTCAGGGGAAGCTGATAAGAGCAACAATTTACAACGCCCGCAATCGGTTAAGCAGTGAAGGCTTTATTGCCATGACTCCAGCGTTGCACTCACGGCATGTAAGGGTTAATCACGGGATCAGTCTGCAGCTGGTGGGTGCTCCCATGGGGAATCTTAGCAATGGACTCTTCCCTGTAGAGGAGGTCAGTTTTGCTATCTTCAGGCCAGCAGGTCATGTGATAAAAGGACTCAGAAGCTTCCAACCCTTAAAAGACACAGGTGCCAATCTTACTTTGTGGTGTCCTGCTACAGATCTCCTAGCATGGCTTTTAGCTCCATCAAAATGCATGCACTTGGACCCTGCAATATAGAATTGGAAAGGATTTTCCGAGTTACAAACCAGACTTGAGTTTTCTGTGCCAGCAGCAGCAAACACAGAGCAGTTACTGAGAAACGTATTCCTGAAGCTTACATAGACTCGAATTTGTCTCTTTCTCCAAACCCATTATCCCCATGGCCTTGCTTTTGTTGAGCTTCTGCTAGGGGTGTGAATACAGTAGCCGCTTGTCTTCTTTCTGTGTGGAAGAATGAGAAACTGCCCCCTTTCCCCCTCCCCGCCTGTGAGAGGGCAACATATTTATTTTGGCCTCATAAAGAGTTTTTGCATTTGAGTTTTTGCACAAATAACAAAACTAAACCAAACCGAGATCTAGTATCTGGGCTTATAAGATCCTCATGGCACAGTGGTTAAATGCCTTTACTGCAGCTATAACAGTGCTCACGACCTGGGGTTCAATCCCAGGTAGCAGGCTCATGGTTGACTCAGCCTTCCATCCTTCCAAGGTTGGTAAAATGAATACCTAGCTTGGTGGTGGTGGGGGGGCAATGCATAGCCTGCCTACTGTAATTAAAACTGTAAACTGCCCAGAGACTACTTGAAGTGTTATGGGGTGGTATATAAGCAGAACACTTTGCTTTTATAAGAACTGCAAGCACGGCATGGGCTATTTACATCTTTCCAAACCATCATCCAGTGCTTCTATGCATGCTGTCTCCTTGTCTGCATTCTTTCTGAAAGGGAAAATTAATTTGTTTTGCACAGAAACACATTGTGCAAATTACAAAGATCATAATTGGGGATGAGAGAAGGGCAGCATGGCTCTTCTTATGTTCTTATGTTCTTATGTACCACTGAGCAGACCAGCACTCTCCTCAGATGGAATGTGCTGAAGGTAGGCCTTTGACCGAACCTCCTAAGTCAGGCATGTCCAAACTTCGGCCCTCTAGATGTTTTAGACTGCAACTCCCACAGTCCTTTGCCATTGGAAATACAAGCTTGGAATTCTGGGAGTTGTGGTCCAAAACATCAGGAGGGCCGAAGTTTGGACATGCCTGTCCTAAGTCATCCAGTCATTCTCTTGTGAGGAAGGCAGAGTTTGGTGTTAAACGCTTCCCTCACCCTGTCTGTCACATGGTTGCGTTTCCATATTCCATTCAATGGCCAAGGACATGGGGCTGCCACCTTCTTCCAAATGCACATGGACCCCATATGCTTCCTTATCAATGGAAGAGTCCCACCGTTCCATCTTGAGTGTCAAAATAAATCTCAACCATCAACCCAATTCATTTCTCCTTATGAACGGTGGGCTCCATATTATCCGTTATTTCAACAACAAAACACCCTGTCACATGGTTGAGTTTCCATATTCCATTCAATGGCCAAGGACATGGGGCTGCCACCTTCTTCCAAATGCACATGGACCCCATATGCTTCCTTATCAATGGAAGAGTCCCACCGTTCCATCTTGAGTGTCAATGTAAATCTCAACCATCAACCCAATTCATTTCTGCTTAATGAACGGTGGGCTCCATATTATCCGCTATTTCAACAACAAAACACCACGAGGTGCTCAGTTTTGTGTACAACGTTCCCTGGCTTGGAACTGAATGGGTGAGACATTCACCCAGTTTGACCAACATTGCTTAGTCGGAGTGAAGACAGCAGATAAGATTTGTTCCTATTGGTGTTTACAAATAATAGGTGTATATTGGTATATGAGACTTTTTTTAAAGCACAAAATCAGTTAAGAAGCTCCCCACCCCCACCCCATCCTTCCAAATGTCTGGTGCTTTCCATGGAATGGCATGCATTTTTCGGAACCCACTTGCCTGATAGAGCTACTGAAATCTGATTCCCAGAAGAGAAATCAGTGAGTTTATTGGGCCATCCCCTTGTTTCTTTGTAACCCATAGGCAGGTTGTTTTCTTATTGCAAATGTCTATGCAATAAAATTTAACGCTTGTTTTAAAAGATATTTAAAAACACAAAAACAATCAATACATGATGGTCTGGCAGAAATGCTTTGGTTGGAGACAGCATTCTTATTCGAGGGGCGGGTTATGTCCATTCCTCTTTCATAGTGCTCCCCTGATGCAAGAATGGGGCCCCTCTTCCCCCCACCTTCAAATCACAGGGGAGTGGGTAATTTAAGCTATACTTGATGTAACCTATATATCACTGTCTTCTGGACCAGCTTTAAAATTAAACTCTGATGTACAAAGTTAAACAAAAATGAGATAAAAATTGGCAGGGGTTGAAGAGGGTCAAAGTAGTCAAAACAGAAGGTAGACTATTGCTTCTTTTGATTTATGTTATTCTGCACGCTGGCAAAAAAAAATAAAATTATAAGTCTCACTGAGACTTTTTTTCCACTGAAAATAATGCATTCCTAATTTGCTTTCTATAGACTCCATGTCTTTGATGTGGAAGATAAAGAAATAAAATTATAAAGAAGGAGAAGCATGGGAGAGAGAACAAAAATTGTAGCTCGTTTTTATTTTAAAAAATTGTTAAAAAGAGCATATATGTTTTGAGCATCATTTAAATGCTATTTTTATTGTCCATGAACATTTACATCGAGACATTTGTTTGATTTCTTGGATTCACAGTATCAAATATTAACACACATATATGGACACAAGAGAATCACTATTTTGTCATGTCTTCCATCTACATCAACACTGCATGCTGCTAGCAACAATCCCCTTTATCTGAATAGCTGGGTAGTCAAATGTGTCTGTCATTTTCCAGGAGTATGGCAGAATAATGGGAACTGTTCTGTGCTTCTATTAGATTGAAGGTTTTGGCCAGTGGTACAGCCCTTTCATACCATCCTATCAGTCCTTTCCCGCACAGCCCAAAGCTATGCTAGATCCTTGTAAAGAAGGACCATAGGGTTTTTTTGTACAGGAGAGGACCTTCTCTTTCCTTCAACCATGACTCTGGAACTCCCTCCCACAGGAGGTCAGCCTGGCCCCAACTTTGTTGTCCTTCTGCAAGCAGACAAAGAAAAGGAGGTGGGATGATGCATATCCTTGCACAGCTCCTGATAGGCCAGCACCAGGGAGAAGGAAAGATGATACATTGGCGGCTGCTAACCGATTGGAGTTTCACCCCGTACAACCCAAAGGAAGGTAAGTCAGTGGTCGATTTTGTTCTGGAGGCTGTGCTGCCATGTTTTGTTTTGAAACTGGACCCCTTCCAAAATGGAACACCCATCTCTTGTACCAAATTGTATTTCTATCCTATAAATTGCATAAAGGATGGAGGTCAAAGGTAGCATAAATGGGAATGATCCTATTTTACCTTGATAACAATGCTCGTGGAAGGCTAGGTTGAAAAAAGTGTGTGACCCAAAAGTCATCACAGGCCTAGGTTAATAGTATGCCTTTCACTATTCTGACCACTTCATCAAATCACGTCTTACTTGTTGTAACGGAAAGCCAATGATGAAGGGAACATTTTTTACTTTTATGTTTTTATCTTTTTTAGAACTACAATACTACACTACAAAACATAAAAACAAAAGCAAGTGACATTTCTACAAAAAGAAAATAAATTCACCCAAAACAAAACAAAACAAAACAAAACAAAACAATCTACCTAACAAGCCCCAGGCAACCACTTCCCACTTGGAACTTAATCCATGCTTACAATCCTTAAAATATCAACCTTCCAATTGTTCTTCAGAAATACATCAACTCTTCTCCTGGTTTGTACCCTTTACATTTTTAAAATACACATGTCAAGAATTTATCCCATATTCCATTAAAATCCATAATTTTTTTCAGCCCCTTCCTAATTTTAATTTCACATGTCAATTTATAATTAATAGCCACATTCCATAACTCCCTATACCATTCCTCCAATGCTATTTGTTTATTTGACTTCCAGGTTTTAGCAAAAAGTAACCTTGCTACCTGGGGCGTGGTGGCTCATTGGGCTAGAGTGCTGAAAACTGTTGGCTGCAAGGCCGGCAGCTCGGTGGTTCGAATCCCGGGTGCCACGCGGTGGAGTGAGCTCCCGCTCTTAACCCCAGCTTCTGCCAACCAAACAGTTCGAAAGCATGTAAATGCAAGTCAATAAATAGGTACCACCAGGAAAAGCGGGAAGGCAAAACAGTGTTTCCATGCAGCCATGCTGGCCACATGGCCAAAAACTTGCACAAAACCGGTTCTTTGGCTTGAATATGGAGATGAGCACTGCCCCTAGAGTCAGACACAACTAGCATGCATTTGTGGGGAGAACCTTTAGCTTTACTTTTAACCTTGCCACCGTTAGCATTATTATTACCAACAAGGAACAATGTTTTAAATGAAAATTATTTCAGCCCTCAAGGGCTTGTTCAGATTCATTGATGAATGCTAGCCACAAATAACTTTAAAGGGATAATAGCACCCAGTACCGTCGTAACAATCGAACAAATGAAAACAAATTTTCCTTGGAATGCCATCTTATTTGAGGAAAACTTTGTGGTCTGAAGTGGCTCATAGTTGAGAACTTTTTGGTAGAGAATACCAGACCAATAAGAAGTAACTACCCCGCTCTTAAAGTCTGTGAAGATTCTCAGTCATCCAGGTGAGTTTATCTGGAAGTGGAGTCATGACTACTGGACTTCTTTTTCTTGAGAGACAGAAACGTTTCACTGCTCATCCAAACAGCTCCATCAGACTGATGAAGAGGTTTGGATGAGCAGTGAAACATTTTGGTCTCTCAAGAAAAAAGAAGTTCAGTAGCTATGACTCAACTTCCAGACCTGCTCTTAAAGGCAAAGCTCAAGTCTAACTCTGGACACTCAGAAAACTAGATGGTTTTTTTTTTTTTTTGGAAGTCACTTAATAGGTGAAGGAGTGGAATTTGCAGAATGAAACTGAATCTAAGAAAATAGGGATTTCAGACTGACCCCTATCCATTTGCATTGTGGTGAAGAGGAGGCAACTTCACACCTATGGCAGTGTCCTCTATGCCCCTTAACATGTACCACAGATAATGTGATATTAGCTGCCCCAAATGGTGTTGATGTTGCCTGACCCTGGGTAAAAACAATCTGATATACTTATTAATTGTATTGTGGTACTTCTAACATGGACAAAGAAAGACAGACTAGGAAAAACTCTGGTGCCTTCAGGATACAGGAGAGAATGTGGTTTCACCGCTGTCATTTTTATCACAGTTTTCTCCCTCTCACAGCATTTGTATTCTGCCCTCCGGAACACACTTCAAAGTGCCATGCATGCTTCTCTGGCCTGTCATTTCATGTTGCTCAGTGGTTCAGGTCTCTGGCTGTGGTTGGGAGTTTAATTCTCCACTGGGTCTCCCTCACAGGGGCTGAACTGGACGATCCATAGGATCACTTCCAGCTCGGCTGTTCTCAGCTGATCTATTATAAACTTCTAACCTGGGAAAGATTATTTATTCCTGATACGCAGGAAGAAATAAATATTTAATGCATTGCCTGTAATAAAACATAAGCTTAAATTGAGTGGCAGAATGAAAAGCACGGGGGAGGGGGGGAGACGAGAGAGAGAGCGAGAGAGAGAGAGAGAGAGAGAGAGAGAGAGAGAGAGAGAAAGTCTAGCATTGAATGGGCTTTAAGGAGGAATGTTCTAATTTCTGTTGCTTTGCTTTCATTATGCTGGAAAGCATTACAAGCCTAAGCGGTTTCCTGGAGAAAACCTTCTGAAGGCGGGCTGCTTGAACAAGATGACTGTTTCCTAATGATCAACAGCTGCCTCTGTGGTTTTTCCGCAGTCTAGTGATTCATGTCTTTTGCCCAGAAATGATCAGTGGAACAAATGTTTGCTTAGATATATTACAGAGGAACAATTGGGAGGTAGAGTGGATTGGAGGTGGGGGGGGGGGAGAGAGAAGAAGGGAGGGATGGTGAAGCAGTTTAACGGAAATATGTCTTTCGGTTATCTGATAGTTTGACAATTAAGTTTTAACTTGTTCCGGGAAGCGAATTGGAAACCTGTTCCGTTATTTTTTAAAAAACAAAGTTAAAATAGCGTAGTTAGTGTCCCATGGGACATTCCCAAAAGTTTTTATTTAAATCTTATCAGCACCCACTAATGATTTGTCCACCAGCCTGCATTTTCCTGTGTTCTAATCAAACTCACCTTTTAACATAACTCCCAGAATCCTCACGATAACATGGCTTAGAATGGTACCCTAATATTCTAAAAATACTTATTTCAAACTCTGGTTCAGGTTTAGCCGCATTTTGTCAAAGAGTTGGTCCATCTGTTTTGGAAGCTGTAACAAAATGCATGGAATAATTTTGTTTGAATTGCATGCCCTCCGTGACTTTTTTCATTCATCCTTCTCTGTACAAAATGTGGTCAATATTCCATGGCCAGTGAGCATGCTTGGTAGAGATGGGCACGAAATGAACAATTTTTCATTTCCATTTTCATTTTTTCATTTTGTTATGCAATGAAACGACAAATGAATTTTGTCTCCAAAATGAAATGAAACAAACAGAAACACCGGAAATTTTGTCATGCGTTTCATTTTTGTTACTGCAATACAGTGAACTGCTTTAAATGCTTTAAAAAAATCACAAAATATTGAAATAAATGGTAATGAAATGGTAACGAAACGAACGAAAATGAAAACAATTTTTTTGCAAAAATTCGTGAAAAAGGGAAACGAACCGAAATGGACCCTCCAAACGACAAACGACAAACGAAACGTCATTTTTTTTATTCGTGCCCGTCTCTAATGCTTGGTATTTACACAGGAGGTGACCTTAAATGGAATATGCAAGGTTTAGATCCCCACATTAATTATAATGATAAAACTCCACAGGATATACTTTGCTTGCATTTGTTGGAACTCAGGATGTGTTCAGACACAAATACAGCCTGCATTTTGGACCACTTGTGGCAATCATGTTCTAGTGTGAGATATTTTCTGGTGGTCAGAGGATGTACCAGAGATAGAGAGCCAGCCTTTTCCTGATCTGTGCCCAGTCTGGACCTTTTTGGTTCAGTAGCTGAGTTATTTTTTTCTGGAGCAGGACAGGAGCAAGTCCTGCATGGAAGGGTCCTAGGAAGGGAAATTGCTCCCAGCAATGTAACCTTTTTCAGTATGTTAAGAAGCAATATTTTATCCCTGACTGACTGCATCCTTATCTCGGTGAATCTTTCCCAGGCACTGAACAGAATCTTATATAGTGTTTTATTTTATAGATATATAAAACGATAAGGATAGCATAATTGGAAAAGAGAGAAAGGGGAATAAAAGAGAGGGTTGACACAAAAATACATCGCTATTATAATAATCATTTCACCGTTGTTATATCTTCTGCCCTAGATATAGCTATTGTTGTTTTCCATGTCCAGTTAACATCTTTTACAGCTTTATACATTTCAAGGGGTGGGGCGTGGTGGCTCAGTGGACTAAGGCTCTGAAAACTGTTGGCTGCAAAGTTGGCAGCTTGGCGGTTTGAATCCCGGGTGCCAGGCAGCGGAGAGCACTCCTGCTGATAACCCCAGCTCCTGCCAACCTAGCAGTTTGTAAGCATGTAAATGCAAGTAGATAAATAGGTACCACCATAAAAAGAGGGAAGGTAAAAGAGTGTTTCCTTGCAGCCATGCCGGCCACGTGGGCATGGACTTACACAACACTGGCTCTTCGGCTTGAATGCGGAGATGAGCACCGACCCTAGACACGACTAGCACACATGTGTATGTGTGGGACCTTTACATTTTTTCTATTTCACGGTGGTTTTCCAAGCTTCTCTTACATCCATTTACATACTGGTTATACCAAGATTTGTTTTTTCTTGTTTTGTTTTGTTTGCTCTTTGCACTGATTGGTCTTTTAGAATCTCTGTTAAAATGTCCCTTTCTATGATCTCCAACATCTTTTTTTAACAGCTTCTCTTTCATTGGGGCAACTGCTTTCTTCCAGTCTCTTGCATATAGTATCCTTGATGCAGTCACTCTATGTCAGGGCTATTCAACTTTGAACAGGCCAAGGTCTACTTTTTCTGGCCCAAAGTGCCTGAGGGCTACTACACTAAAACCTCTACTTATGAATTTTATCCGTTCTGACCACATGCTCATAAGTAAAATCTTTTGTAAGTAGAACAGCAGTTTCCCATAGGAATGCATTGAAAACCAATTAATCTGTTCTGGAGGGAACAGATTTCAATGCGCCATGGCCCTTGAACTGCCCCGCTTGGCTGAGACCGTGGGCTGGAAGACCCAGAACTTTTCTGGGGCAGTGGTGGTCCTTGGGATCGGGGAGGGAGGGGTGGAGAACTTATCCCCTCACTTTTTTTTATTGAAGGTTGGCAGGCTACTTTTGAACCCTTCGCGAGCTACCGGTAGCCCGCGGTCTACCTGTTGGGCAGGCCTGCTCTATGTAATATTACATGCTGCTTCTTTGCCTCGGTCACTTCAGGACAGCACCAAACAGATTCGTAAGGATCAGATTCTCGGAATGCTTTGGCTGCCCTGTTGTCAGCCTTCCTCACACCATGCAGCGTAGAAAAAAAGCCACAGTCACAACCTCCACCACCCCACCCACCACACAAAAAAGCCACGCAAGCCACACAAGCAATAAATGAACCATCCAGTTGTACTCCAGCCCCAATATTGTTGGGTCTTAACAACATTGACCAGGCTAATGGGTTGCTGAGGGAAGGAGGTATGGAATCTCATCTTTTGATCTAATAGCGCATTGGCATCATTTGAGGATCAATGTAATGTTCTACATTGGTGCTTATTTGAAGAGTATTCTATTCACAGTTCTGTTGCTAATGGGAAATATTCAGCAAAGGAGAATAGGAAAACCAAATGGAGAAGGGGTGCAGGATTTTCCCAGTGCCAATGAGGCAGTGCCGGTTTCCCAGGATTAAACCACCCTGTGGCCTGTTCTTATGGCCTTGCATGTTGGGTAGGACAGGAAGAAGAACACATTGCCCTCACAGTGTGGATTGTGGGAGGGGATCCAGATGAAGGAAGCCAGTGAGGGAATGAACAGGTGCACCAGTGTAATTCTACCCTGAAAGGGAGAAGTTCACTTCCCTGTTGCTTCCATGTAGATGGAAGGTGTTTTCAGTCATCAAATGGAAAAGGAGATGAAGGAGAAGTAATTCTTGGGGGAAAAGGAGGGAGCAGCGGGGCTTGGGAAGCAGATGAGCAGAGTAACATCATTCTCAACCTGTGGGTCCCCAGATGTTCTTGGACTGCAACTCCCAGAAGCCTCTACCACTCGCTGTGCTAGAAGGGGTTTCTGGGAGTTGCAGTCCAGGAACATCTGGGGACCCACAGGTTGAGAACCACTGGGCTAGAGAATGTGCAACAGATAAAATGAATGCCTTTAAATGTTACTTGAGACCTTGAGGTCATCTAATGAAACTGATGGGCAGCCTCTTCCTGATGGTCTGAAAGAAGTGCTGCTTCACATCCCATGCAATTAACATAGATAGGTGGTTGGCGGTCTCAAAACATATTTCTGCCCACATGTTTAAAGGGCATATAAGGCAGAGTCAACGTCTTCAAAGAGAAAAGAGTGCCTAATCAAGACGACAAGTCAGGATGGTGAGATTTGATGGCTTCCAGACCACATGCCATCACACCACCTTGAATGCAACTGATTACTACTGATTTCAGAAGGTGAGGAGGGTCAGGCTAGATTAATATTTCAATGGGAGGCACCCAGGGAATACTGGTTGCCATTCCAGGTAATATCAGGGAAGAACCCTGGTTGGAATGTTGGATCTGATTCACAAATGGACAACTAGACTTATTCATTGTGAGAGAGTTTCCTCAGTTCTTATTCCTCAAAGTACCAATTGTTTGGTGAACATGGTAAGAGACAGCTATTGCCCTTCCTTTTGGGTATTCCAAAACTCCTGTCTCATCACCAGAACATCTTGGAATCTGGATGCATATGCGGTTCCTACTTACACATGCCAAGACTGCAGTGCAGCAGGAACACTGCAGGACATATGATCCACTGAGCTCAACACCTGCCACCTGTAATGGAGGGCCTCTTGATTTTACTGCCTTCGTCAGGCTAGGAAGCTTTCTGTAGACCGAGCTGGGTCCAAGTGTCTTAGTCATAACTCTTACAGGCAAGGGACTTTGGATTTGTTTTAGAGCAGGGCTTCCAGAAGTATTGGAATGCAATTCACATCATCCTTTGTCATAATGTGGATATTACTCAGGTTATTTCTACAGATGGATCACATGGCCACTTTTTTCATTTTTACTATTACCAATGTGTTTCTGTTGGTCCACCTGCCTCTTTCATACTCTTATTTGCATCCAGCTGGGAGCCTTTCAGTGTTATTTTTAGGGTGTTTTAGTACATTCTTACATAATTTTTACACAATTTCCTTTATGTATATTTTTATTTCTGCATTTTAACAAAATGCATTCATTCCCACCACCACCACCTCCATTGATTGAAGAGTGTGTGTGCATTTCAATCATGCAAATTTTAGATGTGCACATTTTAAAATGGTTCATTGTTTTGTGCCTATTTCATTTCTCCAAAATGCTTTGAAAATACACACGTCCCTGAGGTGAGATACATTTATTTTAATAAAAGTTCCTAGGAAGTGAAGAAATACTACTTTTATTAGGACCACTGAATCCAATTAAATGCGTTTTCCTACCTCTAATTTCAGAAAGGTCTAATTTGACCTGAAAGAAGTCACAGATAAAAAGAAAAAGTACTCGGTCCTTTTACAACTAGATAACTATGAAGAATACATTGAACATAGTTTTTACAGTGAATTGTGCCTTGGTTCCCATTAATTAAGAAAGGAAAATGCAGAAATATCACATTATAGGAGATATCAAGGACTCAGAGAGAGGGGGGGGGGATGGACTTTGACGGTTACTTCACGTCCTTCCTCATTCCAAGATTATGTTCGTTTCGTGATAACGTCATTTGCGGTCACGTGCTCTTGTCCCAGTTCTGTCCCTGTTTCCATTTACCCATGGGCGTGAGTGATGATATCGTGATGACTGCTACTTCACGTCCTTGTTTTGTGACAACATCTGTACTTCCCTGCCTTCGTTCCCCCCCCTTTTTTAGGTCCAACCTTCTGTTTTTCGATATTTCGATTCTCCGTAACTTTGCCTTTCGTGCATTGAGCAGCAAAGTTCGAGGTTTTATGCCTTCTTCCCTCTCTGTGATGCATTGTTTGAGCCATTGAGCAAGAACATGTCCAGCATGCCTGATGCTGAAACCTTGAAAAATGCAAAGATGAAAGAGGTCAGGGCTAGGTGTTTACCTGTATTTTGGTTCACACTGCTAGGCTGGATACCACTTCAACCAAGCTGGTCTCAGAGCATAGGCTTAAATCTCGGGGGATTGTGATGCTCCTCAAGTGCAACTGGAGGAAGATAAAACTTGATTTTGTGTGTAAGATGGCTCTCATCTCCAGGAGACAGAAACAGTTCCGAAGGCAAGCACCTCTGTGATATCAGGCTTCCTCCTACCCTGTATTTTCAAGTTCCCATCCCTGATCATTCAGGGGATGTGATGTTGTTGACCAGGCTGCCCTAACAGTCAAAAGGAACCCTAACATTTATTTCCAGTTGATGCTCCTACCATATCCAGTGGTTCTCAACCTGTGGGTCCCCAGAGGTTCCTGGATTGCAACTCCCAGAAATCCCTTCCAGCACAGCGAGTGGTGGAGGCTTCTGGGAGTTGCAGTCCAGGAACATCTGGGGGCCCACAGGTATGAGAACCACTGATATAGATTGAGCCCACCAAACTTAATCCAAGTAAAAACCTGTTCACGTCATACAAACATGTCCACCATTTGACGATGGCAGCATTGTGATGGCTTGTAATGTATTATAGGTCGATTAACCATAGAGTTATTTATTTATTTATTTATTTATTTATTTATTTATTTATTTATTTATTTATTTATTTATTATTGGATTTATACCCCGCCCATCTTCCCTAAGGAACTCTAGGCGGCTTACAAAGCTGATCAAATCAGCAAATATACAAAACACGAATACAAAGACAAAAACAACAATGAGTTAAAACGAGTGCACCCTGATCAAAATGAGTGTAGCTCAGTAAAAACGTTGTATAGGTAGAGCTAACCAAAGAGCAGATGGCGGCGGCGGCGGGGGGGGGAACAATTTAAACTTGGTCTCCAAAGGCCTCGCGGAACAGGAGGGTTTTCAAGGCTCTGCGAAAGGCCAGCAGGGACTCTGCAGAATGCACTTTGCTAGGGAGGCTGTTCCACATTGAAGGGGCAGCCACCGAGAAGGCCCGATTACGAGTTGAAGTTCTTTGGGCCTCCTGGGGGGTGGCAACCCGAAGCGAGTGAGCTCGCGACTGCCAAACTGGTCGGGCCAAAGTTTATCTCTGGGCAATCCACTCTGCCAGGTAGTCTGGTCCCAAGCCATGGAGGGTTTTATAAACTAAAACCAAGACCTTGAATCTGATCCGGGACGCAACGGGCAACCAATGCAGGCGAGCCAAGACTGGGGTGATGCTGTCATAGCGGCGCACACCCACCACCAGCCTGGCCGCTGCATTTTGTACCCACTGCAGACGCTGGAGGAGAGTCAAGGGCAACCCCATGTAGAGGGTGTTGCAGTAGTCCAACCTCAAGATCACCAGTGCTTTCACCACTGTTCTCAGAGAGTCCCCATCTAGGTACGGGCGGATCTGGGCAATTTGGCGAATGTGATAAAATGCCATCTAGGTCACGGCAGCCACCTGGGCATCCAAGGATAGCGCCGGATCCAGGACCATGCCCAGATTCCGAACCCTGTCCGACAGCTGGAGGGAAACTCCCCCCAAGCTGGCGACAGGGCCTCCGTATCCAGATGGAGAACTCCCGAAGAACATCACCTTGGTCTTCTCGGGGTTGAGTTTGAGCCTGTTGGCCCTGGTCCAAGCCCTGTCCACCCCCAGGCACATCTAAGCTGGAGAAAAATGATGGGGGAGAAGACCATGGAAAGTTTCTGGTTAATATAATGTCAATTCTGCTACGTTCCCCTCTTTTCCATGCCAAAGGCACCAAAGAAGTATCATAAAGGAGCTAGAACATTGGCCCTAAGTTGGACCTCCTTTCCGCCATGAAGATTATTGGGTATCCTTGGGACCTGGTGTCATCCCTAGACTACCTAACAGGCTTGTTGTGTTCATAAAAACATGACTAATGACTCTGTAAGTCAGTCCCTTTGAACTTCTTGTGGACGATTATAACAAATGTGAAATGTAAATGAAATTGGTTGTCTCATCTCCGATGAGTTAAACCAGCTCAATTCCTTCTGTCTTTTCTCAGACAAGTTTCATTTTCCAGACGTCCCACTATTTTTGTACCTCTTTGAAGTGGTTTGGCTCATTTCTCATTGAATTTCCCCCTCTTATTCCCATAATGGTGTTAGTTTGAAGAAACAGGCATGAAGCCCAAGGATTACCTTTGACTCTTTCCGCTGCTCAGTTCTATCTTGTCCCGTCTCTTCCTTTGGAGACTGGTCTCAGGGATCATGGTTTGAAGTCGATATAAGCACATAGGTTTGGGGTATAGGCTGGAGGTGATTGTACAATGAAATGCAGTGTTCATAGAATCATAGAATCATAGAATCTTCATAGGATTGGAAGGGCAAATTGGAAGTCCAACCCCCTGCCCAAGGCAGGAGACCTCATACCATCCTGGACAGATAACTGTGCATTTGTTTTCTTGAAAATCTCCAGTAATGGGGAACTCACCACCAGGGCCGGTGCTAGGTTTTTTTGTGCCCTAGGTGAGGGGCAGGTGGGTGGGTAGCAGGTGGGAGGGGCAAGGGGCGGGGCAGGGGTGGGCAGGTGGCAGCGGCAGCGGATGGCGGGGCAGGGGGTGGGGGCAGGGGTGGGCAGGGGTGGGGATGGGGGAGGGGCAGGGTGCAGCAGATTACAGGGGACGGCAATGGGCACGGCGGGCAGCAGGCGGGTGGCGGCGGGCAGCGATGGGTGGACGGCGATGGACAACTAGCGGGCGGTGGGGGGACGGATGGCGGTGGCCAGTGGCGGGGGGCGGCAGGCTGGCCAGTGCCCTCTCTCCATTTTGGCGCTGTAGGCAACTGCCTAGTTCGCCTTAATGGAAGCGCCGGCTCTGCTCACAACATCAGGCGTCAAGCTGTTCCACTGTCTAATGCAGTGGTTCTCAACCTGTGGGTTCCCAGGTGTTCCTGGACCGCAACTGCCAGAAGTCTTTATCTCTAGCTGAGCTGGCCAGGATTTCTGGGAGTTGCAGTCCAGGAACATCTGGGGACCCACAGGTTGAGAACCGCTGGTCTAATGCCTCTCACTGTCAGAAAATTTCTCCTTATTTCCACCTCGGCTCTCCCTCAGATGAATTTCCAACCATTGGTTCTTGACATACCCTCAGTTGCAACTGAGAATAAATCAATGCCCTCTTCCCTGTGGTAACCCTTCAGGTATTTGAAGACTGCTATCATGTCTCACCTAAGTTTTAAGAGGCCTTAACTAATTCAGTTGTTAATGAAATTATTATAAGAATCTAGGGCAACTATGTATTATGTGTTTATCACACTTTTTGTTCATGGCAAGAGCTAGTGCAGTGCAAATATAGACTGCTGGTCTGCAGTATGAGAAAGCCTGATTCCAGACCCCATTCAGCCATGAGGTTCACTTGTTCTGACTGATGGAGCTCATTGGGTTGTTGTGAAAATAAAGATGGGAAGAAGGAAGCTCATGCATGTTTCTGTTAAAGGGTCCCAGTGTTGGCCTGCGTCCCATGCCGTCCACCACAGGGTGATGATTCCCCCTAGGCCACCTTCCCAGCAAAGTCAACTATCCCACCAGACTCACCAAAGGAGGTGGAACAGGAAAGATGTGGGAGGGACTTATCCAGAAGGTCCAGAGGGTGGTGAACCTTCTAGGACAGATGAGATCCAACAAGAAGAGTTAGGGCCTGATATATCTAAAAGGGAAGACGGAGACCCTGAGGATATTAAAAACAATGAGGGAGAAGATGATGTAAAACAAGATGGGTTGCAGTGAATCATGGAGGAGGATGAGAGATAGGAAGGGTAGACCTGCTTGGTAGCATCAAAGTGGCCCTTACTGAGTCACCAAAGTAAGTGCTGCAAACGTTGAGCGTTAACTTCCCATGAGATACTATCACTCAAAGGAGAAGTCAGCAGCCAGTGGCAGAAACTATTCCCATCATCTTTGTCTCCACCCAACCATGGTGTTGGAGGAGGGAAAGACAATTTAAACACTTTGGGCAGTGAAAAGTGGAAATATGGGCTATGCAATGCATAAAATAACTCTCCCATAATGGAGCTGAGGACAGTTCTCAATCTCTCCAGACTTCAGTGAAGAAGGCCATCTCCATTTTTAGACAAAGGACTACCCAGGCAGTGGAGCAGGCAGGACAGACTACAAGGGAATTTGTGCAGTTAAAACAATTTGCTGTTAATGCAGGCAATGTGGGCATGATTATTGTGCACCAATACCAGGAAGTTTCCGGTTGTTTTGCATTGCAGATACAGAAGTCCGTATTTGGGAAATTGGGCAGTATAGAAATGCAATAAATACTACTACTACTACTACTACTACTACTACTACTACTACTACTACTACTACTACTACTACTACTACTACTACTACTACACTCCACTTTGCATTGATTTCTAGAGATCCTGCCAAATTTCACTGACATTAAATCTGATATGAAGGGACAGGAAGGGTCCCAAACAACTTCAGATATACTGTGGAACCAATGTTAGACAATGTCCCAGAAAGAAGGGTTGGCCTATTGTTATTATATTTCAAATCAAAGTATCAGCTCTCAGTTGCTAATTATTCAAATTTAAATCAGGAATGACGGGCAGTGTGTGGAGGGGGGGGATGATGCTTCTAAACACAGTAGATCTCACATAACTAACTGCAATGGGTTTTGTGGAATATTCCAAGATGTAATTAAAGAAGTGAGGGAGAAAGAAAGAGGAAGGAATGCATTGCAGTGCTATTAATTGTGCAAACTACTTTATGTAACGTTATGCATGCATAGTTGTACTGTGCCTTTTTATGGCGTTCAAAGCAATTTGAGCTGCTTTTTTCTTACTATTTTTTTCTAATCTACAAAAATAATGAAAATAAGCACTTGTCAAAAATGATGATCTCTACTGGAAAATAAATGTTTACTAAAGACTTCTTTCTGTGTTCTCCTGCAGCATTAATAATATTTTCTTTCTCCAAAGTTTTCTTGCATCCTTCAAAGAGATTGATTTCACTGGGAAGAACAAACATATGCAAATTTAAAGTTGACTGCTGTTAAAATCCCCTCACCCCTCCTTTTCTCACCACAAAGAAAGGCATCGGATAATTCCACATTGTGAGTCTGAAATGTGTGTGTGTGTTGGTGTGGGTTTCTCCTCCCTGCCTTGCAATCAAATACTGTATAGCTTTTCAAATGCATCTATCTAAAAAGCAAAGGACTAGGAAATTACTGTGAGTCACAATAGGGTGGAGTTGACCCTTGTAGTTGAAAGAAGTGAAAAAAATATTTGGGAGGCAGCTTTGGATTGTCAATGGGAAGTGGTTATGGGAGTTGGGATCTAGCAGTGCCTGGTGGGTCACTGTTACCAATTACAGGGGAGGGAAGCACCCTTTCATGAACCCAATAAGATCTTGGCATGCTCAGATGAGACAGCTTCATAGGTGGTAGCAGAAGAGGGGGGAGAACATCCCAGAGAGAGTAGGAGCAAAATCTTGTGTGGAAGGAATAACTGATTGAATACTGGGAATTTAGTCTTCATTCCAGGTGAATATTTTGCGACAGCGTGTTGTTAGTTACCCAGCATGTTGTTAGTTACCCAGCGTCTTGTTATTCTGTGGAACTCCCTGCCACAGGATGTGGTGATGGCATCTGGCCTGGATGCCTTCAAAAGGGTATTGGACAGATTCCTGGAGGAGAAGTCCATCACAGATTACAAACCATGATGGAGATGTGTCATCTCCAGGCTTAAAACCAGGGTCCTTCGAGAGCCAGATGCAGGGGAGTGGTATCAGGAGACAGAGATCTAGTCTCGTGCACTCCCAGACGCATCTGGCGGGGCCACTGTGAGATACAGGAAGCTGGACTAGATGGGCCTTTGGCCTGATCCAGCATGGCTCTTCTTAGGTTCTTAGGTTCTTATGACAGCACATGTTTGTACAATAGCTGAACACTAAAGCCATTCTATTCAACAGAGATGGGCACAAACTGGGGAAATGGCAGTTCGTGAAGGTTCATTAATAATCATGAACCGCAAAGCTACCAACTTTCACGAACTTTCCAACAAAACCCAAACCATTTCATGGTTTGTGTGATTTGGGACTCCCAGGAAGAGTAGAACAGTCCATACGTGAGTTAAGTTCACAGCAAGTCTTCAGATAACTCTACTCCCCAAATCCCCTCCTAGTTTGGTAGATCCTGTCCAGGAAACTGTTTTTTTTTTTTCAAAATTGACTCAGGGAATATTAAATGAGATGGCCAAGGTGTCTTATAAACAGCTGCTCCCAGAGAGTGGAGTTGAAGTTCTCTGACTTATTGCTGGACCTGACCATCAGTCCTACACGGAATTTTTTTCTAGGTCCACCCAAGCATTCCCTAGTAGTGCCAGGCTATCTGGGCAGAGGCAACGTGTCCCCCAAAATGAAGCGTACCCACAATGGTCAGTGCCAATAACAGTTCAGAGTTTAGTTTCATTCTGGGCAAGCACATTTTCCTAAAGTGCCCTGAAATGAACCACAAAATGGCTCAATTCGTGGTGGTGGCGGCAGGGATTGCTTCGTGTTTGTTTTGTGCCCATCTTTTCTTCTAAAAGGTATATCGAAATGAATGAACTTTTAAAAGCTGAAACAATTGCCACTAACTTTTGCTCCGGGTGGCCACACCTAGAGAGGCCTGAAGGGTCTCTACCCGGAACCGGGCCTTCTCGGTGGCTGCCCTGGCATATTGGAATAAAAACTGCCGATGGGGATCAGGTTGGCGGATTCGCTGTTGGCTTTAGAAGGGCACTAAAGACCTAGCTCTTCAGGGAATGTTTTGGGGACCTCTGAGTACATTGTGAATCTGTTTAGTCTGTATAACTGCTAGTACCAGCTTTCTCTTGCCAGATTCTGATTATGTTATGGCTGTTTGATGTGCTATGTCTATTTTATTTTTACTATTTTTAGTATCTTCTTCTTCTTCTTCTTCTTCTTCTTCTTCTTCTTCTTCTTCTTCTTCTTCTTCTTCTTCTTCTTCTTCTTCATCATCATCACCGTCATCGTCATCGTCATCATCATCATCATCATCATCATCATCATCATCATCATCATCATCATCATTATTATTATTATTATTATTATTATTATTATTATTATTATTATTATTATTATTATTATTATTATTATTATTATTAGGATTGGGTATATCTGGGGTTTGCAGGTTTGGGCAGTTGTTATTTTTTGCAACATGTTGTACACCATCCAGAGTTCCAGCGGGAAAATCAGGCAGTTAACAAGCATAAAAATAAATAAATAAATAAATAAATAAATAAATAAATAAATAAATAAATAAATAAATAAATAAGTCTTCTTTTTTGCCTTGCCTTTCTTGCTACCTCTGGTGAATTTCATAATATAGGAATAGAAACAGAGAAAAGGAATAGAAGTATCTATAGAATGTGCACCTGGCAAGGAAGCAGATGGACTAGCTGGCGACACAAGGCTGTGTTTTTGTCCCGGTGATAAACTTTCGGAGAACCTTGGTGCTTCCGTAAAGGTGAAAATGCATGTCAAGAAAGACAATCTAGCACCACCTTCTTTTTCAAAACGCTGAACTTTGCAACATCTCCTTTAATTACATTAATATTAAGGCTCTACATATCCCACTGAGATAAGTATCGTCAAGCAGCTGAAGTTTCAGAAGTTGATTGGGGGGAAAAAGAACCAGTTGATTAAGTAGATCAACTAGCCAATTAGCACATCAATTAATTAACCAATTAAAATATTACAGCCATCTCAGCAATAATACAATGAGGGCATTTAATTAAAATAACAGCTTCCCTTGATGGAACAGCACAGGCACATTGTTTGTTTTTGAGAAGGAGAGGAAATCACCCCAAGTGAATGAGTATGCAGTGATGGCTTAAAACTGCAGGTAAGCTGTTTAGCAAAAGGAACACCTTCATTAAGAGGATGTCAATATAATATCTGAGTTTAATATCATCATTTTAAGAGTCTGATTAAGGTACACTTGGTAGCCTTGAAACCACCATGAACTTATAAATACAGTGGACCCTCATATAACAAATGTTTTGTATCACATAAAATCTGTACAACATAAATTCTGGAGATAGGGGAAATTTGCTTAAGAGAATCTCCTAATGTGGTGAATCTGTACAACATAAAAATGATTACTCCGTTTTCAATGCATTCCAATGTGAAATTTGTATAAAGGAAAATTTGCTTCACAGAATTTCATTTGGAACAAATTAATTCCTTTATACAAGGTACCACCGTACAGGCATACCTTGGTTTAAGAAATTGATACATTCTCCATAACATGGACGTTTCGTAATGTGGAAATTTCATAAACCGGATATGCACGGGGTGCAATGCATCCTGGGGAAGGAAGTCCTTCAAAAAAAATCATAAAGTGAGGATTTGGGTGGGGGGGAATAGTAAACAGAGGCATTATTTTCAATGAATTTCTTTTCATGAACCAAAAACTTCATTAACAGAGGTGTTTGTAAACTGAGGTATGCCTGTATAGGCTTTGATCTAGCCAACCATTCTTATTGAGAATGAACCAATTGGAAAATGTGTAATTTTCATTTTTAGGGCATTTCAGAACCATATTGAATAAATCCCCAATGAATTCTGATGACAGTTATCTCTGTACTGTTACTAAATCATATTGACTCTTGAACTGATAGAGATTCGTGTACTTAGTGAGTCTCCCTCTCTCTCTCTCTTTGTCATATTATTAAAATTGATTGTGGTGGTTGTTTTTGTTGGGGGAAAAACATGCCTGAAGACCCAAAAGAGGGGCCTACCCACCTGTCCACAAAGGGCAAAATGATGCCTTTACATATCTGATGTGATAATCTTCTCCCATGTAGTTCATTGATGTGAAGGCTGATCAGATGGGATTCGTTTTATTAACCAAAATAGGGTCACAAGTTAAATACATGTTCAGGGTCAAAGTACAAATACAGAGAAGCTTAAGGGAACAAAAGAAAGTGTTTGTGGGACTAACATCCCACTGAGGGTTAATCTAGCAGAAATATGTTAAAGCATGTAAACTACTCTCTTTTGTTTGTTATGTGACATCTACTTTCTATGGCTTGCTTATTTGAGTGGAGCAGTCCACCACACAATGAGGTCTTATAATGACCTCTGGACTCCCAGTGGCACCCAAAGGGTTTGCATTAACACCAAGACAATAATGCTTATGCAAATTATGAGCACAAAGTCCAAGTGATGAGAAAGAGATTTAATTTTGCATCAGGTGGATGTGATGAAATTAACCCTTTCTTTCTTTCTTTCTTTCTTTCTTTCTTTCTTTCTTTCTTTCTTTCTTTCTTTCTTTCTTTCTTTCTTTCTTTCTTTCTTTCTTTCTTTCTTTCTTTCTTTCTTTCTAAAAACAAGAAAATAAAAAAACAGTATTCATTGGGGGGTGTTTTCGCTTTAATGTTGTCTTCTAATGCTGTAAGATACCCCTCGATTCCCTGTTCTTAAACTTGAATACGTCTTAATTGTACTGGACTGTATATTGCCTCTCATTACCGTAAGCCACCTTGGATCCTTTTCCAAGGAGAAAGGTGGGGTAAAAACACTCAAAAATAAATAAATAAAAATAAATAAATCTAAGCCTTATAGCCTTATAACCAAAAGCAATGAAAAGTCCTGTACCACACTGAAGACTACACATTTATTGTTTCACAAGATTTCGTAGGCTGCAGCCCTCTTCATCAGCTTTACAATGTACTCATTTCAGTTTTACCAACAGTTGAGCTGTTGACAGCAAGGGATCAGAAATCTGAATGAAGAAAGTGGTGAGAACAACAAGGTACTGTATTCTTCCATGTATAAGACTATTTTTACTAAAACTGTTAGACTAAAAATTTAGGGTTGTCTTATACATGGAAGTAAGCCAATGAGAGAACCACGTGGTAGAGAAACTGTTATTTTGAGCTGGAAAATACACAGAAAATAAGGTATATTTGTAGCAATGGGTGATTCATTTAACTTTTTCTGGGAACATACAGATTCTGGTGCATCTGGTTTGAAATCCAGCTAAGATAAAACTAGAGTAGGTAATTGAACCAGAGGGGATTTGATGAGTCAACACCTATTTATAGCACAGTGTGCTGCTTATATACCAGCCTATAGTCCTTAAAGCTCTCTCTGGGTGGTTTACAATTTAATTCTGATGGCTACACATTGCCCCTTCCCCCAGCAAGCTGTGTACTCAATTTACTGACCTCAGAAGACTGGAAGGTTGAGTCAACCGCAAGCCAGCTGCCTGAGCCGGGGACTGAAGTAGGGTGATGACTGGAATCTCTTGATGCAGTACTGCAGTTTAAGTAAGCACTGTGCCACGAGTATCTATTCAAGCAGTATATGTGTGCGTGCGTTGAGTCATCACAGTTGTGACCAACTCTTTGTGACCCCATGTCCATGGAGTTTTCTTGGCAGGAATACCGGAGTGGTTTGCCAGTTTCTACTCCAGGCACCCACAGCACCTGGTATTCCCTGGTGGTCTCCCATCCAAGTACTAAGCAGGGCCGACCCTGCTTAGCTTCCGAAATCAGGCGAGATCAGATGTGCTTAGGGCATCTAGGCAGTTCTGCATTCAGTATACAAGTTCTATTAATTCACTGAGCCTACTGAAGCTGTGACTTGCTTCTGGATTTTAACCATGAGGCCGTAAGAAAGCAATGCTTTTGATCTCACCTTCTGACGATAGCTGGGGGCCCTCCTTCTGCAGTTTCTTTGCTCTGCAACGCACGAGGAGCTCCAACATCCTCTCCTGCTTATCTCTGGATGCATCTGTTTCTGTTGGCACCTCTGTGTTTGCTTCTCCTTTGGTTTCCTCTGCAAAGTCTGACCTCATCACCGACCATGCCATCTCCAAGGCATGGCAAAAGAGAGCTTTCTCAGGGTCTGCAAAGCTGGCCAGGCATCCAGTGTTGCCTGAAGGCCAGCCTAGCTAAGGACAGAGAGGATTGTCAAGAGACGCCTGTTCACCAGGTGACAAATTGGAAAGCGATATGCATGGAATAGTTGGGATCTGCTTCGTTGGAGACACTACCCGCATCAATGAACCCACAGATCTTCAAGGTATTCAAGGTGTTCTCTTGCATAGAAATCAACAGTGGTTCGGTAACTGAGTTTCTCTACTAAAACTGGTATGATCTTTTGCCAGTGCTGCTAAGAAAAAGAGAAGCGTGATCAGACACGATGGGTTATAGACCTACTATTAATGTACATTTACATGAATAATTGTTGTCATCATCTGTAACTGAGTCAATGAAAAAACCCTGCATAAAATCACTCCTGAACAAGTCAGCATTGTATTACAGTGAGTGTATATGATAATATTTTTCTCCCTGTACAGGAATTCAAAGAGCATACAGTCTCTACACATGAGGAAGGAGCATGGGATGGATGCACTATTTCTGCTCCATGCTATTCCGTCTTCATTGGTGGAGTTTTTACAACCTTGCATGCTGCTTGTAGTAAATGTGTCTGGGAGGGACTTTTCTTGGCTGAAGTGACTGTCAATGTATCCACCGTACCTTCCCTACATCTGAATTCAAAGAGAGTCACATGTCTCAGTTAAAACCTTTTCCTACTCTTTTCTGTCTGCTGGAATCACTCAGTCTCCTGGAGTCTGTCTGTTGCTGAAAGTCAGTCAGTCATGTTTTGTCAGCTTACTGTTATCTGTTCATTGTAAGCAATGAAAGGCTTTATTCTTCCTGCTTCAAATGTCTCTGAGTGAGCTATTGAGACTGCAAGGGCGCTTTTACACGATCCCTAAAATCCGAGGCAAAGGGCTTCCAGATCCGGAGCTTAAAAATGTTTTCCCACCAGCTCCGGACTTAAAAAAAAATTAAGTATGACCACGCCCACCTAAGCATGTCCCAGCACACTTTTCAAGTACCTGGCCTCCACGAGGTAAAAAATCTTCCAATGCGCATTGTAAAGTTGTGAATGCCAGGCTCCCTCGCCTTCTGTTTGTTTTTTTGTCCCTGCCGCCCCTTTAAGAGACAGGAATCACTATGGGGCGGCTCGGGGCTGCTTCCACCGGCAGACGGAGGTGAGCCTGCATTTTTTCTCCCTTTTTTCTCCCTCCCCTCAGGCAGACAGGAACAATGGAGTGTGGAGGGGTGGGAACACAGGAAGAGCGACAAGCCCCCACGATCTCTGGTCTGAATTTAAGTTGCCTTTGGATTTTAGGGGTTGAGTAAAATCACCCTTAGTGACAGTTGATGGGGGAAACTAGAATACTCTGGGGAACTTGAAGCTAATTCTGCCTTGTGAATCCCTGCTTCTACTGTGATGCCAGAGGAATTTGACCAAATGTCAAAAATCTGCAACAGTTTCTCTTGACAATCATTTCCATTGACAACCACATTTCTTTTCCGGTGATATGGTGAAACATTACTCCTGTGCCCTCCCAATTCTCCCCACTAAACATCGACACAAAATGCCCCTGCCCCTTACTCCCCTTACTCTCAACCTTGCAGGATTCTGAGTGTGGCTGTAAACTTACCAGATGTTGGCATATCTCCCTAACCAGGTCAATGACGTAGCATCCACATCTTTGTTTCTGAAGCAACTATTGGTTGCAAAACATGCAAGCAAGCCCTATCATGCTGAACCAGTGAGTCCTGGCACCAGCCAATGAAATGAAACATTTTTGTCTTCCATTATTAGCCATCTGTGTTGGACATACTGTGCTGGGGGTTCCTGCATGGCAGGGAGTTGGACTGGATGGCCCTTGAGGTCTCTTCCATCTCTATCATTCTATGAGTCTATGAGTCTATGATCCTGAGATTGGCTCCTCACCTAGAGACCGAGGGAAGTCTATACATTTCCCAACATTTCAGCCAATGCCCTGAAATCTGATTACTAAAACGGTTGTTGCAGTCCCATCTTGAGGTCTCAATGAAAGGAAAGAACTTCTTAGGAACAAAGTTCAGCTTTACATCACAACGCTCTTAGAAGCACTAAGAGCCAACACCCATA
The DNA here is from genome assembly GCA_029282475.1 of Phrynocephalus forsythii. Taxonomy (NCBI): domain Eukaryota; kingdom Metazoa; phylum Chordata; class Lepidosauria; order Squamata; family Agamidae; genus Phrynocephalus; species Phrynocephalus forsythii. The sequence goes on from JAPFRF010000013.1 coordinate 11,166,658, forward strand.
TCAAGACAATGAAGTGTCAGACAGACTCAACCTAGAACAGTGATGGTGAACCTTCAGCACTCCAGATGTTTTGGACCACACCTCCCACAGTCCTTTGTCATTGGCAATATAGGCTTGGAATTCTGCGAACTGCAGCCCAAAACATCTGGAGTGCCAAAGGTTCACCACCACTGACCTAGAATGTCATCTACTCCCCGCTGGTCACTTATATAATGCGGGTTTCTCAGAAGAACCATGCGTTATACAGCGTACAAGAGCTCTTGTGGTTTTTTCTATTCTTTTTTGCCTTACACAAAACTCCAAGGTCAGCCTTCCAGATTTTTTTCCTGCCGTCAAACCATTCTGTCTCGAAAAATGCATCACTGGGTTTTGCTAAATGGAAGCCTTACTCACATCCCATCTTATCATAATGTCACAAAAGCCATAAAATTACAAATCAGTTTCCAGGCAGAAGACATGACAGCAAACTATAAGTACACAAAAACTACATTAAATATCAGTCTTCATTTGTCCTTACCACTTCAACACACCTCCCTGGTTCAGAAGTACTCAACTGCCGTGCACAGCTTGAGAGAGCCTAAGATCCATTTTAGAGTGGACTTGAAATATAAATGACAGTTCGCACTACACATGAACATAGACAACTGTATAAAATATTTAAATAAAGACAGAAAAGAACAGAGGAAACCAACAGAGCCTTTGGCAGACCTAGCCGTGGGGAATATAGCAGCTTGAGAATCATCGCAAATTTCATCTTTAATGTTATTTTTAGTTCAAGATTTTGTCGCTCTCTAAAGTCAATCTTTGTGTGCTGTCTTTCTTCCTGTTTGGCTCTCCCCCGCCCCCCCGCCCCGGATTGCTTATAGTTTTTACAAAAATAAACTAATATATTTTCAATAACATTGATTTGCAAAGTGTTTTTTGTTATAGGTTAGAGTCTCTTTTATTCTGTACAACTCAATAAAAACCATTGTGCATTGTGTCTTTTAAAAACGTGTTTGCCATTGATCTCAATACTTGAAGAAATAGAAAGAGCCCCCTTAGTCTAAGGTGCAATTTCTTTTCTGGCTGCCTTTCAGATAAACTCTTCCTTAAAGTTCTTGGCTTCCTATATTTGATCTTGTTTCCCTCTTTCCAAAATGGAAGGCGATTAACAAAGACCCAGCCGAAAGCCATGATGTTAGGGCAAGAGGGAAAAGGAAGGAAAAGCAAAGCAAAGAAATTCATTTTCTGTTAAATCACCTATTATCTTTTGCGTTGCTCAGGCAGAAATCAGATGGGGGTAATGGGTGGGATCAAAATCAAAAGCAAGGGACAGTTAATAGGCTCTAGTAAGGATGCACTCTGTGCAAAAATGGACTGAAACAGTGATGTTCTGTGCTATTTTTGACCAACTACAGGACAACACCAGGACATATGTGTCAAGTCTCCCGTATTAGCAGGGAAATCCCATTTTTAGGCATCTTTCCTGCCATCGTCCCATAATAGTATTTTCCTGTAGATCTCGGTGGTGGCCGGGGGGGCGGGGCAGCAGGGGGGCGGTGGATGACGGGGGATGGCAACGGGTATGGGGGCGGACAGCGAAGGGCATGGGGGTGGGCGGTGATGGGTGCAGGGGGGCAGCGGGTGGGTGGACGGTGGTGGCCAGCGGCAGGGGGGCGGCGGGGGGGGCAGCAGGCTGGCCAGCGCCCCCTCTCCATTTTGGTGCCCTAGGCAACCGCCTAGTTCACCTTAATGGACGCGCCGGCCCTGGGGGTAGCTGTATGGGCGCCACCATGTTGGGGGCAGCTATTGAGCATGCTTGAAGCATCAAACATGCTCAATAGGTAGTAGGGGCAGAGATACTGTGACCACAATCCCTTATTTTCAAATCCGAAACTTGCCTTTGTGTTGTTGTTGTTTTGTGATCAGGAGCCCCACACCAGAGGAAGGGGAAGGGGATGCATTTTTTTTTTTGCAACTAGGAGGGGAAGGGGTGCTTTGTGGGTTTTTTTTGTGATTGGGAGGGGAAGGGGAGGGGAGGGGCTCTTTGTTTTTGTTTTTTTTTTTGTACATGTGTTTTTGGTTGTAAACTTCAGGGTGTTCACTAGATTCTTCCTAGCCATCCATGGCTGGACAAAAGAGTCATGTCAACTGGGTTCCATCATAAACGGTTGCCATAGAAGCTTCACACATTATGGAAGTTTGGGATGTTTGCCAGAGAGAGTGGCAGGCAATAAAACATAGGAAGTGACACATACAAATAAAATTCACTTTCCTAAAAGCTTCTCTCTCTCTCTCTCTTTCTTTACAAAAGCTTTCCTCTGCCTCCCTCCATAACACTTCCACCCCCCCCCTCATTGGACATCACCTTCCTCCTTTACTCATGCATTTCTAGTGCCTCATTTCATTTCTTCCTGAATCTTTTAAGAAGAACTTTACTACTTTCCACTACAGCTTTCCTGTTCTGTTCCTGTCACCCAGTACGGTTTTCTTGTTCTGATTTTCCTTCCATCAACACAGTTTAATTTTGTATTGTTCCTACATTTGTTACACATTCAACCTGGACTGACTGTAATTCTTTCCATCTTATTTTCTGCTTAAAGACAGACAAATCAGTTTGTGTTCCATCTGTGTCACCATCACTGCAGTCTGTTCCACCCTATTTTATTTATCTCTGGCACAAAAAAATGTTTTAAATGTATTCTCTCTCACAGAAGAGATTATTTCAGATATTATTTTCTCCCCAGAAATGTATATTTAAGTGCCTTTTGTTTCATTCATGCCTTTAAGGGATGGTCTGGAATAGAATACTGTATTTGTGCAAAAGTTGCTGAAGAAATAGTTCTTGATCGCAAGATTAATTCCACAAAGCCTAAATCCAGCCAGTTCTTATCAGAATAGTGTTCCTCAGAAAATATGCAGTCCCATGTATAACAATAAGAGTAAATAGAGCAATGGAAGCAATTTAAACGCATTCAGCAATGATATAGCCAATGGGGAAGCAGTTGAACATGAAAATAGGGAAAGGACTTTTATGTTTTAGTGCCATGAAAACAAAACACCAATGAGGCTCTTGTTTTGGTGTTAATTCCCCCCAAAATAGCTAAACCACAAATTACAATATCCATATTAAACACTTGCAAAAACATGAACATTTCATGTTCTTCTATTTTTTGCTCTTTCATCTAACTTTTCTTTCATTTTTGTCTATGAAATTCCCCTGCAAATTTTGCATCCAATATTGTCACAAGGGCTGTGATCAGCAAAAATAAGAATGCCCGGTGGGGGTTTATGGACCTATAAATTTACCTGGTTTGGCTGGAACACAATGTGTAAGCTCTTCTTTTTTTCTGTATCATTGGTTATGGGTGTGGAGTTCCAGGTACCTTCCATCTTGGGCTACATTCCTTCCTCCCTCCCTCTTAGAATCATAGAATCTTGAAATTGGAAGGGGCCTACAGCAGTAGCACAATGCAAAGTATTCTGCATCAGAAGGAGTGCTGGTTGGTTGTTAACATATAAAATGTTGGTCTTTTGGCAGATACCCTGTCCACTGCAAGATTCTTTTTACCAAATGTAGTTTGGTTATGTGACTTTTAAAAAAAAAGAAAGAAATAATTAGGTGCCTGGTAATTCAGGCTTGATTAGCAGGTCTCCAGTTTTGATTAGTAAATTGCGGGAGTAATCAAGGTTAATTCTCATTATAGCAAAAAACCCCGCCTCAATTTTCCATTTTTATTTCTATTAGAGAAAAGTCTCTATTGTGCAGAAGGAAAATATTTGAAAAAGAAAACCAAAAGGAAAAGAGAAAGCACACAATATGCTTTTGAAATAGAAACCAAAAACCCTTCTAGTTTCTTGACTTCTGAGCACTCTCTATCTGGAAAGTCCTTACAATGGGTCATTAGGTCAGAATGAACTTGATGACCCACAATTATTTATTTGTTTTATTTAGATTCTGGGTGTTTCTTTCTCATCTGCCATCCAAGGACTAACCAAGCTTCACTCTGCTTCAATTATTAATGAAAATCAGATGTTTTCAAGAAGCATACGGCCACATCACCAATGACCCCCAACACATCTTTTCCCCAGTCAGAAATTCAACTTTTCAAGATACCAGCATGGCAGCTGAACCCTGGAGAGCATTAATTCTAGGATTTAGTATTAACAAAATATCAAGAAGACATTCCAAAACAAAAAGTGAACTATAAGACCAATAATTTTATTTGGTAAAAGAGGACTTACCCAAATAACCCAGAACAACTCAAGGGTAGATGACTACTCAGCATGCCTAATAAAGTCATGGGGATTGGGGATTCTGCAGCATCATAGATAGAGATTGAGGCCATTACCCCATGTCCACTTTGTTGCTCTAGAAAGTGCTCTGAGATGGGGATCTTAAAATTGTTCCTCCACATCCGTCATGCTTTAAGCAAAGTAACGTGCGACCATGCCCCTTGAAGTGTGACTCAGCACATTTTCCTTGTACCTGGCCTCAGGGTGGTGGAATTCTTGTTGCTGTCCCATTGTGGTTTTTAAATCAGTACACACGCCATGGGGTACCGTTTAATCCACAGCATAACTGTTCCGTCACCATAGGGCCACCTAGTGGCACTACTTGGAGCAGCCACATGACCGTAAATTCACAGTACGAGAAGCCACTATGCACAGAAAGAAGCCCCCCCCCAAAGTATTCAAAGTTCGACAAATGACAAATGAAAACCGATATACTGATATGCCTACTTAACAGGTTTTAATTTTTTTAAAAAACATATAGTGCTGCAGGAGAACAAAACAAAACACACTTTGATGCATGGTGGGGGTCACAGAGGTTATGTAACAATAAAGTATTATTGTTACGTAACAGAAGTTTATTGTTACGTTATTGTTACGTAACAAGTTACGAAACAATAAAATGTTATTAACAATCTCTGTGGGGTCGCAGAAGTTACATAACAATAAAGTGCATCCTTGAGGACGCAGGAACAGCAACAAAACCATGTGACCGCAACAAGATTTATTACACATTTTAGTTTGTAACGGCCTAAGAGAGCTGCTAAAAACGAATCTGTATTTTCATCTTTTTTGCAGTTTTATCTTAACCAACCTGCAAAAATCACTTCCTCTCATTTGCAGCGAATCTTGCCTTCATCCTTAAATCTGGCACATAGTCTTTTTTTAACGAACTTCTTCAGTCTGAATGTTCACTTCAGTGAGCTAAACTGGCGATTATCAGAAAGGAAAGAACGCACAGGACCATTTTCTTATCCTATGGATTTAAGCAACAAGAGCAAATAAAGCAACCATACTTGCACATCCACCGTCTTTTCATGATGATGAAGAGGAGAGAGATAAGTGGCCTGATAGAAGCAGAGAAGGAAACAAAGAACAGAGTAAGTAACCAGGGAGGTCATCAGAGTATTTTTAAAAAGTTCGTGGCAACCTTTCATGACAGGATGTCTGTGTGGCTTTAATTGTTCAGAGGTTCATTTTTTCCACCAGGGGAGTCACAAATGCTCAACTCTTATTCTCATAATGTTGCAATATAAGCCCCCATTTAAACTTGATGGGCCCCTTTTCAATGAAATTTTATTTTCTCAGCACTTTTCTGATGTGATCTTTTACGAGCAATGTGAACGAGATACTATGACGATATTAAGCCATGCAAAACAGAAGAACTAATATAGCAATTTTTAGGTAAGTGAGGGTGGGTGGGAGGTGGGTGGGAGGCGGAAGCAAGGAGGATAAAAGGAAATTATAGGAGTCTATCCAGGTTTCCTTTCTTTTTTAAAAAAATAGCCTTTCAGCAACTTTGCCTGAAAATGAGCAGAGTGCTCTTTCCTTTTTCCTCCTTCCCTTTCCTGTTTGTCTATAAGAAGCCTATGTCAGTGAGATGTTCTGGGGAATTGCTTGAAAATCCAGAACACGTGACCCCATGCTTAATTAATGTCGGGAAATGGGGCGGCATGCCATTCGAAGAGAAGCTCCGTGATTCTTTGCCTAGGAGATTCCTTCACCTAACGAAAGAAGGTTTTTCAGTGTAGTGGTCAGCATGATGAAACCGGCCTTGGGGGAGCCTTACCCCAACTGCAGAGGTTGACAGCTCTAACCTCAATGGGGCAACCAGCACAGGTCAAGCTTGACTCCAAACTTTACACATGCTATGCCAGGGACCCTACTCGGTGTCCAAAATAAGGTTCAAAAGCTTGGGCAACTTCTTTAAACCAGAATAGGATTTACTCATTGTGAGAGCCTGCACAGTGCTATATCTTGGGTTACAGGTCTGTTGACTATTCTTGGTGATGGGACATGGAGTGGCCTACCTATGAGCTCTTCATGACTTCATAGGATCATAGAGTTGGAAGAGACCTCAAGGGCCATCTAGTCCAACCCCCTGCCATGCAGGAACCTCCATCATAGGACTCCTGACAGATGGCCATCCAGCCTTTGCTTAAAAACCTCCAAAGAAGGAGACTCCAACATCCTCCGTGGCAGCATATTCCATTGCCGAACAGCTCTAACTGTCATGAAGTTCTTCCTAATGTTTAAACTGAATCTCTTTTCCTGTAGTTTGAGACCATTGCCCCACGTCCTAGTCTCTGAAGCCATGGAAAATGAACCAATCCCTTCTTCAATGTGACATCCTTTCAAATATGTAAACATAGCTATCATATCCCCTCTCAGTCTTCTTTTTTGTAAGGCTAAACATTCCCAGCTCCCTAAGCCACTTCTCATAAGGCATTTTTTCCAGACCCTCAATCATCTTGGTTGCCCTCCTCTGGACCCGTTCAAGATTGTCAGCATCCTTTTTAAATTGAGGTGCACAGAACTGGACACAGTACTCCAAGTGGGATCTGACCAGAGCAGAATAGAGTGGTACTATCACTTCCCTTAATCTAGACATGATGCTTCTGCTGATGCAACCAAGAATCGTCCTGACTCTGAGTCAAATTCAGACTTACTCTGTGCAGTAAATCTGTGTATATCTTGCAATTTCTGTGATATTTCTTCCTTAGATGCAGGGAAGAGTGCTTAAATTCTGGGTTTTATTTTTCCCCCATTCAAAAGCAATTACAGTAGAAGCAACATCAGGACTTTTAAATCAGGTCAGATGAACAAAGCATCCCAATGTCATTTTCACATTAGTGATTGTGGTTGATGTCATTTGCACAAAACAAAATTATACCCAAAGTGGATAGTTTGGGTCAAAGGACCACAAAGAGTATATAGATGCATTCCCATCAATAAATCTGCCCTCTTCCTGCCCTGATGCAGGCCTACAGCCCTTAATGATTGACATTTTTACCACTAAATTATACTCTGTCTGCTTCTGGAAGAAATGTCTCTGTTACAAAATTAGCTAACATTACATAAAATAACTTGAATAGTGTCATTTCACAAGGATATTGATCCGTGCAGACTTACTGGATTAAATCTTGGTTTCCCATAAAAGAAGCAGCCATTACATCTTTTGGGAGACAGGAAACTACAGTCTGTAGAACAGTGCCCTTGGGGTAAGACATCTAAGCACAGGATGGAAAGAAGGAAGGATCAAAATATATTTGGTTTTGCACAATAGAGTTTCACTCAAATTCAATGAGGAATTAGGGGCTTATGTTTAAAGACATACCTACATGATTTCATGCTTTCCAGACTCAGCTAATTTGGGGGGGGGAGGGGATAATAGCCAATGGAATTGAGATTTTTCTGGGAAATAATAATAATTGTTGTGAGTCGTGAAATCAGTTCTGACTTATGGTGTCCTCTCCAGGATTTTCTGGGTATAAAGTGGTCAGAAGCAGTTTACTAGTGCGCCACCTTCTTGTTATGCACAGGTATCATCCCACTTCCCCAAAATTGCAGGGGCTGCCTCTTTTTCCAGTTAGCAGAGTGAACTCTTGACACGTGCTCCAACCCACTGAGGGCATTTATACACGACCCCTAAGCTCCGCTGCAAATGGCTCCCAGCTCCGGAGCTTAAAAATGTTTCCCCACCAGCTCCGGAGCTAACAGAAAATTAAGTGCGACCCTGCCCACCTAAGCACGACCCAGCACACCTTTCAAGTACCTACTCTGGGAGAGTGAAAAATTTTGATGTGGAGAGTGCCAGGCTCTCCTCGCTTCTTCTTCTTCTTCTTCTTCTTCTTTTTTGCCTCCCGCGCCTTTAAGAGGAACCAGGAAGTGACGGGGGGTCGGAGCAACTTCCACTGGCACTCCGGAGGTAAGAGTGCATTCTTTTCTCCCTTTTTTTCTCCCTCCCCTCACGCAGACAGAACAAGGAAGTGCGGAGGGGGTGGGAACGCAGGGAGAGCGACAAACCCTCAAGATCTCTGGTCCGAATTTAAGGGACCAGCGGATCTTAGGGGTCATGTAAAAAGGCCCTGAGTCATCCAACTGACTATTTTTGAATGTACAAGAACAATAATATAAACAAGCAGCTATTTTGGGGGGCAGTCTGGGGAGGGAACCGTTTCAGCTTGGTTGTTCACACACAGAAGTTCATAAGACCACTCTCTTTTTTGGGGGGTGGGGGAGGAATCACTGTTTCAGAGGTTATGAGGAAGACTTACTCTGCTTGAGAGTCTGCGCTACACTGTTTATAGGAGTTTCATGCTCATTTCTCCATCTTCCAGCATCCTGGGATCTGTAGTTTGTGAGATACTTATTCTTGTTCATAGTGTTAGAGTTTAGTTAGGATCAGTTTTTTTGGTCACCCCCCAGTAGGTTGGTGCATGAAACCCTCACACTGTGATCCATTTGTGTACAAACTTAATGTGAACCCTATTCTGATGATTTTCCTGAGATGCTGGAGGTGGCTAAAGAGTTGTGAGTATGTTTGAATATGTGTATGCCCAATGTCTCCTCCACCTGAATGTCTGTAGGACATTCACATTAGTGTGAAAGTGCACAGAGGGAAGAAGAAGAAGCTGAACATGGTCACAAAGCTCCAGTGATCTAGAGTAGGGGTGTCCAAACGTTAGCCCTCCAGATGTTTTGGACCACAACTCCCAGTATTCCAACCTTGTATTGCCAATGACAAAGGACTGTGGGAGTTGAGGTCTAAAACATCGGGAGGGCCAAAGTTTGGACACCACTGATCATTCTAGAGCTTTCATGAGCCAATGACCCAACAGTCTCCTCTGTAAAGATTTTGAACAATCATGTTTCAGAGGATGGGACTTATGTGCTTCTCAGATTCCTCTCTGTTATTCGGCCTTTACAATAAGTTCATGGCTAAACTAAATGACTAAATTGAGGCTATCATAATTTGGACATATCATGAGGCGACCAAATCCACTGGGAAAGGCAAAAACATTAGGAGAAGTCAAAGCCATACGAAGAGAGTGACCTAACACAAGCAAGTTGACTTAGGAAAGGCAGCCTTTGCGCCTGCCTGACCTGAGCTGGGTTATTGATGATAGAATCTTTTGGAGGTCACTAGTTTATAAGGTTTCTGTAAGTTGGAAGCAGCCTGATGGGACATAACAACATGATTTCAGGCATAATGTCTGAAAAACGCCACTGTCGTAAGGAGCAGATGGAGTTTGCTGGGGTTACTAACCTAACCTTTTTCAATCTCTAGAGTGCCTGTCTTATAAGAATTATCATCCATCTTCCTGGAGGGAGCCCAGAAATCAGACTTCCTCCCCTTCCATCTTTCTTGCTACCTTAGAAGAAAACCAACAGATGGAAGTAGAGGGAGGAGCCAAGATCAACTCCATATTCAGTTACCATTACTTACTTCCACATTGGCTTGCTATGGTTTTCTACTATATATTTTGATTCTTCACCGTAGGTGTGTCTAACGCATTTCAAAATTATTTGAAGCTGAAGCCATTTTATGCAGTTTTATCCTTCATTATCAGCTTGTAGAAAGAAAGGCAAGATAGCTATATACTACTACTACTACTACTACTACTACTACTACTACTACTAATAATAATAATAATAATAATAATAATAATAATAATAATAATAATAATAATAATAATAATAATAATAATAATAATAATAATAATAATAATACCACTTGTTAATGGGGTGGCTACAAAATCATGGAAAGAAAGAAAGAAAGAAAGAAAGAAAGAAAGAAAGAAAGAAAGAAAGAAAGAAAGAAAGAAAGAAAAATACAGTGGTACCTTGTATAAAGAAAATAATTCATTCCAAATGAAATTATGTTAAGCAAATTTTCCTTTATACAAATTTCCCATAGGAATGCATTGAAAACAAAGTAATCCCTAATCGCGGCCATTTTTATGTTGTACTGATTCGCCCCAATAGGCGATTCCGTTAAGCAAATTTCCCCTATATCCAGAATGTTTATGTTGTTGTGCAGATTTTATGTTATACAATCCATTTGTTATATGAGGGTCCACTGTATTTCTCACTTCTTTTGCTCTCCCCAAGCAGTTTTAGCACACAGTCATATCCTAATGCGCATAACTTACCCATTGAGTAAAGCTGTGTGTAAAGCAATTGTAAGCACTGTACAGTAATACCTTGGTTTACGAGCCTAATTCATTCCAGAAACATGCTTTTTTTGTAAACCAAAACAATCTTGCATCAAAGCAAATTTCTCCATAAGAAATAAACAGAAAAAGCTCAATAAAAATTGTGGAAATGTGCCAAGCTACTTGCTAAAAAGATTATAATAAACAATACCAAGAAAACAATTAATTATTTTTAATGAGTCATGGAAATTGAGTACTATTGAAAGTACCTTTCTTAGTTCTGATTCAAAGAGCATTAGTTCTGTGGTATTCTGGAGTAAAGCAGTCCTACAAATGCAGCACTCCCAACCCCTGCCTTGTCTGCTGCGTATAACAGAACCTTCTGCCCAAACATACTCAATGCATAAAGGGCAGGGATAAATCCTGCTCCCTCAGGATGGTGTAATTTGACACCCCTCCCCTCCCCAAGCTTATTTTGCTACTATTCCAAAGATGAAACTACTGGAGGTCTGAACTTTGTAATATTTTTAAACAAGTTTCTTTCGGTGTGGTAGGTGGTCTCGCAGAGGGCTGCGTTTCAAAATATTTAAGCTGATTTTGGCAGGAAGACTAAATTTGAACTGGCAAAGTTCAAACAACTAATGGGCTTAATCTTTTCAAAATAAACCATGCCATTTCAGAGCAGAGTAGATGGCTCACCTAAATTCTATCTGCAGGAGGTGCCTGTGCTGCCATGTACAGCAAGGGAAACCGAGACAGGGATCATGTAAAATAGGCAGAAATGAAGGATAATTTATGGCTTGGGAACAGATATGCTGGATTCGGCAGTTTAAAAACTGCATCTTTTAGCTCTCGAAATGTATGACGACAAGAGGGAAAATATACCTGTGCATAATAATAAAATGTGTATCGGGTTGCATTTAAAAAAATAAAAAAATCTTTCATAATTCCCAAGATTGTTTGTAAATTGCTAATTAGTATTTGTCATGTGATGCAGAAAGATATGTTGGCAAGCAGCCAAAAAACTACTTTACCCAAGGGCTTGGGCGGAGCTACCGGTTTGGTAATAAACGGTTCCCCTTTGCATATCAAAACGTCTCTCCTCTTCCTGTATCACCACCCAAGACCCTCTTAACTGCCCAGAAGTAGCTGGTAAACACTGATGACCATAGATGCCAGGTTTTAAAAAGTCATGGCCTAAACTTTGTTTTTTTGTTTTTTGTTTTTTTGTTTTTTTGTTTGTTTGTAGTGGCATAGTGGTTAAACTGTACTGCTATGCTGGCAGTGCTGCCTGTGATCCAGTTTCAATCCCAGATAGCTGGCTCAAGCTGCACTTAGCTTTCCATAGGTTGGCAAACTGAGTACCCAGGTCACTGGCGGGTGGCAATGTAGAATAGAATAGAATATTATTTATTTACAGTCCTTAGACCAGTTACACATAAATATAAAACCATGGATTAAAAATACAATTAAAATATGCTAGCATGCATACAGTTGGTTGGCATTTAACTTCCGTAGTCGAAGTATCATCACACAGAATCTAGCCACTTGACAGGAGATCTTCGTGTCTGCATTTGAAAGGAGGAACTCAAGTAATTTTCCCCTCTGAGCATCCAGGGATTCTTTCCAATAATGGGATAGAGGTGGCAATGTGAAACCTGCAGAACTAAATGTAACTAAATTGTAAACTGCCCAGTGTGTGCTTTAAGTGCCATGGGGTGGTCTATAAACAGCATGCTTTGCTTTGGTTGGTTGGTTGGTTGGTTGGTTGGTTGGTTAGTTAGTTAGTTAGTTAGTTAGTTAGTTAGTTAGTTAGTTAGTGTCAGTGGGGGCCACCTGTCTCCTAACTCAAGAGTGCACACAATCTTAAAACAAATGAAATTAAAGACATAATAAATTATACAATTTGTCATCAAGCAAACTTTTTTTTTTTAATTAAAAACACATTAACCAATAAAAAAATTAAAACTTGCTTGGTTTTTCCCCCCCAAGTGTGCGAGTTGCCCTACACAACTCAGTGTGTTTCTTAAATGCGCAAAAATTGTGCAACTGGTGGTCAGTGGGGGGATTTTTTTTCTCCCCTCCCTAGTCTGGATATAAGAATACACAAGCACAATATTATTTGCATTAGATGAATGAAACCACTGGACAGAAGTGAAACTATTTGAACTGTCAGAGGACATTTGCTTCTGGATGTGGCTTTGTTTTCTTCTAGCTTTTCAGACCTGTGCTATGCAGGCTTTTATTCTTTAAGAATAAAATTCCAACATCCAGGGGTAATTCTTCTTCTTCTTTATTTTTCCTTTGCTTTTTGTTGCCCGCCTATTTTGGCTTGCCATCCTGAATAATGCTGTTCTTGGTTTTTATTGTTTTTATCTCTTGTATTTACTATTGTATCGTGTAAACCGCACTGAGTCCCTGTGGGGAAATAGGCTGCGGTATATAAGTTCAAAAATAAATAAATAAATAAATAAATAAATAAATAAATAAATAAATAAATAAATAAATCTCCAGGTAGGAACTAAAGTGGCTTGGTTTTATCTGTTTGGGTTAGTTTTAAAAATAAATTTATTCAACTAATGTAACTATTTCCTGGCCTAAATATGAGATGATTTATCATATGGTCTGTATTCATTTTTCAGTGTCATATGAATACTTTTTTGCAATAGACTTACCTCATTATTTGTTTTCTAGAATGCAATATATAAATCACATATCATTTGAACATCAGCAAAAGGAAAAATGAAGCCATATTGAAATATCAGAGGTAACCAGACCAAAACAGTTGTCATGATATCTCTCTAAGTGTGATCAGAGCTTGAGCTGTAGCATCATGATTGGTAACCCCTTGGCACAGTGCTGATTGTATATTTTTAATTAATCCTGTATTAATTGGTTCAGAGGGATTCAATGGCTTGATACAGAGTTTGGAAAAATTAATGTCTCAGACTATAGTTCCATAAATGTCCCAGCTATGGAAATTTCTGGGATGTGTAGTTCAAAAAAATAGCATGTCTACGCATAGGCTAAATGAATGGTGTTTTCCTTACAGGTTTTTATTTTATGACTTCTGTTTCACTCATCATATTTTAGTTTATAGTCAGCATTTTTGCAGCGCCTCACCACACACAATCATATTGCTGTTGTGAGTTTTTACAGCTGTTTGGCTGTGTTCTGGAACTCCCTGCCACAGGATGTGGTGATGGCATTTGGCCTGGATGCCTTCAAAAGGGGATTGGACAGATTCCTGGAGGAAAAGTCCATCACAGGTTACAAACCATGATGGAGATGTGTAATCTCCAGGCTTAAAACTGGGGTACTTCAAGGGCCAGATGCAGAGGAGTGGCATCAGGAGACAGATATCTAGTCTCATGTGCTCCCAGAGGCATTTGGTGGGGCCACCGTGAGATACAGGAAGCTGGACTAGATGGGCATTTGGCCTGATCCAGCATGGCTCTTCGTATGTTCTTATGTTCTTATGTTCAGACTCTGTGGCTGGCATCTTCAGAGGGCATAAGGGAGGCCCCTCAGCCCAGTAATCATTTTAGTCACTCTCTTTTGCACCTTTTCCAGTTCCACTATGTCTTTCTTGAGATGCGGTGACCAGAATTGTATACAATACTCCAGGAGAGGCCTTACTATCGTTTTGTATAATGGCATTATAATGTTGGCTGTTTTATTTTCAATCCCCTTTTTGATAACCCCTAGCATGGAATTGGCCTTTCTCACCACTGCCACACATTGGGTAGACACCTTCATGGAGCTGTCCACCAACACACCAAGATCTCTTTCCTGATCCATCACGGATAACTCAGAGGCCAGGAGTTGATAGATAGTTTTGTTGTTTTGCCCCAATATGCATTACTTTACATTTGGCTACATTAAAATGCATTTGCCATTTCGCAGCCCATTCCCCCAGTTTGGAGAGATCTTTCTGGAGCTCTTCACAATCTTCCCTGGTTTCTGGAGCTCTTCACAATCTTCCCTGGTTTTTACCACATGGAAAAGTTTTGTGTCATCTGCAAACTTGGCCACCTCACTGCTTATCCCTGTCTCCAGGTCATTTATGAACAGATTGAAAAGCATTGGTCCCAGGAAAGATCCTAAAGGAAGCTTTCAATTGATTTCAATTAAATATCCTACTCGCTGGATACTGACAGCATCTCATTTGCCTGCCCTGAGTTAAACTTTAAATGGATTTTCGACAACAGACAGGAGTTTCCTCTGATCCTGAATGTGCCCAGTCATTGGGCCTCTGAGCTTTGCAGAGAAGGACCATTGGTGCATGTCTGAAATTTTCTTATTTCTCAGCCATTTTCATATACTGCGGTGGTGCTCAGATACTTGCCAATTTATCAATGTAGATTGACATTAGGCAATGCAGAGGCTACAACAGCAACTTTATGCTAGCCATCAAGGGCAACAGGTACCATAAGTCTAAAATCGTGAAGACAACCCTCCAATATGAATCATCTACAGCCATGAGGAATTGCAGAAAACTCCAGGCGCCCTAGGAATCATATTTTCTTTGACATGTAAGCTCTTTTTTATAGCCCGTCTATGCCCTGACGATGGAAGCAGAAGCCGGAAGATGGACGCGCAAATTTCACAACGAAGGTTGGTCTGGTGAGCTCATTCCTGACCCTTGATTTCGCTGGATCAATACAATACAAGATGGATGTTACACCAAATACAGGGCCCATCTAGTTGTGCTCGATGTATGTTACCGTTTATGACAGCTCTATATTTGTCACATGACTCATTTGACTAACAAGAAGAATCAAAGTATGATCAAAGGCGCTGTAACTCAAGCTAGTGCTGTGTTTGCTAACAGCTAACACTTTTTTGGAATGGAAGAGAAGAGAAAATGACCAGAGCATTTTATATGTGGAATATGTTGAAGACTAAGAGTGCTTTTTAAGAATATCAGATTGTGCAAGGTGTATTCAGAGTGGCCCTTCCCTCCTCTCTCCCTTCCCTCATTTCCCCCCCCCTCTTGCAAGCGTCAGAAATGTTGAACTATTTGCATTATCAGAAAATTGCATACTTACTGAAACCAGCTATTTCTAAAGTGTTTTATTTAAGGTGGATAATGAATCAGACCAAGTTGATGACAGACATTAAGCAATTTTAACCAATACCATTCAGAAGTTTATAATATGAAATATTGGGAAATTACATGTAGACTAATCTAAGTAATGAGATGTTAAAATTCTTTGGAACCTGCAAGCTTTCCTATTCATTCCCTTCTTCCTTTTCTTTCAACCTCACCATGGGAAGCTCAGTTGCTGACATCTTTATATATGATGCTCGCATTTCAAAATGCCACTGAACCTTCAAATGAATACTTGCCTATGATCTTTGAATACAAAAATGCTTAAATCAAGCTTTTTATATTTTAGTGCACTCCTCCAAACTAGAGGAAGTGAAGGATTATTTGGTATTTAGCTAAGATGTCCTTTCAAGAGAACATGAAAAGAAGTTTCTCAAAGTAAACACAATTGTTTAACCATGCACAATGTTAAAATTATTTCGCTAAGGTCCTCTTTGTAGAGAAAATGAAAAGGAAGTTTCTTAAAGACAGTTGTTTAGCCATAGACAATGTTAAAAGTGCTATGTGTTTTTTCTGGAAATTCACAAAATCACACAAGTTACTGAGGCGATACAAATGTCAAGTCTGTCAATGAGTGAGGGGGACAATATAAAATGTTGCCTTGCCAACCTCTGTTTCATTTAGCACCCAAAATACCTGATCGTTTTCAGTATAATATGGGACTTCACAATCAGAATTGGTCCTTGATTTGGCAGAGAACTCAGCAACCCCTGCCCCCTATTTCTGAAAGCTAGTGGAGGGAAAGATGATTACGGCAGGTTTCTCTTGCCAGAACCTTAATTCCTTTCTATTAAATAGAAGCCGATATTTGCAAGTTTTGGAAAGCTCTTCAGAAACAAACTACACCAAATTTGAAGCCATCTCCTGCACAGTCGAAACGGAATGTGCTTCCCTTTTCCCACTTGCCCTTCAAGTGGCTGCCTGGCAACTATCTTTCCTTATACCTTCAAATGTTTACGATCTGACCTTCTTTCTCCCATATTTACAAAGAAATGCAACAAGTGAAACAGAAACAAAAGAAACACATCGTTGTGGTTTATATGCAGAATCAAAAACCAAGGTTGGGTGATGCCATCATTTGAACACTGACCCACAATGTTGCTGTTGTCCCAGTTTCACACATACAATTGTGCTCCCTCCTTGCAAATGGGGATCTTTCACTTTCTCCAGGTTCTGGTGCCTTTTGCCTTCAAAAGTCCCTGGACTGTCAAGAAATGTCTCCTATCGTGAGCTTCCACTAATAACACCCTCCGGACCATCTTACCCCATTAAATGCACAAAGGGAATAATTAGGGATCCACTGTAACAATGTATTATGGACTGTGTGGTGACTGAAAAACAAGACAAAACATCAGCGTCCTTTAAGAAAGATTAGGGAGCAAAATGTAGTGAAGCAGAACAGCGAAGTGGCTGTGTTTTCCCGTGAAGCCCTGTTCAGCAATGGGGAGGTTAAGGAACCTTCCCTAGAGTGAACAAGGTATGGTTTCCTCTCAAAGGTATTGTTTCAGTTGCTAAGCAAGGAGTCAGGTACCTCCAGGTGAGGATTCAGATGGGCTTACCGAGAGAACCCAGCAGTGAGGGAATCTGCTGGGATCAATTAAAATGACCCAAATAGACAAGAAGATGCAGCGGTGGCAGGGAGGGGGACTTTCAAGTCCCTTTTGTCAGGACGGTCTCTGAGTTTTCCAACATAGCACAACATTTGTGACAATAAGAATTTTGCCATCAAGCCAAGAAACTTATTTGGTCTTTCGACAGTGCCTTGCATTTTGCTGAGATTTAAATCACAGTTTAAGATGGGCTTATTCTTTAGTTGAGTTTTGAGTGACAATAAATCAACAGGTGGTGTTGGGGGTGGGAGGTGAGAACACAGAGAGTAAATCCAGCAACACACATTCACAGTACAGTGGTACCTCACATTACAAATTTAATCCATCCCAAATGCATGCTCTTAAGTCAAACTACTCTTAAGTCAGGGTACCTATCTACAGAATTGAAAAAAATAAGTTAAAAAAATTAAAAATAAAAAAATTGTAAGTCGGGAAGACCATATCTAAAATTTGTAAGGCGGGAGTTAAAATGCCAACAATTTTCTGCTCTTAAATCAAATTGCTCTTAAGTCGATCTGCTCTTAAGTTGGGGTACCGCTATATGTGTTGTCTTTTTCCGCAGAAAGCTTTATTAGAAAGGTGGTTTCTAACAAGCAAGGTAAGTTAATCATTCTTTGTACATTTTGACAATCAAGGTTGGAACACCGTAAGGCCTTTAGAACTTGCTCAGCATTTAGTTTGATCATTTATTTAAGGACATCTCTTTCTTTTTTTGATACCTCCATCTCATCAAAATTGCCATGGGGCTCATTTAGGGCTCAAATGGCACAACTCAAGTATGTTTTATTGAAAAACATGCTGCCACAAGCAAACACGACCAATTGAACCAATCCTACCTTAGCTCTCTACAACAGAAGCAAGCAGGTTCCTAGTGAAACAATGGGGGAAAGGATACTGGCTAGTATCTTTTGATCTTCCACTCAGTGGAAAATCCCACCACATAGTAATGCAAAGTAATGTCACTTGTGCATGGAAAAGCTCTGCAGGAGTGGCAGGTGGCAGCAGCAGTGTCCTCCCAGCTATACCTCCATGGTGGTGATGTTGGTGGTGGAGGTATCAGCCTCACTGCTACCAGAGCCCATCTGCCCCCTGTTGCCAGTTCCGAGGAGGGACTTTCACTGGCTGAAAAAAGCAGCCAACACAGCCGGAAATCCCACTGGCTAAAGAAGGCTGTGCAGAGAACTGCTTCCACTTCTTAATAGTCTTTCCCAACTACCAAACGGTAGCGCCAGCCCTGGGAACAGCCCTGCTTCCTTGATGCCACATCTCCCCCCAATTATCTTCATAGCATAGCATACATCAGTGTTCATTCTACACCTCTGGTCTCTTTTGCACGACCATGTTGCAAAGGAGATAGGAGGGTCCCATCTTTTCACTAAAGAAAAAAGCATTTCTGACTGCTGCTACAGGACATTCTAAGGAAAATACCACCCCTAGTACCACCAGTAACCACTGAGAAGGCTTGGCAAAAGCAAATACATTTTAGCCCCATCTAAGCCTGCATTTGGTGACTTGCTATGAGTGAGGGCTACTACTAACAGTGAGGTCAGCTCATCAGTTGGAAACTGATTACAAGTGTCTCAGCTTGTTCAGTATTACCTATGCTGTTGACTTGGCACCCCAGATGGGTGCAGGTGACAACCAGGGGTGTTGCTCTATACAATAGCTGGTGATCCCCCTTAGTAGAAGGCTTCAGAAACCACCATAGTCTTGTCCCCTCCTCCCTTTCAAGTATCACCTCAGACTTTAATCCACGTTGTACTTTTTTTTCTTCTGACAATATTTCCATGTAGATTTTTTTTGTATTTGGGACATTTTTCTTTTTTAAAAAATTAGCTATAGCCTTAAACTGACAATAAGCCATATATAACACTGACACGCAATAAAGCAGATCTGTAACAGTACCTTGAATATGATTTTTTGCCTTCCTTATCTTGTGGTTGCACTCACTTTGACTTAAGCAACAATGGAAATGGATCGTCTGTCTCCTAACAATGGAAGTCTGTGTCCATTCAGGAGTTTGGACATTCACGAAGGAAATCTAGTCAGTGGCCCCCAGAGGTGTGTCTCAAGGCAATGGTGGTAGGCTATTTGCCCTATAATTATTTGTAATTAAAGTAGGAATCTGCAGAGCACTTACAAATTCTTAGATGGTGTTGTGGTTTGTGTACCCTAAGAAATCTGATTGGGGGTGTCAAACCATGTGCATCATTTTACAGTGCCATGTAGGAATAGACAGCAAAACGAAATGAAACAAAACATAATTAGGAAGGAGCATTTTGTTATAGACAAAATGAAACGGTCGTTTTTGCATCGAAATGAATCATTTTCTTCCATCCTATTTCAGAGGGCTCCTGCCGAGCTGTCAATGGCTGGACCCCTTTAAACTGGCCCAGTCAGTACCAGGGGGCCTCCCTGGTGCCAACTTGGCCAGTTTTAAAGGGGTCCAGCCAATAACAGCTCAGCATGAGCCCTTTAAAAATGCTCCTAGGCACCAAATCTGGTGCCTCCAGGACCCAGGGGAGCCATTTTGTTTTGTTTCATTTCATATGATTTTTTTAAAAAAAAATCATTAGAAATGAAACAAAACAAAATGGGGGGGTGAGCACAAAATGAAACAAAACATTATTTTTTCCATTTCATGCCCATCCCTAGTGCCATGAAAGCAAGGAACGTCTATTGTGGTTGCCCATCGTTTTTGTGGTAGCTAATAGCAATGCACAAAGCATGAATGTAAGTCATTTATCATTGACAAAGCACTTGATAACCTGTCTGAAATACCTTATTCTCCCTTTCTTTCCCTCGTCCTCCCTTTTGGTTTCGATCCTTTGAATGACTTCTCCCACTGAGCACTATAAGCAGTTCACTGAGCTTGTTTTACCTACAAATGGATCTGTATGTGAAGCCTCATGCAGGGAAGAGGTTCGCGGGATGTCATTTTATGATGCCAGAGCCATTCTGCTATGTGTAGGTGTTTGCTCTGGAGTTTTGGCCTACGTTGATATTGTCTATTACATTGTCTACTCCCTAAAGCCAAATCTAGGCATGTCAACCCTTAAAAAAGAGAGAGAGGCCCACTGTTGCCTATTCAAATTGCAGGAAGCTGTCCTTTCCAACAATAACTGCACAATTTCTACACACACTTTGAAATCTTTATTGGGACCATTCTCTAGAAAAGTTGCAACATAAAAGGACTGCCTTGTTAATTGTTATTATTACACTTAAAGTTTAAGCGCCACTCCTGGGAGAAATTTACTAGAAAACAGGGTTTTTTTGACTCATTTTAAAGGCTGCTTTTATTATTGTTTACTACTACAATACCTTGACTGAGTTAATAGATTTTGGGGGAGGGTGCGGAACCCAATAATCATTATGATTATGTCTTTTTTCCCCTCCCTACTGCTGATTCTTTAATGAAAAAGATGAACTGTCTGGAAGAGAAGTTCATTTCTTCTTCCATGTCCTCATTAGCCTTAACACAAACTAGTTCTACATACCATTCTGTGTATATTTCTAAAACAGTAAGAGAAGGTGTGAACTGAGAAAAAAGAGGAAAAGAAGAACGTTCTGAGAATGAAGGGTGAAGATGGTGTTCTTCCATATATTGCAATGTTAAGAACATAAGAACATCAGAAGAGCCATGCTGGATCAGGCAAAAGGCCCATCTTGTCCAGCTTCCTGTATCTCACAGTGGCCCCACCAGATGCATCTGGCAGCGTACAAGACTAGATCTCTGTCTCCTGATACCACTCCCCTGCATCTGGTCCTTGAAGTACCCCAGTTTTAAGCCTGGAGATTTAAGCCTGCTTTGAGTCAACTTGGCCACCACCTCAGTGTCTCTCCATGTCTGTATCTATGGAAATTATGTGGTTGTTGTCTGTTCACCTGGATGGACAGTGGGATGTCAATAAATGGCGTTTATACACGACCCCTAAGCTGCGCTGCAAATGGCTCCCAGCTCCAGAGCTTAGAAATGTTTTCCCACCAGCTCCGGAGTTTGCAGACAATTAAGTGCGACCCTGCCCACTTTAGCGCGACCCAGCGCACTTTTCTTGTACCTGCTTTTTGATGGTGAAAAAAAATTGATGCGGATAAGAGTGCCGGGCTCTCCTGGCTTGTCTGTTGTTGTTTTGCCTCCCGCTCCTTTAAGAGCTCCTTGAGACGGAACCAGGAAGTAACAGGGCTCATGGCAAGTTCGACCGGCACCGGCAGGTTAGTAAAGGCTTCTTTTGTCCTTTTTTTCCCTCCTCCCCCCCCTCACGCCGACAGGAGCAGGAAGTGCTGAGGGGTGGGGACGAAGGAACAGAAATGAACCCCCAAGATCTCTGGTCTGAATTTAAGGGACCAGCGGATCTTAGGGGTCGTGTGAAAAGGCCCAAACACACAATTTAAACATGCTTTTCGTGCAGCTTCCTCTCATTCCGGTGCTACAGTGCTATTATGAGTGAGCCAACTGCACAGTAGCACACGGGCCGGCCAGAGAGCGCTTTAACAAATGCATATGAAGATCCCATAAATAATTCAGATCACTCAAGAGGTGGTGACTTGAACAAGTCCCCTTTGGTTAAACTTATTTAAAAGATAAGGTGAAGTTAAGTGAGTGATGGCACAGTTACAGAGGCCACCGTCCAGAGGGAATATGGACCATCTTACGTTACCACTGCCAGAGTGAGTAGTGCAGAATTATGTCAACTTACAGATCTTTGAACCTTAAGGGAGAGGAAGATGTCTGATCTCTTAAAGAAGTGATACAGGACGGGTATTTTAGAAAAGGGCAGCTAAGCTTTACCCAATAAAGCTCTTTTCCATTAACACAAAACTGCCCATTAGCAAAGTACTTCGAGAAAGAAAGAGAAAGAGAGGGAGAGAGAGGAGGGAGAGAGGAAGGGAGAAAGAAGAATGGACGATTAAGATATTATTAAAGGACTTGAGACATTACAACATATCAGAGAGACCTGAAAAACACTTGGAAGCATCAGGAAAAAACATTTTTCTTTCGTTCTTGCATACATATGAATTTCTTTTCCTGTGTGGCTGCGAAAGGTCTGTTGAAATCTGTCCTCTTCGTGTAAAAGAATGTAAAGAAATTTGCTTGCAGTGAAATTTTGACTGGTGGGGAAAAAAAGATCACCAGCTTCTATTTGCACATATTATTATATGTATAATAATTAACTTCTGTTTTTCTCCTTCCTAACATTAGCTCAAATCTCATTTGTTTTCAGTTAAGCACACAATTGCATTTGTAACTGTCTCTAAGCTTGTGTTTTTGTTTGTTTCTTTCCGTGAAAATGGCAAAGGGTCTAATAATGTGAAGGAGGAAAGAATGGAATTCTATTGTATATAGAACAATATACCCATGGCAATGTACATGTATTTTGATGACTTCTGCATTGGCTGTTGAGTGCAGCACCGAAGCGAAAACGGTGGTGTCTCTATGTATTTTACAGAGATAGCAGAAAATCAACTCACCACCTGCCATAAAATTTACAAAGCAAAATATGTCCCTTTTTGGCTATTTTCTGAGCATCTTTGATTTCAGAATGGTCTTAATGCCCCAAAATATTCCATCTCGGTGGCTGTGCCATGCAATGCTGCACAGAACAGTGACAAATAGATACTAAAAATCTAAGCCGTTATACTTCCAGCATTGAACTTTGAAATTTAGCACTCATTTTATGTTTAATTAATTCCAAAGGGGGGGAGGGATAGGGGGATGGGGTAAAGGGAGGGAGAACTTTTAAGGCTTAGCTTTGAACAGGCTGTTTGTTAGAGAGAGAGAGAGAGAGAGAGAGAGAGAGACCGCATTTATGTTTTCACTGTTGTTTTTCCAAATGTGATGTGACAAAGTGAAAAAGCTTCATGAAAGTGCAGTTCTTTGTGTGATGGAAGTGGGATGCACCTACCAGTCTCACATCATCAAAGAAACAGACATGTATCTATAATTTATGCTTTGCTTAAAGCTTCCGCTGATCTGATGTGGCTTTTTTAGACAACACAGGCAGCCCTGGCAAAGCTTGTCAATCACGCGGGCTTGCTCAAATTGTAGACCATTAGTAAGAGAGACAGCAAAGTTTCTTTAATGACGCTTTTATATGTGGTGTGTTGGCAGTGAAACAGAGAAGAATTGACTTGATCAATGCATTAGTCTAATCACGGGGTTCCTGCTCTTAATTTCTTTTGTCGGTAATTTCCATACTCAAACAGCATTCAGGATACTTGTAAAGACACACTTAGAGCACTCCCTGATGTATGCAGTCACCTATAAAGCATGGCTTGGATGGCGCGCTGTAGGAAACATGGACTCAAGATGGAGGGGCAGTCAGATCTCACTTTGAACTCTCTTTCCTGGTGGGAGAATTATAGTACCTTTGTAAAAAAAATGGAGCATTGCCATTTCTTTCTTCTTTTTTCTCTTTCACATGCACATACAGAAACACACCACACACACACACACACACACACACACACACACACACACACACACACACACACACACACACACACACACACACACACACCTTGTGAAAAGGACAAGCAAACAGGGTAGTGTTCAGCTCTGTTACTGAGGGAAGTAGAAACTGAAATGCTGAAATAGTTGTAAGCCTCTCTGTTTTCTCAACTCCTTTTTTTCAAATCACAACTAAACATAAATGACTCTTCCTTATTTCTGCCGTGTTTCTGTATTCCTTTTGGCTCTAAAGAAATGGATGCCTCTGTCAAGTTCCAGTGATCCGGCATTGGAATTCTTTCACAATTTAAAATTCTGTCATTCTCAAATGCTATTTTTTGAGGGGGGGAGAAGGGAATTTTCAAATCAAAACCAAATTGAAAGAAATTTCTCTGCCACGCCCCACCCCACCCCAAATCACTATCAACCAAATGAAATAGGAATAACTATCTCTGGCACAGATAGGACAATCTTGAACACAGCAGCTCTATTTCTGTTAAGGGTTAGATGTTCCTCTCAAGAGAAAGAGGAAGGAGGTAAGAACTCTTAATTAGCCCTAACGTGGATGACTACTTAGGAATTGAAAATGGGCACTACTCGAAGCTCCAATTTTTATTTCTTCCATGTTTTACCATCTCGTTTCAAATTATTTCATCATTGAAGATGAAGAAATTTGTGAATGTTTGCTAAATTGGAAAGTGAAGAGAAATAAAATCCCCCCTCATCTTTTATCTGTCCCTTGTTGATCTCTTTTTCCTCAGCATACTCAGTTTAACCTTCTATTTCTGAGGTGCATGGGTCATTTCTGGCCTCTATATTTATCTTCCCCTCCTTCTTTTTATTCCTCACATTATCCATTATTCTGTTTACTTTTTAAACCTCAGGCATAAGCCCCTACTGCCCACTTCAGTGGCTTCTTTTTCTGTGTTCTTCCTATGGAAAATTATCCATTCCCCCTGTTTCTTCCCATTTTTGAGTGACTATTCACCAGCTGTCATCCCCCAAAGCTGGGGGTGTTTCCAGTGAAAATCTTAATTTTTGTTTCACTCCTGGTCCTTTCAGCATCTCTTATTTTCATGGTTTTTGTGTACTAATTCATTCTCTTAACATGAAAAAGACCACTTCTTTCTGTCCTTTCATATCCTCTTCTTCCTCATCCATATTCTGGTTTTATTCCAGAAAAAAACCCTTTAAAACTCATTTTAAATACTCCAAAACAGCAGAGGCAGGGCAACAACTCTTCTCCAAAAGCAGGCAACAGGTGCGACTAGCAACAACTGTTGCTCCAAGCCACCAAAACATATACATGTAAAAGAATCAATACACAGAAAGTTAGCCAAATAATGCTTCTTAAAAAACCCAGTAAAACAGGAAAAAGCAAGCCTCTGTAGGAAACATAGGAAAAACATAGAAAAATAACACACACACATACACACAGTCTCCTGTCTGAAAAACCAAGAAAAGGAAGCAAATAAATAAAGGTAAAAATGCACTTTTAAAAAACGCCCTCAACCAAAAAGATTAGAATTTGGAGAAAATCTCTCCCATCTCTCAGGGCATTTATACACGACCCCTAAGCTCCGCCGCAAATGGCTGCAAGCTCCGGATAATAAAAATGTTTACCCACCAGCTCCGGAGTTTGCAGACCATTAAGTGCGACCCCGCCCACTTAGCGCGACCAAACTGCACTTTTCTTGTACCTGCTTTTTTATAGTGAAAATATTTGATGCGGAGAGTTCCTGAGCTCTCCTCGCTTCTTTCTGTTGTTTTTCTTTTGCCTCCGCCCCAGAGGTGTAGAATGAACACCAGGAAGTAAACGGAGGTCAGAGCAACCGGAGGTAAGCCTTTTATTCTTTTGTCTCTGTCTAAGGCTTTTTTTCCTCCCCCCCTCACGCAGACAGAATAAAGAAGTGCCCAGCGGGTGGGGAGGGAGGAACAGCAACGAACCCTCAAGATCTCTGGTCTGAATTTAAGGGACCAGCGGATCTTAGGGGTCGTGTAAAAAGGCCCTCAGTTAGTGCCTTTCTTCACTTCTCCTTTATGAGCCCAGTGCAGCATGAGACAGGCAGGAAAAAATTATCAAAGAAAGGAAAAGACCAAAAGAGGAGATGGTTTTTTGTGGGGGGGGGGAGGTGGTTTGTAAATGTCTGAAGAAGGCATTTTAGCTCAAGGTGGCTGCTTGGAAGCCAAGGCAAAAAAATAATCCCAGAAAAGGAAAAATTCCAGGATGGATATATAGGCAGGCAGGCAGGCAGACGAGCAGCACAAGATACAGAGTCCTCAAAAACTATTCACTCACAAAGAAGGAGTGAAACAAAGAAAGAGTACTCTCCCAACCAATCAAAGTCCTTTTACGGGTTCAAATTCCCCTTTTCCTTCTCTGGGATTATCTTAAGGCCCTCACTACACTGTCGGATGAAGAATTCCCTAGGCAATTTGACAGGCAAAAATGGTGAAAGAAAAATAAATAAATGAAAGATACAAACAACATTATTGTAAGCTGCCTTGGATCCTTTTCCAAGGAGAAAGGCAGGGTTAAAAAAATTCATAATTAAATAAATTATAAATAAAAAAACCCCATGAATCCTTAGAGTTCCGCTCTTTTGTTAGCACAACACAACAAAGATGTTCTCTTTTGGGAATCAGTGAAAGAACATGAAAGCCAAAAGAGAATTATTTCCTCCCCCTCTTCATAAAACATGGACGTCCCATCTCTACCCACAATCCCTTGCTTCTCTTTCCTTTTATCACTTCTTACTATTCCCCTCATCTGTGTCAGCGCTGAAACTTCCAAATATGAAGGATTTCATTCAGCTACACACTTAACATATATAAATAAATGTCATTGTTGAAAGTGGATACAATCAGTTTGGATGTACAGTGGACCCTCGTATAACAAACGGTTTGTATAACATAAAATCTGAACAACATAAACAATTCCAGAGATAGGGGGAATTTGCTTAACAGAATCACCTATGGGGCGAATCCATACAACATAAAAATGGTCGTGATTAGGGATTACTCTGTTTTCAATGCATTCCTGTGGGAAATTTGTATAAAGGAAAATTTCCATAACAGAATTTCATTTGGAACCAATCAATTCCTTTATACAAGGTACCACTGTATGTTGTTTAGTCCTCATCTAATGAGGGACACATGATAAGTTTTATTTTCTCCCTCATTTTTCACCCTTGCATGTTCTTACATACTAAATGTGGGATTTGTGAATTTTGGCAAGTTCTAAAAAAATATAGCAGAACTGAATGCCTTCTCCACATTCAGCATTGCAATTCCTTAAGGAGATAAGTTCTCATCACTGACAGGACCGTTTTGTCAGGACTTGTCAAATATACAGTATATTAAATATCAGGAGCCCCTCAGAAAAAGGGAAAGTATCAATCTTAATTCAGGAAAGGCTAGTTGTGTAAATCAACAGGGATACAGATAAATTCAGGGACATAGCCATTAGGTTTGATTTTGCCCACATTCCTTTTTTGTAAACTCCCACACTCAAGTTCAAAAATCTCAAGTACTTTCCATTCCAGCTACGGAGAAATTTACATATTTGGGAAAATGCATATAAAAATGAATGTACTGAAATTCCCACCTATTCCTACATCCTGAGAGGAAACAAATCCTTTTTAATTGAGTAGGACTTACTTTTGAGTAGACATGCACTGTATTGCATTGTTGATTGAGGCATTAATTAGCTATCAATTAGCATTAATTAGTATGCATTTACACGTGTATGCAAAAATAGTTCTGACTCCCCCCCCCCAGAGTAATTCCTATTTTTTTTATCCAATGTGTATCTTACCAAGAAGTCAGGAGGTGGGGGAAAGCCTTTTCTGAAATGTTGCCTACTAAATGTGTGTTTTGGACTGGGTTCAAGCTTCGTTGCTAGGTAGACTTACTGAAATCCAAGGAATTGAGATGGGCACGAAACAAAAAAATAGTGTTTCGGTTTTTCGTTTGTCGTTGAGAGGTCTGTTTCGGTTCGTTTCCGTTTGTCGTGAATTTTTGGAAAAATTTCGTTACCGTTTTTCATTTTTTCGTTTGTCGTTTCTACCCGCTTTTTTGCACGATTTTAAAAGCATTTCCGTGCGCAGGCATCCCCCAACGCCCCAGACCAGAAGGAAAACACTAAAAAAATGGATGCTGGCAGAGACACAGTATAGATTAGGTATGCAGGGAGGCTGCAAAGGCAGCGGTGGGTGTTGCCCAGGGTGCAAGGCAGCCGCAGAGTGACTGCACTGTGGGGCAAGGGAGGCTACTCACTGAGAGGTACGCAGCACGCACGCACACAGGGAGGCTGCAGGACTGAAGCTAGAGTCACAGAGACAGCAATCCCTCCCTAACTCCCACCAGAGACTGCAAGGAGGACAGGGGCTGCCAGAGCTTTTTATGCCCTCTGTGGCTGCCATACCTGCCTGCCCAGTCTGCAACCTGGGCATGCTATTGGTTGAACATGATCCCATCACATGGCTTGCCTCCATTTTGTGGCTGGTGGCGACATGCTTTTTAAAGGGAAAAGAAAAATACATTGCGATGGGAGAAGACAAAAACAAACGTTTTAAGGACCCCAACCTCCCTGGTAGGTATTATCAGACAATATAAATAATTATCGCTGCGTTTTTACGGATGTCCAGGGCATTTTTTTAACATTTAAAACAGCTCATTTCATTGTGCGTCGTCATTAACGGAAACAAAACGTAACAACCCCAATTTTCGTGGTTCTGTTCGTTTCGTTTCATTTTTGTCACAATTTTCGTTTGTCGTTTTGTTACCTAACGGAAACGACAAACGGTAACGGAAATGAAAAAAATGTTCGTTCCGTGCCCATCTCTACCAAGGAACCAAAGTCAAGCATCTTTAATTCACCCGATTTATGTTCATAAATCCACTCTTACCATGATTAAGTCCACATCAGACCAACACATATACTCTCCAACTATTAAAATGTGTTGCCTGATGCAATGAGGCAAATTTCAATGGATCAAGGTGTTTTTAATTGAACTATCCATGGAATAATGCTACATGTTGGTCACATCTATCTCAATGAAATTATATCAAAGGAATATAGTCCCACATACAACTGGACAAGGTTGTGGCTGATTATTAAAATCCAGTGTTTTCAAATACTTTCTTAAAATACTAAGTATTGTCTCGTTTTATCTTCTAAATTCCTCCACTCCACCCCACCAGGCAAGATAGAAACATGTACCCATCTTTCTTTCTTTCTTTCTTTTTTTTAGGGCAACAGGGAAGCTTGTAGAGGTATTTCTATCTGAACTGGTTGGGGGGGGGCAAGACCCCTCAAAAAAGGAAAATTGTTGTAAAGTATTACATAACCTTGTAATTAGCTCTGTCCTCACTCTACAAGCTATATAGCAACATTTTCACTTGAAAGAATTAACAGAAATTTAAACAGTAACATGTGAATGACAAATGATAATGAAAGTTATAATCCTGATGTTTTTGATACTGCAGAATAAGGTGCTGTAGCAGAATGGATCCACATATTTCTTTCTTTCTTTTACAAGCACTCAATCCCCCCACCTGATAAAATGCAGCTTTTTCTCCTAAAAAAAGCCAGCCTTCCACATTATTCCTAATTGTGAATTGGTGTTTACAAAATTAATAAATATATGAAAAGCCTCATAAGAATTAGGTTTTTTATTAGTCTAAGGGGGGGGATGCAGGATAAACTTTTTCTGAGCACGTGTTCTGAGCTGTTTTGATTTTAATCAAGAAATTTGCTGTGGTAGAAAGGTCGAAAAGAACAACGCATATTACAAAAGTTATCGCATTATCTTTCATCGCAGTGATAGAACTTCACCAAGAATTCTTAAGACTATTAAAAGA
>JAPFRF010000013.1:11201126-11266126 GCA_029282475.1 Phrynocephalus forsythii
TGCAAATTATTGGTTGCTTTGCTGCTGCTGCTGCTGCTGCTGCTGCTGCTGCTGCTGCCTCTAATGATGATGATGATGATGATGATGATGATGATGATGATGATGATGATGATGATGATGATGATGATGATGATGATGATGATGCAGTGTTCAGCTGGGTAGTTTAAACCTTTGGGGATTTTACAAACAGAGAAAGCTCCCCATATTGAGTTAGGCCAGTGGTGGCGAACCTTCAGAACTCCAGATGTTATGGACCACAACTCCCAGGATTCCAAGCCTGTATTGCCAATGACAAAGGACTGTGGGAGATGTGGTCCAAAACATCTGGAGTGCCAAAGGTTTGCCACCACTGAGTTAGGCTCTTAGTCCATTTAGGCCAGCATCTATTTTCTCTGATAGGCAACAGGTATTGGCCATTTCAAGCAGAATTCTTTCCTTACCCTATCTGGAGGTTTCTGGCAATCCCTAGTGATCTCCCATTCAAGCAGTAATCAAGTGCAACTAAGCCGAACTTCCAAAATCAGATGTATCTGGGTATTTTCCTTAATCACAGGTTCGGTTGGGTCCCTAACCCCTATGACCTAGAAAGTAATGCTGGTTTCCTTAAATTAGTTGATATGGTGGGGTGACCAGCGATGTTAGTTCCACATCACTGACACCTCGCTTAGCCAGCTGAGATGGTCCATACAGCCTAGTGATTTAAGCAATCTTCCAGCAAAACCAACACCGAGCACTAAATCACATTATACTTACAATCTTCAAAAGACAAAGCTTGCTGAATTACCATCTATTCATTCACAATATTTGCTGAAAAATTTAGAACCAGCTCCTCATATCTCTGTGTTTGGTATTTTCTATCTATCTATCTATCTATCTATCTATCTATCTATCTATCTATCTATCTATCTATCTATCTATCTATCTATCTATCTATCTATCTATCTATCTATCTATCTATCTATCTATCAGTGAACATCTTATACATATATTCCACTTGGAAGCTTTTAACAAAGCATTTCTGGCAGTAGGCTCTTTTTTCATTGTTAATAATGATAGCTTTTTAAATTCCGGAGTTCCAGATAGTTTTCTGGGCACACTACTGGCTGTTCATTCATTATAGTAATAAAACTCTGCAAACTGACTCTATGGAGCTAGAGGGTATTGTTACTTTTCTGACAGGTACAGTGGCATACATTTCCTATCTCTGAGCACTACCATTGATACTATCATTGGAGACAAAGGAAACAGAATGTATGACAATTGTTTTGTCCTCAGAGAGATTTGCAGCTTGTCGCTAAATATGCGTCTCCACAAACAGAATGTATTGTCCCGAGGCAACGCAAAGGAGTTGGGTTTTCTTTTCGAATGCAAGACCATTCATCCAGAGTGTTTCCTTCCCATTCGAATTGCTGGGTTTCATTTTGTTTTGGTTTTTGTGTTACCTCAAAACAAGTGTCTTGTGATGAAGATTTATCATAATACTACCTACCCAATGCTCATGTTGAGTTTTATCAGAAAAAACATGTTACCTACTGTCTTACAAACACCTTTATAAGATCATCCAGATACATATTGGTGTATGTGTGTGTGTGAGAGAGAGAGAGGGGGGGGAGGGAGGAGGAAGGGGAGGAGGAGGGGAAGGAGGAGGGGAAGGAGGAAAACAAAAATAGAAATTTAACATATTTAGCCACCTTGGGTCCTTTTCCAAAGGAGAAAGGCAGGGTACAAATACTGTAAAAATAAATAAATAAATAAATAAATAAATATTTTACCCCTCCTTTTGTCTTCAGAAGGGCCCAAGGTAGTTATATCATTAAAGCACAATATTATAAGCTGAAAACAGTGAGTGTATAAACTGTAAAGATTATAAAACAAAGGCCACTATTTAAAGTAAGTAAACAAAAGCAACACCAAGGAATGCATTCAAAGCAATAAGGCACAACCATCCATTTAAAAAACCCACTTAGGATTTTTAAAAATAATTTTATATTTTTATATGTCTGACGTCATTTTAATCTGAAAGCTTATAACACTGTAACTATGGTAGAGACCCAGGGAAGCACATAGAGTCCTGACCCCTTGATGTTAAGCAGACGGTTGGATGTTCAGTGTGAAGAAGGGCTTGTAAGCATATTCAGTAAGATGTCTTATGGCGCTTCTGTAACACAAAGTTTTTGATAAGGCATAAGCTCTGTGTGCAAAGCGTGGAATAGCTCAGTGATTTAGGAGTCTAGTTGTGGAGCCAGAAATTGGGAGTTTGATACCTCATTGTGTCTCCTTAACAATGACGTCCCTTCCAGCTCCGCAATTCTCTTGTTATTGTTGTCATTGTTGTCGCTGTCATTGTCTCCATGTCATTATTGTCTATTGTCATTGTTGTTATTGGTGGTATTCTTGTTATTGGTGGTGGTGTCAGTGTTGTCATTGTCATAGACTGTTACTTCACATCCTTCCTTGTTCGACGTTGACGTTCGTTTCATGATCACGTTGTTCACGGTCACATGGTCTTGTCCCGGTACTGTCCCTGTTCCCGTGTACCCACGGGTGTGATTTATGGTACCGTGACAACTGTTACTGCACGTCCTTGTTTTGTGACAACATTTGCACTTCTCTGCCTTCATTCTCAGGGGGAGGGGTTGTCTGATCTTCCATTTTCAATCTTTCGAATCTCCTCTACTTTGCCTTCAATGCGTTATGGAGCTAAGTTCGAGGCATTTGTCTTTTAATCTCTCTGCACTGCGTTGCTGACTCCATAGGGAATGTACTGGCGAATAGCACTTTGCACTCCTGCCACTAGAGGGAGAATGGCAAGTTGCGTGACAAGCCTTACCTCATGGGCACTCATCTCAAAATGAGAACTGAGACAAGCAGATTCCCAAGCCCAGGGAGGGGAATCACTCATCCTTCTTTAATCTCAGTTCAGGGGGCGTGGTTGGGATGAACTCCCGTCATCACGCAATGGACGTGAGGTAAGATTTCCTCATATGTTCAACCCTAACCCTAACCCTAACCCTAACCCTAACCCTAACCCTAACCCTAACCCTAACCCTAACCCTAACCCTCACCACATGTACAAAAGAAGATCTAGCAAATGGCCATTGACCACTACTGGTCAAATGCAGTCTAATTATTTTGAAACTTGAAGTTGTTTGAACTTTACATAGGTTTCATATATGTCCATAATTTTAAATTGTTCAATGCTCAGATACAACTAAAGACAGAAAGAAATATATGTATAGTGGTACCTCTACTTATGAGTTTAATCCGTTCTGAATGCATGCTCATAAGTTGAACAACTCATAAGTAGAGAAGCCGTATCGAAAAAAATTAAAAATTAAAAAAAATCGGGTGGGAGATTGTAAGTAGAGCAGATGAAGAGTTGTAATGGAAGCTATAATTAACAATTGGAGTGGTTCCGAAACTCTCCAGAACCACCCGGCCCTGCCACACACCGTCATAAGCACTACACTTTTTACCTGGTCCCAAAATTCCACTCAGTTCCCGAGATATCGGGAAAAACACTTCTACCGCCACTTTGGCAAGCTGAGGCATTGCTAGCAGAGCTAGGAGCCTGGGTGGCTGGAAAACACCACTTGTAACCAATTTCAGAGTTTACACAAGATACAAGATAACTGTGGCAGTTCATTTCTGTGGAGAGTCCATAAAACAGCAGGAGTGCTAACAAAGAAACTGCCTGCGCGCCATCAATGTCTCATTAATTACGGGCTGGAAGGGGGTGCTTAACGCGGAAAAGATTGCGATAGATTGGCGAGTAGACCACTACCACGGATTAGATCTGGAGTCCCTGGACCAGAAAAATCCAAATTTTCAACCGGTCTTCGGTTCCAGGGAGGCAGCTAAGTTCTGGCAGAGCCAGTGGCATGAATTCATCTCCCTTACCCGGCTCACCGCTCCATGGGCTCGGCTTGAGTTAAAACGAAGCTGCGGTCTCTTTCACTAGTCCTAGCCGAGTCCCAGTTCCAGAGAAATCCTGCCTTCCACTGCTAATACACCTCTATGGCAGTAGACCTTCCTCCCTTCGTTTCCCTTCACTTCCCCTTGTTTTCTCTATGGTGGTAGACCACCCAGCCTTCCCAAATCAACCGGACAGAGTTTCCCCTCTTTGTGGGAACCTGTGGAGACTTATTTTTCCCGTTCCAAAGGTTTCCACAGAGGGATAGCCAAAGTCCCTTGCTAAAAAATTTAGTTAACCCCTCCTTGGCCGAACTGGACACTATCTTTTAACCCTTAAAGCAGCCAGAGACGCAGCCCAGGAGAATCTTCCCGGGCTGATGGCTTATTTCCACCATGCTCTTGGCTCATGAGAGGATGACTTAGAGCAACCATCCTCTGACCCCAGGAATGCCCTTTTCCTCTCACAACTCACCTCCATTATCTTCTCTTGCCTGTATCATGGCTCTGGCCTCTGACCCCAGCTAGCCTTAGCCCCCCTTCCTCTCTCTCTCCTCTCTCTCTCTCTCTCCTCTCTCTCCCCCCTCTCTCTTTCTCCCTCCTTTATCCTTCTTTCTCTTCCCTCCACCCCTTCCCCTGCTCTCCTCCCTTTACCCCACTCACCCTGGGTGTGCTTTAAATGAGTTCCTATCTTGCTCTATGCCTCTTGGACCTGCACCATCTCGGGCATGGGCTCATGGCAGAGGCGGGCAGACATCATGGCGACTCCACACAAGGCTGCATCTTCCAGAAGTTGACTCCATTGCTCATCCTCGGTTCCTGCACGTCTCACCACAGCTGCACCCTGGACTGTCATCAGCTGGAAGCATCTCATTGTTTCAACTCAACACCTCTCAGGAACTGTCTGGCAGCCTCAGGGCTTATCTTATTGACTCTCTGGTTCCCCCATTGACTCACTGATTTCCCTCCATTGATTTACTGATTCCCCCATGTTTACCCAGACCCTTGGACAATACTCAGTTTCCTCTTCACCATTGTCACACCCCTGATGGCTCATTAAGGGACAGATTTGGCCAGTTACACCTGGGCAGGTGCCCAGCTCTGGATCATCAGGAACGCCCCAGGACCGCCCATGGCCACCCCTGGGCCAGCCCCTGGACTGCACCTATTGGACATTCCCAAAGACTGTCCCCCTGCCCACCCCGAGGGAGGCACGCACCTTGGAGGGAGGGATAGGGGAATGTATAAAATGGGTTCCATCTTTGTCTTTGGGGCGGAACATCTCTGCACTGTCCTGGTTGGGGTGTTCGCCTGCTGTTTTTTATTGGGCTCAATAAAATCAGTATTTTCCTCTGGATCTCTCTCCTGTTGGATTCCTTATTGGGTCTTTTAGGTTCCAGCAGAACTCAGCGGGACTACCCTTGCCGACAATTCTGCACAGACTGCATCTAAAATTTGTAAGGCAGCAGTTAAAATGGCAACGGTTTTCCACTCTTAAGCTGAATTGTTCGTAAGTAGAGCCACTCGTAACTAGAGGTACCACAGCATATTGTTGTTATGTCAGAAATTACCCACAGCAACCCTAACTGGCCTGTCATTGTAAGTGTGATTTTAAAGGAGTGGTTTTATCTGTTCCAAGCACACCCCAGTCACTTTCCATGGCCAAGCAGGGATTTGAATCCAGTCCCTGTCAGTCACTTTATCCTCTACACCTCAGCTGTAGCCACTTCAGCACTCCTCTCATTTAAGCACCTGCAGTGTATTATATGTGTGCCAAACACTTTTAATAGGTGGTTGTTATTGTCATACAGTCTGCCAGGGTTTTCTTTTGCTATTTGGTGATGTGAAAATGAAGTTGGATAACACAAAGCTCATGGCAATGCTTGCAACGCTGCTCCAAGGTCTTACTGTGAAGACTTTTTCTCTGGTCCCACAGCAGCACCATGTTTGGGACTTTGGTGATATCTGGGTACCAGATGTCTGGAACTGCTACAGCAGCTCCCAGCAGGAGGAGGGAAAAGTCACCGAGATAGCACAGTTTTGCCTCATGGTGTGCTTTGCAAATCAATACGAGCATTTCAAATTGGGCCCAGCAGTCAGGGGTAACATCAGAGCCACTAAACTGGTTAGCATTGGTATAATAGAATCCCCTTGGCCCGTCACACTTGGGAGACACTGTGTTGCATCAGATTGCTGCTGTGACTCTGTCCAAGAAATGTTGATACTATTTCTTTCTCTTCACAGATCTTCCCCTAGTAAGTAAATGACAGCCAATCGACTTGGTAATGAGAATGAAACACCTATAGGCAATCCTACCTGTTTAATTGAGATAATAAACTTTTTTGTGAAAATGGTGTTCAATAAAAGCTATTTTACTCATTTGGGACTCCTCATACTGACCTTTCAGAAACAAACAAAGCAGGGAAAAGGATGGTAAAGAGTGAACACTGGATTCACCACCCAACTATTTTCCTGCGTGCTAGAATACCAGTCGTCATGGGCAGGGCCGGCACTTCCATTAAGGTGAACTAGGCAGTTGCCTAGGGTGCCAAAATGGAGAGAGGGTGCTGAACAGCCTGCCGCCCCCCCCCCTGCTGCAGGCCACCGCCGTCTGTCCCCCCCACCTGCCAGCGGTCCATCGCCGTCCACCCATCGCTGCCCGCCACCGCCCCCCGCCCGCCCCCGCGCCCATTACCGTCCACCCTGCGCCCGTCACTGTATAGACTTTTCAAACTATGCAGCCTAAGAGCAAAATAATACCATGTCATCCAAGTGAATTGCAAGTTATAGTAACCCTTTAGGAGCCCCGAGGCACAGTGGTTAAATGCCTGTACTGCAGGTAAAACTGTGCTCATGACCTGGGGTTCAATCCCAGGCATGAGGCTCACTTTGCTTCCATCCTTCCAAGGTCAGTAAAATGAGTACCCAGCTTGCTGGGGGGGGGCAATGTGTAGCGTGAATACTGTAATTAAATTGTAAACTGCCCAGAGACTACTTGAAGTGGTATGGGGTGGTATATAAGCGGAAAACTTTTTTGCTTTCCCCCATCAAAAGCAGTTTTCTAGGCATAGATTACTCAGAAGTGTTTTACCATTCCCTCCTCCTCCTCCTCCTCCTCCTCCCACAGGTGGTCATCTCACTCTGCCCATTGACATGACTGGCACTTTCCATTGATACTTTCAATCATCAAACCGTGGTTTGGAAATAGGCAGCATAACCTATATTGAAGACAAGACAGGAAAATCTATGCAGCATTCAAACTTGGTAAGGCAAAGACAAAAAGCAGTAAAATACGAGTTAGAGAAAGGAGCCTGGTGGTGCAGTGGTTAAATGCTTGTACTGCAGGTAAAACTGTGCTCACAACCTGGGGTTCAATCCCAGGTAGCAGGCTCATGGTTCACTCAGCCTTCCATCCTTCTGAGGTTGGTAAAATGAGTACCCATGCTTTCTGGGGGGTGGGGGGGCAATGTGTAGCCTGCATTACTGTAATTAAAAACTGTAAACCTCCCAGAGAGGCTACTTGAAGTGGTATGGTGCAGTATATAAGCAAAACACTTTGCTTTGCTTTTGAGTTAGAGCAGTGTTTTTCAACCTTTTTTGGGCAAAGGCACACTTGTTTCATAAAAATCCTTCACCATTAGTTTAAAAATTTAACTCTGGACTATATTGACTATATATAAAGTAATTTTTCAATTTTTCCCACGGCCCTGGAGTTTGCATACCCTGGATAGATGCTAAAGGTGGCCCTGGAGTTTGCATACCCTGGATAGATGTTGGCAACTATATCTCTAGATACAGTTAGAGATATATGGATCCAATTGTAGAACAGTATATGTTAGCTATTAAAATATCAATATATGAATAATAGTATAAGTAAGTACAGATATACAGTAAATATATTGATCAGACACTGGTCTCATGTATGAATATCAGAGTCCATTTCTGTGGCACACAGTGACTCTTGCTGGCAGAAAGAATTGCCAGCATCTGTTGACAGACTGAGAAAATTATTTGAGAGCCATGTGGTATAGAAACAAACCATCTGGAGTCCAATGTATGGGCAGTTGAGGAACTGGTAAGGCCGTTTGTGATTTAAATTCTGAGATGCTTTCAGCTGTGACGTGCTTTCCATTTGATTGAGGCATTGTTTTTGCTGAAACTCAAGAACCGGTCATGAAACTGCATGAATTCATTAGCTCCAAGATCAAGAATGGCTTTGTAATGGCAACTACCTTGAGTTTAGCTAGGGATCTCCAAAAACACCACAGAAACTAGAGGTCACCAAAGTGATTATATGTACTGCACAGTCTGCTCTCCCGTGAGTGTGGATGCAGTCCAGGAGCCTTTTTACCCGCCTGTCTGGGGTGGGGGCAAGCACAGGGTGGCCTCTATGGAGGCTCTTAAGTGCCACATGGGTAGCTACCAATTTAACGGAGCTCCTGCGGTGAAGAGGCCACTTCGTCAGATCGTTGGAGCATGGAAGGAGGATGGGGCTTCAGAAAACGTTGGAAGCCACAAATTCTAAGGCCAAGGCTTGGATCCTTAAGAAAGGGAACAGGATATGATGTGGCAGAGAGAAGGAACATGGCGGAGGAGCAAAACCTTTGAATGTAGATGAGGTTGCACTAGCTGGAGCTTCCTTAAGAGGGACAAAGGAAAGGGTGAAGGCTTAGTGGCATTTATGGTTGATTAGGTAGTAAGAGCAGATCAAAGGAAAAGGGAGGAAAGGGTACAAATATCTGGAGGTAGGTGACAACGCTAAAACAAAGTGATGAGTGTGGGACCTTTGGATTTTCTGACCTACAAATGCTATAATTTTCCATTCTGGGAATTCTCTCTCACACACAGGAACTGAGCAAACACCTGAATGTAATGACCCAGGAAGGAAGGTTTTTAAAAGAAATGCCTTGGAGGCTTTGCTAGGCCACGCTCTGCCTTGCCTAAAGCAAGTTGTGAGCTTTCTTCTTGAGCATAATACTTGTACGGAGCAAACAGGGTTTCAGAGCCTCTTGATCTCTAAGCTCTTTCTCCCAGGGGCATCACCTTCATCTGTTTGCAAGGTACTTGCAAGGTAGGCAGAACTTCCAGAATGGAAAATCATGGTACTTGTAGGTCATAAAACTGGGAAATCCCCTCCCCTCCCCCGCAAGAGAGACCTGATTTATGGGCTGAATGAAAATGGCTTCCCCAAATGTTGGACTTAAAAACTGTAGACTGAACACTCTGAGAAAAAGTGAAAGTATATAAAAAATAAACTTTACCTATTTCTCTCAGGGAAAAGGGTAAACGGGATATTCCTAATAAAACAACAAAACACTAGCAGTACATACAAAAACATACCAAATGAAATAACAGAAGATAAGGTGAGGGCAGCTCAGGCAATGCCCAGAATCATTAGGCAAACACACATGGACAGTTACTTCATGTCCATTCTCGTCCCAGGAGGAAGTTCGTTGTGTGTTGATGTTGGTCGCGGTCATGTGGTCTTCTTCCGGTTCTGTCCCTGTTCCTGTGTACGCATGGGCGTGATGGATGATACTGGCATGACTGTTTCTGCACGTCCTTGTTTCATGATGAGATGTGAAATTCCATGCCTTGTTCTCAGTTGTTTTTTTCCGGCCCGACCTTCCATTTTTCGATCTTTCAATTCTCCGAAGCCTTGCCTTCAATGCGTTACAGAGCTAAGTTTGAGGCATTTCTCTTTTAATCTCTCTGCAGTGTGTTGCTGACTCCATAGGGAATGTACTTGTGAATGGCACTTTGCACTCCTGCCACTGGATGGAGAATGGCACGGGCACTTGTCTCGGAACGAGAAGCGTGATGAGCAGATTCCCAAGGCCAGGGAGGGTAATCTCTCATCCCGCTTAAATCACTGTTCAGGGGGCATGGTCGGGATGAACTCCCCTTGTCCCGCAATGGATGTGTGGTTAGATTACTTCGTACCAGTTCCAAGCGGGACCGCAAACCGCGATGAGATGGATGTGAAGTATCAGGCATAGTCTGCCTCACTCTGACAATCGGCATGGAGAGAGGAATAGAGTCAGCAACAGGCCGCAGCAGCTAGCAAGAGCTGAAAGCTAAAGCACCATGCTTCTGAGCAATGTGAAGCTATTCCTCTTGTAGGAGCCCTACTCATTAAAGAGATATAACTTGCAGCCTTAAAATTCCAAATGAGTTTCAGCTGACTTTAACCCTATAATATCTGAATATAGATGTTGCTATATTCCAACACCAAATTCTCCACTCCCCTTGTGGGCAGAGAAATGGAAGGGAATTTCTTTTAGCTTTAATGTTCCCTTTAAATGCTGTAAGGTGCCCCTCAATTCCCTGTTCTCAAACTTGAATATGCCTTAAATTTACTTACAGTGGTACCTTGTATAAAGGAATTAATTTGTTCCAAATGAAATTATGTTAAGGAAATTTTCCTTTATACAAATTTCCCATAGGAATGCATTGAAAACAGAGTCATCCCTAATCGCGACCATTTTTGTGTTGTACGGATTCGCCCCATAGGCAATTCTGTTAAGCAAATTTGCCTTATCTCCGGAACTTTTTATGTTGTACAGATTGTATGTTTAAAAAATATTTGTTATACGAGGGTCCACTGTATATTGTCCCTGATTACTGTAAGCTGCCTTGGGTCCCTTTCCAATGAGAAAGGCAGGGTAAAAATAATCTAAAAAAAATAAACATGGGTAACAGACGGAGGTGGTCACACATCCCTGGAGGTGGGTAGTGTGGGTGCCAAGCACTGGCATGGCCTGGAGGAAAAGTCCATCACAGATTATAAACCTTGATGGAGATGTGTAATCTCCATGCTTAAAACTGGGATACTTCAAAGACCAGATGCAGGGGAGTGGTATCAGGAGACAGGTATCTAGTTTTGTGTGCTCCCAGACACATCTGGTGGGGCCACTGTGAGATACAGGAAGCTGGGCTAGATCGGCCTTTGGCCTGATCCAGCATAGCTCTTCTTATGTTCTTATGTTTATGAATCTACAGCCAATATCTCCTGGTTTTTATGTATACAATAGGTCTCAGCAATGATGTGGTCAGTTGCTGGATATACCAGACTGGCTCTGTTTGGAGTGTGAGGTCAAGAGGATAGGTGCAGTGGAGCGCATGGGGGCTTTGCCTCTTGAGGAGCCAGCTGGCAGACTGGTCACTCAAAGTGAGATTGGCAGTCCTGGCCTCAGAGGTGTCAACATTGTGCTTGGTTCTAGTTCTTGGCTCAACCCCCCCAGAAACAAAACAAAACAAAACAAAATGCAGCAACTTGACATGTCTAAAATATGAATTTAGGACAAATTATAACTGACAAAATAGGGAATGAGTGCATTTGATGACACATCAGAAACTTTGGAGTATTCAGCTGGATTTTCATACATTTGAATGCTCAAGACACAACTTGCTGAAGCTGTCTGAGGCTGCCCTTTCATGTGATTTCTAAAACTTCTTCAGCGGTGCCCTTTCCTAAATCCTCCAAGGAATTCTTTCCTCTGCTGACCTTCTATGAAACTTTTTTTCATGTTGCTCATGAATTGCCATTAGAGCTCTTTGGTAACGCTCCAATGTAGGTTAGACAGATAGTATCAGCCATCAGTAGGAACGGGTTCTCCAGGAAATCTTGTTAGTAGGAAAACCAAATAACAATATGCACAGTATTTTTCTGTGTATAAGTCTATATTTTTGTTTAAAATTGATAGACTAAAAATTGAGAGTCGTCTTATACACGAATAGGCCGAGGAAAGAACCATGCAGTTGGAAAACAGTAATTTTGGGTCAGAAGAGTGGGGAACATTTTATACATGGGGGCGTCTTATAGATAGGAAAATACGGTGTTTACTGTTAATGTTCATGTACATTACATTGTTGCATTAACTGAGTTTTTTTTTTTAAAAATAGCACAAAATGGGATGTACGTACAAAAATAGAATGCTGGTGATTATATACATTTTACAAATGAATAGATAAATGTGTGGTGTGCATTTTGTTGTAATGCATCCATTGGGTGTAAAATTTTCTGCATCTTTAAGCCAGAATGTTCATTACCAGCATGTATGTAATACTTGAGAGCTAATTCCCTTCTCATCAGAAGATCAGGACAGAACTCAGCAAAGTTACTATTTGGCTTGCAAAGTCAGTAATGCTGGCTGGAATATTCAGGAACGTGCACTTCAATGAAACAGTTGACCAAGCTCCCTTGCTGATATCTGCCAGAACCAAGGATTTAGAAGCATCTTCTTCTGTCATTCCATTGATCCAATGGTCTGTTGCATGAGTATTCCGTGATCTGAAAAGTTTGTATAGGGAGATACATCCAGTGTGTCTTTATGCAAGTGGAAGCATCTTAGTTTCAAAGGGTGCTTCCTGCAATCTCTGCTCTTACGATGGAAGGTCAGGAGAGGGCTGCCTCTAAGCTCCATTAGGGTCAAATAAGAAACCAGTCAACTGTTCCTGAGCTCCATTGATATAATCTAATATAACCAGTAGACACAATTTACTATCCCTTTCATTGGTTACATTGAAAGATATTGTGGCTCTCAGACAGGAATAGCTAGAGCACAGGGAACATAAGAACATCAGAAGAGCCATTCTGGATCACGCCAAAGGCCCATCTAGTCCAGTTTCCTGTATCTCACAGTGATGCCACCAAGTGACTCTGGGAGCACAAGAGACTAGATATCTATCTCCTGATAACACTCCTCTGCATTTGGCCTTTGAAATACCCTGTTTTTTTTTAAGCCTGGAGATTACACATCCCCATAATGGATTGTAACCTGTGATGGGCTTCTCCTCCAGGAATCTGACCAATCCCCTTTTGTAGGCATCCAGGCCAGATGCCATCACCACATCCTGTGGCAGGGAGTTCCACAGAGTAACCACATGCTGGGTAAAGAAGTATTTTCTTTTGTCAAAAGAAGGGACTTCACCTATACCTTTCAGGTTGATCTATCACTCCTTAGGATACAGACCACCTGTTTGGGGGGGAAGTCTCAAGAAATTTCATTAATTAAATTTGATGGAATCCCTTTTCATGTAAATATACCTAGGATTACACCTAGGTTTCAAATATGTCTAGCTGTGCAGTGGAAGTGCAGGAACTCATAGAGCAGAATTAACCTCAAGTTCCCCAAAGTAAACAACACTTTGTCTCATCAACTGTCTCAATCACTCACTCTCAGACATTAATAGTAGAAAGAATAAAACATGTTCTTTTACTGACAATTGAAGAGAGCTACAGCAAAGCTAATAAACATGACTAGAGATGGGCACGACTAGGGAAAATGACGTTTTTGAGTTGTCGTGTGTCGGAGGCAGTCTGTTTCGGCTTGTTTCCGTTTTTCGTGAAATTTCGCAAAAATTAGTCGGTTCGTTTTTTCGTTTTTTTCGTTGTCGTTAGTACTGGTTTGGGGGAGGTAGCGGGCTCCTGGAGGGAGCTGCAGGAGTCAGCCAGAGCCACAAGTGACGGACTGGCAGACTCTTTGCA
Organism: Phrynocephalus forsythii; assembly: GCA_029282475.1. Classification (NCBI taxonomy): domain Eukaryota; kingdom Metazoa; phylum Chordata; class Lepidosauria; order Squamata; family Agamidae; genus Phrynocephalus; species Phrynocephalus forsythii. The sequence goes on from JAPFRF010000013.1 coordinate 11,214,529, forward strand.
CCCGCTGTGTCTCACGTAATTGCATGTAGTGCAATGCAAGTAGATCTGGCTTAGGGTTAAGACGGGTTAGCGCAAGGGCTAGGGTTAGGCTAGTTACGGGTGAGGTTAGGGTGAGTATTGGGGTGCACCTCTGGGTGCCTTTCTGACCCACTTAGAAGGACAGTGTACTGGCGTATGGGTTAGGCTTAGGGTTCGGGTTCGGGTTTGGGCTACGATTAGTGGGCTGTTTATGTCCGATTGGCACATCCCAGAAGTCTCTGTGGTCAACCTGGCCAAGTGGCCATGCGATTGGTGGAAAATTTGCATGGTCCACTCCCATGGGCGAGCCCATCATTGCAAATGTGCAGGTGTAAAAAAATAAAATAAAATAAAATAAAATAAAACCAATGGAGACTTTTTTTTGCAAGAAAAACCCACTGCTGCTACTGTAAAAATTCAAGCATTTAAAATAGCTAATTTTCGCATGTTTCTGTGGTGCTTTGGTGGGGTTTTGGGCAACGATTTCAAAAAAAATATTGTGGTCGCCATTTTGGATCCCCCGCACTGCATGGCAAATGGATGCACCCTCCCAGCCTGGTACCAGCAGCGCAGCAGTAGCAATAGCCAAGGAGAGGGGGCGGGAAACCCCCAAATAAAACACCCTTCTGGCCTGGTAGGTGCCCTCAGACAGTTTTCACCTACTTTTAGGGCCGGGAATCGGTTTTTTTTTAACTTTTAAAAACTTTTTTTCTGTGCCGCTTGGCATTGCGCGATCGCCGTGATGCAAGTAACGAGCACGACAAATCAGACCAAATTGTTCATTCATCGGTTCGAGCTCGAATTCTGGCGGAGTAATTCCCGTTTCCGTTTCCGTAGAGTAATGGATACGAGTAACGGAAACGGAAACGGGAATACCGCTAAGTCGTGCCCATCTCTAAACATGACTGTTTCTGCAACAGGCCTCATCAGACTAAGTAACTGGCTGCTTTTAAGAGTCCAAATGACTCCAACAGACAAAGGAAGGGGGGAAGCTCTTTACAGAATGTCGTTGAATTCAGAAGCAGGGAAGAAACTACTGGTTAGTGTTGCTGCTAGTGATTAGCAGTCACCCCAGACCTCCCACTCCCTTCTACTAAAGGCTGTATGTGAGTGTGCAACAACTCCAACAAAGTGTACAGTTACATTCCTTCAAGCAACCAAAAGTAATTTACAGGTGAGCAGTAAATGTGAAGTTCTGCCAACAAAGAGATCATCATGGGCTGCTAGTATCCACTGAGAATTCTGATGAAGTCTTCAGGAGAAGGCACAGAAATGGTCATCATCATCAAAGGGCCTCTTTTCCTTGTAACCAACCCTTCATTGTTAGCGGGGTTTTCCGAAAAGTCCTGCACAACAGGGACAGAAATGAAGCAGGTTCTCAGCCAAGCCTGTTTCGATACCACAGATTGGCTCTTCTTTTCTGTTGGTAGACCTCACGTAATTATTTGAATCGAGGCTTTGTGCAATTAGCAGTGAGCTGGGGAATATATATTTTAAAAGCACTTTCAGCTGCCTGGAAGGGTGCCTGGCAGTAGGTTGTGTGCTAGAGAAGGGAGAGGGAACGCCCAAATGAAATCCAATGTGCATGTAAGGGGAAGGGATTGGAGGTTTAATGAGATCTGATATCTCTATTGGTATAGGATAGTGCTGGCTTTTAATAGATTATCCCAGTGTCCATATAGATATTTACTGAGACATTGATTTCCTACTTTTTTGTCCCTTGGCTCCGGTTTACCCCCCGAATGTTGATGGGCAGAACGAGAAGCCGACACTCATTACCGCGGCTGACATATAAATCAAACACAGGGAAGGGTGCAAGTTCTCCAGCAACTGTAAAGAAAATATGTAAATAGAAAAATATTCCTCTAGTATCACAATTTTCTTGCTCCCATTAGATGGAACAATTCCTCGATGATTTCAGTCTCAATCAGGCTGCCGTATCTGTTTCAGGATGGTGCTGGAAGAGTGAGCTTAGTTATTGAGAATCTTATGGTTGAACAGTTTAGATGTCCTAAGCACATTAAGCACATCCAATCTCGCCTGATTTCAGAAGCTAAGCAGGGTCGGCCCTGGTTAGTACTTGGATGGGAGACCACCAGGGAATAGCCAGTGCTGTAGGTGCCTGGAGTAGGAACTGGCAAACCACTCCAGTATTCCTGCCACGAAAACTCCATGGACATGGGGTCATGAAGTGTCAATCGTGACTGTAACATCCCAACCCAACCCAACCCAACCCAACCCAACCCAACACACCCAACACACACACACACACACACACACACACACACACACACACACACACACACACACACACACACACACACACACACACACACACACACTTATCTATAAGCATTGCCATCCAAAATATTCTAAAAGTCTAAATTTCCAAGTCAGATGGAAGACAGGCATCTCCCTGATTATGTGATGTGAATACACAATATACTATTATATTTAAACGGAATGAAACTATGGATGACTTATCTGTTCATTAGGAAATAGGTATATATTCCATCTTTTCAATAAAAATAGATTAAAGCAACAAAGGAGAAATCAATGTAATCTTTAAAAATGAAACCTCTCTCTAGCAGATAATTTAATAAATAATGAAAAATTAAACTTTTAAAAGTTAAATACACAGCATAGCAAATAATTAAAACATCAGATTGAGAGTAAAAAATGGAAGCCAGCACAAATTCTACCTTAAATGAACAGGTATATCACCAGATAGCAAAAAATGAAAAAGGGAAGTTGTTAAATTAGGGTCGGTTCTACTACTAGGCAGAATGAAACGGTTGTCTCAGAGAGAGGAATTGACAAGAGGCAAAAAAGCTGTGTTTCAGTATTGACACCAGATGTGGTGAATTATGCTGCCACATATAGGTGTTGAAGGAAGATTTATCTGGCTGTCCTGTTGGCTGTTGTTCATGCAGTGGATATTATCTGTTTCATGTCTCAGGCAACAATATGTCTTAAGCCAGCCTTAGGGCAGATGAATCTCAAGGTAAAAAGAATTCCTTGACTGGGGCCACCACAAAGAAGTCACTCTAATATTTTAAAGAACTCTGAAATGGAATGTAGCACAGGACCTTTCTCCCTTTAGGTATGGTATAGGATGAGTCACCTGCACCTTGGTAATGTTCTAGGTATCCTTTTTTATCCATGTCAACTATGGGCGCTTTTACACGACCCCTAAAATCCGGGGCAAAGGGCTCCCAGATCCAGAGCTTAAAAATGATTTCCAATCCAGCTCCAGACTTTAAACAAAATAAAGTACGACCACGCCCACCTAAGCATGTCCCAGCGCATTTTCCAAGTACCTGGTCTCCGAAGGTAAAAAAAATTCTGATGCAGATGTAAAGCAGTGAGTGCTGGGCTCTCCTCGCCTTGTGTTTGTTTGCTTTTGTTTTTTGCCCCCACCCCTTTAAGAGACTGAAAGAGACTGGAATGGTTCCCAGAGCAGCTCCACGGCAGAGCGGAGGTGAGCCTGCATTCTTTTCTCCCTTTCTTTCTCCCTCCCCTCATGCAGACAGGAGCAAGGAAGTGCGGAGGGGTGGGAACACAGCAAGAGGAGCAAACCCCCAAGATCTCTGGTCCGAATTTAAGTTGCCAGCGGATCTTAGGGGTCATGTAAAAGTGCCCTCTGCCTCAGCATATTAACAAAACAGAACTGGCTCACTCCGTCCTGCATCCCAAGACACTGAGTCCAAGTCATTGTTAAAAACAAGCTTTTTTGCCCCCTCAAAGAAAAGGAAAGTGATGGGTGGGTTCCAAGCCACAAGTCAAATCCAAATCATTGGGGGAGGGGGTTAACGCCCAGAAAACAAAACCCAAGTCATCTCCAAATCTGCTTTCTTATGACCACATATGAAAGTGCTTGGAGATGCAGAGCATAAAATCGTTTTCCTTGAGCAGCACACTTAAACATATATATGTAGTGCGACCACAACCACTTAAGTGTGACCCAGTGCATTTTATAAGTACCTGGTCTCGAGGCGGTAAAATCCTTGTCGCTGTTCCGATGCAGATTTTAAACCGTTACTCGAGTCCGTGGGAATATGGAAAATCCGCACCAAAACCTTTTGCCCCGTTATGGTGGTCTTTGGGCCTTTATACACAACCCCTAAACTCCGCAGCAAATGGCTGCAAACTCCGGACCTTACAAGTGTTTTCCCACCAGCTCCGGAGTTTGCAGGAAATTAAGTGCGACCCCGCCCACCTAAGCGCGACCCAGCTGCACCTTCTTGTACCTGCTTGAGGTGGGTGAAAATCCCCAGGTCCGGATTTAATCTGGTCAGTGCGGGGCTCTCCTGGCTTCTGCTTGTGTTTTTTTTTTTTTTTTTTTGCCTCCCACCCCTTTAAGAGAAGAGGTGGGAGGAAAAAAAGCAAGCAGGAGAGAAACGGAAGAGAAACGGAAGAGAAACGGAGCTCCGGGAAGCTCCTCCAGGTGAGCTGCATTTTTTCCTCTCTTTCTCTTTGGTCCAAATTTAAGGGGCCAGCGGATCTTAGGGGTCGTGTGAAAAGGCCCACAGTTGCGGTTCTCAGTTGTGGGATCAGAACGGTTGCGGATTTTCAAAATGTGACCATGGGAACATCTGATTCATTACATCAACCACATGACCGCTCCGTGTGTGTGTGTGTGTGTGTGTGTGTGTGTGTGTGTGTGTGTGTGTGTGTGTGTGTGTGTGTGTGTGTGTGTGTGTGTGTGTGTGTGTGTGTGTGTGTGAGTGAGTGAGTGAGTGATCCGGATCAAAGTTTGCTGTGGATTTTAGTGGTTGTGTGAAAGCAGCTAAGTCATGTCACCGCCAGAATGACTTAAGTCTGACTTCACGGTGAGTTCTGCAACTTGAGTTCCCATCCTTGTTTCCCAGGGATCATAAAATTGCAACTGAAAGATAAAGAGATTACTTTACTATTCCTGTAAAAGCAGCACTACTTAGAACGGCTGAGGACACAGAGGCATTTTATTCCTCTGCCTCTCAACCTCTTTTCCTCCCTTGGACACAAAAGCTCAGCAGCCAAAGGTTTTGGAGGGAAAATGTGAAGAAATTTTGATCATTAGGAACACAAATTGCCCTGCTCTCTTCTGTTTGATGCATTACAAAGTGAAGGAAGAATCTTTTCCTGTCCTCCATTAGCATTCCCAGGGCAGAGTTACTTCAGAACGCTTCCTGGCCTAACAGGTTAAATGCTGATTATACCACTGTCTTCAGTTGTGGCGCCAGGCAGCCACTGTCAGCTGCATGGAAATCGTGCGGAATTGCCAATTTAGAGAAATATTCGTTGTTTAGAAAACAAGGCTATCCAAACACTATAATTACAATATGCACCAGCAGGCATAACCCTGTATTAATGCACAAGCTTCAGATATACTCGTCAAACAGAGTTTTTTTCTTCTTCTCCCACCCTTTGCCTCTCCCTTCCTTCTTCCCTCTTTGCCTTCTTCTCAGGGTACTTTTAAGTTCAGGGACAGAGAACATGTCTTCATTAGAAACATTAACATTCACAGGCTGTAGTAAATTTTGACAGTGAAAAGGTCTCTGTAACCTTTAGTTGTGCAGAAATTTACTTCCCAAGAAAATTACAGCTGGCACTGTCTTAATTAATGCTAGCTTTCTTTTCTAGAAATTGTGGGCTTGTCAGTTAAAAAAAAGGCAGGGGGAAATCCACATTTAAAAGACTGGACGCAAAAGGTGGCCTACAAATAAAACCCAGAGGAAAAAATATCATAATATTGCTCTGTTTGAGGTTTAGAACTCTCTCTCTCTCTCTCTCTCTCTCTCTCTCTCTCTCTCTCTCTCTCTCTCTCTCTCTCTCTCTCTCTTCAGAGCAGAGAAATGAAAAGTCCTAATTTGGTTTTTACCAAATAGAGCCATTTTAAAATTTTTGTTCTCTCCTTGGCAGGACCGCCTCCTTTCATACAAGCCTACCCGGCAATTAAGATCGGGCCAGGGGGCCCTCTTGAAGAGCCATCCCTCAAGGAGGTGAGAGGGATGGCTTGTAGACATAGGGCCGTCTCGGCAGCTGCCCCCAAGCTATGGAATGCCCTCCCAAGTGAGATCCGCCTGACACCAACATTGATGACATTTCGACGCCGGGTAAAAGCCTTCCTGTTCCAGAAGTTTTTTAACTGATACAATATAGATTGTGGGTCCTCTGATGGCAATTTTAGTGTAATGATTTTAGTGTAAGGTTTTTGTTATTGATTTAATTATTTAATTATTTATTGATATTCTATGTTTTAACTGTTTTAATTCTTTTGATTGTAAGTTCCCCATAGACCTTTGGGTAGTGGGCGGCATATAAGTTGTATAAATAAAATAAATAAATAAATTGCAAACTGCTCCCAACCACCACCCCTGATTTCAAAACCAATGTGTTCAATAAACAACTTCACAAGGTTAGAAATGACTATTTGGAGGGTGGTGGTTATCCTTTAAAAAATCACAAAGCACTGTCACTCGTGTTTTCATGGTCTCCATCTTGTTTCTCTTCTTGGATATTATCATGGCAATCTTCAACCTTTGGCTGCAGCACCTCTAAGCAACTAGTCAGGCTTGCATCCCAATGATTCTTGCAGTTACGTCTTCCTGTTTTCCAGGTACTTCCTCATAAACCACCATTTCCTCTCTGGCAAAAATGGAAGTCTAACAGTTTTTCTCATAATTTTTACTTTCTCTTTAAAATACAGTGTGTGTGTGTGTTGTGTCATTACAGTCGTGACCGACTCTCTGTGACTCCATGTCCATCGAGTTTTCTTGGCAGGAATGCTGGAGGGGTTTGCCAGTTCCTACTCCAGGCACCTACAGCACCTGGTATTCCCTGGTGGTCTCCCATCCAAGTACTAACCAGGGCCGACCCTGCTTAGCTTCCGAAATCAAGTGAGATTGGATGTGCTTAGGGTATCTAGGCAGGCTACAGTATCTCTTCGTTAATCATATTTTTTGGTCTTACTTTTCCCCTTCTGTTCTGCACATTTTTGGATACACAGACTAAACATACAGAGCCCTGACTAGATGGAGAAGAACTACTTGTGATTGGCTGTCCTGATCCAATACGTAAAGCTCTTCTTTCTTTCTTTCTTTCTTTCTTTCTTTCTTTCTTTCTTTCTTTCTTTCTTTCTTTCTTTCTTTCTTTCTTTCTTTCTTTCTTTCTTTCTTTCTTTCAGGCATTAGTTCCCTGAAATTAGGTGACAGGCCGCTGGGACAAGCTGGCTGATTTATTCAAAGTTGCATCAAATTTTGGCTCCAACCCAAGTGCATGAGAGGCAAGGAAAAGGAAATTTAAGGTGCCACGTTTTGGGGTTGTTGTTGTTTTGGTCTTTTGTTTTGTTTTGATTTTTTCCTGGAATATTAAGAGAATGAGTCCAAGATGTCATCCAAAAATTAAAAGTGTTTTTGCCCCTTCAGAATGACTGTGCTCCTCACATGCGATTTAATGCTGATTTGATCAATCAATGAATCAATTAATTGGTTAAATCATACAATTGCAATCAATTAAGATCTCTCCATGGAGCTGCCGCTCTAATAATACCCATTTAATGTGCTTAATGACTTATATGAAGAATAAGTAATTCATCTCCATCCCGAAGGAACTCGGATCACATTATAGCCTGACACCAACCCTGTAAGGTAGTTTAAAAGGAAGAAAACAGCACTAAAAGGGTGGCTCAGTAATTTTCAAAGATGGTTTTGGAGAAAACATGAGGAAGGATTATTCACATCCTTATTGTTTTTCCACTTTGGCTCTGCTTTTCATAGGGAAGAAACGGAAGAGCGTAGATGTCACAGCTCACCCATAATTCCTTTTGTGGCAGAAGTGCTTTTTGACTTACTTTTCTGTTCAAAACTAGCAAAGTTTGCCCATGGAGACACCACAGTCTCTCTAAAGCCATGGACTAAAGTCGGGAAGTGCCTGGTCCATACCTCAGTGTTGCTAAGAAGCTCCATGGATGATGGTGGGCATGGCGTAGACCTTGAAGCCTCCTTATCCTGACTTAGAATCATAGAAACACAGAACAGTGAAGTTGGAAGAGGCCTATAAAAAGCCCCTTCCCACTTCAACTCGGGAAGGTAAACAGTATTTCCTTGCAGCCATGTTGGCCAGGTAGCCATGGACTTGCATAACACTGGCTCTTCGGCTTAAATACGGAGATGAGCACCGCCCCTAGCATTGGACACAACTAGCACGCATGTGTGGGGAAAACCTTTGCCTTTACCTTTTATAATCAAAGCTCCAGCTCTATCCAGTTTTATAAATCAAAGATAATTAGATATCTATCAGGCAGCTGGCCAAATTTCAGTTGAACGTACTCAGTACCTCTTGAGGTCATTGGTTCCATTGCTGTACTGCTCAAACAGCTAGGGAGTTTTCCCTGATATTCAGCCAAAGGCTGGGTTTTTTGTAACTTGAACCCATTGTGCAGCCTCCTGCAATTTAGGGTGAATGGGAAAAGATCCTACCCCTCCTCTGTTTGACAACCCTTCCTGTTTTTGAAAAGTGCTACAGTAATCTAGGGGATTGAAGACCCACCCAACCTGTGATGCTTTAAAATCCATGATATGCGAAAGTGGGTGGGGCCTGGGGGACAGCACAGGGTGATGCGATCACTCCCTGCTGCCCCCCCAGCTCCGAGGCTTCTCAGAGGGGCCCAGGGGCTTGGAATTCTGGGAGTTGTGGTCCAAAACATCACGAGGGCCGAAGTTTGGACATGCCTGATCTACATGAAACAGCTGGGGAAAGTTGTTAGGAGGCTTGGGCTCTACCTCTTGTTCTCTACCAATGCAGGATATTTCTTTGAGATACCCAGAGAAGCACAGCTCTGCAGTAGAGATGGGCACAAAACGACCATTTTTTCGTTACTGTTCTCCATTATTCGTTCCATTATGTAATGGTACGAATAATGACCGTTGCGATGGGGTGGCGCTCAGCGGTGCTCCAGGGGTGGCATCCTTTTGTGGGTGGTGACCAGAGCAGCGCCCGGCTCTGGGAGGGCTCCCCGTGGCCACGGGATCACTCTCTCGGCCCGCATGCCACCAGCTCCAGTGGCACCCGGCCCTGGGAGGGCTCCCTGTGGCTGCAGCTTGCCGCACCCAAAAAATGAAGAAACGGAAATGAAGCGGGTCCCAGGGTCCCGAAAAACAGAAATGGAATGAAGCAGGCCCCAGGGCCCAAATAACAAACATGAAACACCATTTTGGCATTTCGTGCCCATCTCTACTCTGCAGTTGATGATGACAATGAATTCCTAGATGTTTTCCCAACACCCTACGGCCCAGGAACCATGCTTGAAGGGCAAGAAACGAACTGTCATTGGTGGTGGCACTAGAGGGTCAGCACTGCTCTTCATTTTTAAGAAGGGTTGTATGTTGTGTTGCGTCGTTACAGTCATGACCGACTCTTCTTTTTTTTTTTTTTTTTTTTGACCCCATGTCCATGAAGTTTTCCTGTCAGGAATATTGGAGTTGCTTGCCAGTTCCTTATCCAGCTGCCTACAGCACCTGGTGTTCCCTGGTGGTCGCCCATCCAAGTACTCACCAGGGCCGACCCTGCTTAGCTTCCGAAATCAGGCGAGATGGGATGTGCTTAGGGCATCTAGGCAACTTATGAAGGGTTATCCGCGATGCCAAGCGGCACAGAAAAAAAGTTTTAAAAATAAAAATAATCCTGATTTCTGGCCAAAAAAGCAGGCGAAAATATGCCTGTCTGAGGGCACCTACCAGAGGGGTGGTTTCTGGGGGGGGGTCCCCGGCCTCCCCCCCTCTCCTGTCCTGGGCTGCTGGACCTGGTACCAGGCTGGGGGGGGCATCAGTCTCGTCATCTCCGTTTGCCATGCGGTGCGGGGGGATCCAAAATGGCAACCACAATATTTTTTTTGAAATCGTGGTCCAAAAACCCACCAAAGCACCACAGAAACATGCGAAAATTAGCTATTTTAAATGCTTGAATTTTTACAGTAGCAGCAGTGGGTTTTTCTAGCAATAAAACCTCTCCATTGATTTTATTTTATTTTATTTTTATTTTTATTTCTTTACATCTGCGCAATGATGGGCTGGCCATGGGATGGGACCATGCAAACTTTTGGAGCCATTCCACCAATCGCATGGCCACTTGGCCAGGTTTTGACTGAGACTTCTGGGATGTGCCAGTCGGGCATAAAAAGCCCACTATAACCCTAGCCCTAGCCCTAACCCTAACCCTAACCCATACGTCAGTACACTGTCCTTCTTAGTGGGTCAGAGGCACCCAGAGGTGCAGCCCACTAACTCACCCTAACCTTACCCGTAATAACCCTAAGCCTAGCCCTTGCCCTAACCCCAACCCTAAGCCAGATATGTACTCACATTGCACTACACGCAAGTACACTGTCCTTCTTAGTGAGTCAGAGGGTGCCCAGCAGAGGCATTCTTCTCTCGCCTCGCTCACAGTCCAAAGTTCCAAAAAACTGCAAACCTATACACCAGTATGGTGTCCTTCTTGGTGAGCTAGAGGCACCCAAAAGAGAGGTGCCTCTGCCAGTGCCACTTGGTACGCAATGGCTACACGGTCATGTACCCTTCCTTTCCCCTTTTTAGGGGGCCAGAGGAGGCATCCACCCCAGAGAGGTGCCTCCAGGAGCCTGCTACCCTACCCCCCCCCAAACCAGTACTAACGAATATATATATATATACCTGTAGTAGAAAAAATGGTCTAAAGAGAACTGAGGAACTGGGAGAGAGAATTCTCCTTCCCAAAGTCTTTGTTCAACTGGCTGCTTGGAAGCATTTTAACCATATCAAGTGTAGGCTATATTTACTGATTTCCGAGCTTCTGATGTTTTTGCTTAGGTCTTAACAAAATATGGGATAATGAAGATGGAAAACCAATAGAGAGAGGGAACCATATAACAAATGGCTTAGGAGGAATTTGGTATGTAATTACTTACATTTTTCGCTAACTACCATATAAGCAATGTTTCTAACAAGGCAAATTGGTCTCTAGAAGGCACATTCCGCTTACAAAAAGATCTTCAATTTACTTACTCAATGCTAACTGAAAACTTCAGGGGATTTGGTGGGGGGGGAGGTTTGCATGTATGGTGGATGTGTTGCTATTTGTGTGTGTGTGTGTGTGTGTGTGTGTGTGTGTGTGTGTGTGTGTGTGTGTGTGTGTGTGTGTGTGTGTGTGTGTGTGTGTTGTGTGAGAGAGAGAGAGAGAGAGAGAGAGTTTTCCCCACCCTGCTGTGCTTCAGTCAATTTTCACTGAGCTCACACTCTGAATGTGATTAATCATATGAGCACTCGACTTGCCAATAAATACCAAAAACCTTAAACTCTTAACAACTTCCTCATTTTGTGTGGCTGTTCCAAAGAGGGAAACAACCCGCAATTGTCAAATGTATGCTGCCTGAGATCAATGCTCTGGGGTCTCTACATAAGATTGATTTCATTCTCTGAGGACTTCATCTGGCTCATCAACAAAAACACGTTGTCCTCCTTAAATAACCCAATCGAAAGCTATCCTCCTGTGGAGCTAGAAGAAATCTAAGCCACCTGGATTAATCTCCCTTGCAAGGATGGCCCTGGAGAATCTTTGCTGCAGCTAGTTTCAGCTTGATGAATACACTCCAAAGGGAGAAGGTTTTGTTTCATTTTGATCCACAGGCCAGTGAGAACAATTCCACTGGGCCACAAAATGAAGGCACCGGGTACACGGGACCATTTAAAGTAAAGCATGCATTTGCATGGGGATCAGGGAAAAGTTTCATCCCAGTCACTCAGCTATTTGATGATGTGCTGTTATTTTGTGGCCTTTTTAAAAATATATAGGTATAGGTAAAGGTTTACCCCTGCACATGTTTGCTAGTCGTGTCTTACTCCGGGGGTGGTGCTCATCTCTGTATTCAAGCCGAAGAGCCAGTATTGTGCAAGTCCATGGCCACGTGGCCGGCGTGGCTGCAAGGAGACACTGTTTTTACCTTCCCGCTTTTTACGGCGGTACGTATTTATCTACTTGCATAGACATGCTTTTGAACTGCTAGGTTGGCAGGAGCTGGGGTTATCAGCGGGAGCTCGCTCCACTGCGTGGCACCCAGGATTCGAATCGCTGAGCTGCCAACTTTGCAGCTGACAGTTTTCGGAAGCCTTAGGGCCTTCCCTTAAATTCGGACCAGAGATCTTGAGGGTTCGTTGCTGTTCCTCCGTCCTCACCCGCTCCGCACTTCTTTGTTCTGTCTGCGTGAGGGGGGAAGGAAAAAAAAGCCTTAGACAGAGACAAAAGAATAAAAGGCTTACCTGCGGTGCTGGTGGAAGTTGCTCCGACCTCCATTTACTTCCTGGTTCCTCTTTAAGAGGCGGAGGCAAAAGAAAAACAACAGAAAGAAGCGAGGAGAGCTCAGGCAGTCTGTGCATCAAAATTTTTCACCATCAAAGAGTAGGTACAAGAAAACTGCTGTTTGGTCGCGCTAAAGTGGGCGGGGTCGCACTTAATTGTCTGCAAACTCCGGAGCTGGTGGGTAAACATTTTTAAAGTCCAGAGCTTGCAGCCATTTGCGGCGGAGCTTAGGGGTCGTGTATAAACGCCCTTAGTCCACTGAGCCACCACACCCCTAGAAAAATATATAGACAGAGGGCCATTTACATCTGCACAATAAAGTGTGCTGCAGCTCTCACTGGGCATTTTCAATTTAATTAAGGAACCTGCACATTGCCTTCTGCCACCCATGTACACATGCCCTCTGCCATGTGTAATCTCCAGGGTTAAAACCGGGGTGCTTCAAGGGCCAGATGCAGGGGAGTGGTATCAGGAGACAGATATCTAGTCTTGCACACTCCCAGGCACATTTAGTGGGGCCTTTGGCCTGATCCAGCATGGGTCTTCTTATGTTCTTATGTTCACCCCGCCACCCCCAGTAGAGTGGGTATTCAGTTTACTGGCCTGAGAAGGATGGAAGGCTGAGTCAATCTCAAACCTGGGCTTAAATTTAGGCCATGAGCAGAGTATTCCCTGCAGTAATGTAGTTTTACCACTACACTACAAAGCTCCTTAGGACTGGGCACCCCCTTCACCCCACTACAGACTTCTCCGAGCCCCTTGTGAGTGTTGGGACAGCAGTGTAGACTGCAGCTACATGCAAGCAGAATGGAAATCAGATGCAGCAAAGTAGCTGGGGGCAGCATCAGATGCACGGTGTCAGAACTCGAGTAGTCATTTGGTAGCGTTAAGCAGATGCCTTGTATGCTACAATGAGGAAAATGGCACAATGGACTAAAAATAGGCAGAAAGGGGTATCACAGAGTATTTATGGATTTCCCCCTCTTTTGATGCCATTATTTCCTTTGAATTGAATGTCATACTTAGTGAGAAAAGTTCCAAAGGGGGGGGGAGCTCTGCTGTTATCATTATTAGAAGGGCAAGATGAATGAAACTTCATAGTTATCATTAGAAAAACCCGTAAAATATATCTGTACATTGTTTGGGTCCCATATTAATAGTGACTGGGCAAAGAATACAGTGTCATAGTGCAAGGCCCTTAGGATGATATCAACAACACAAATCCATAGGGCATAATGTTGGCTGGTTGGCTGGCTGTTGTTGTTGGTACTGAATTGCATCCGACGTATTACAACTAGAGATGGGCACGAAACAAAAAAATGGCGCTTCGGTTTGTCGTTTGTCATTGAGAGGTCTGTTTCGGTTCGTTTCCGTTTGTCGGGAATTTTTTGAAAAATTTTGTTACCGTTTTTCATTTTTTCGTTTGTCGTTTCTACCCACTTTTTGCGCAATTTTTAAAGCATTTCCATGCGCAGGCATCCCCCAACGCCCCAGACCAGAGGGAAAATACTAAAAAAAATGGATGCTGGCAGAGACACAGTATAGACTAGGTATGCAGGGAGGCTGCAAAGGCAGCGGCGGGCGTTGCCCAGGGTGCAAGGCAGCCACAGAGGGCAGGGGAGGGTACTCACTGAGAGGTACGCAGCACACATGCACACAGGAAGGCCCCATGTTTCCACTTTCTGGAGTTTCAATGTTAAAATCACCAGTTGTGCTCAGACACATGCTTACAGTTAGCAGAGACAGATGAAATAATATCCAAATTATATCCACCTATTTATTCACCCAGCCACCCACCCGTTCAAGGAGTGAATTGTTTGGAGACAAACCGAAAGAGCAAGGATGAACAGCTTTTGACCAACCAGTTGTTTTGGACCCCAACAATCCTTTACCATTCATTACTGACCTTGAGGGCTCAAATTCCCCAAAATCTGGAGACTTGAATTTTTTCCAACCCTTGTTGAAGAGAACATGAGTTCTAGAAATACCACCCCTCAAAATAAATAGCTGGGAAGCTTGAAAATTAAGGGAGCAAACAGAAACTCCCATTATTCTTCTAGCCATTGTTTTTCTGACTTTTATTTTATTTCAGTGGTTCTCAACCTGTGGGTCCCCAGATGTTTCTGGACTATAACTCCCGGAAATCGTGGTCAGCTCAGCTAGTGATGAAGACTTCTGGGAGTTGCAGTCCAGGAACATCTGGGGACCCACAGGTTGAGGACCACTGGTTTAGTCAGTTATGTCCTCTCAAGTCATAACCAACTTACAGTTATCCTAATAGGATACTTTGTATCCAGTACTTTGGCCACCTCATGAGGAGAGAGGAGTCCTTGGAAAAGTCCCTGATGTTGGGAAAGATTGAAGGCAAAAGGAAAAGAGGACGGCAGAGAATGAGATGGTTGGACGGTGTCATCGATGCAACCAATATGGATTTGACCAAACTCCGGGAGGCAGTGGAAGATAGGCAGGCCTGGTGTGCTCTGGTCCATGGGGTCATGAAAATTTGGACACGACTGAATGGCTGAACAACAACAAAATAGGATTTTTGGGGTGGGTGAGATATGTAAGACATGGTTTCACCTGTTCCGCTCATCCCCAGTGAGCTTCCATGGCCAAGGGGAGATTTGAACTCTGGTCTCCAGAGTCCCAGTCTGTCACTCTATCCTTTACACATACTGGACACCAATTTTTCTGACTTCACAGTCATTGTTTTCTTCTCCTCTTTAGATGTCATCCAGGTTATGCAGGGCATGTGATACAAAAAACCCCACACACATTTCAGCAAACACCATAACACTTCCAGATTAGTCTGTGTGAATATTTCATTATTTGTCACATTATATGGCTGCCTCTTACATGCTTGTAAAAGAAAAGATTGAACCATTAAACGCATACATCCAACCCATGCCCCAACCAGCCGAACAATACTTAAGGCTTGTTTTGTTGTAAGAGCTTCTTGTACTGTTGCCACTGCCTCAGCTGCCTCTTTTCTGGTTTGATGGGCAATGGATTTTATAATGTAACCGGCTGCAGGTTAGCGGCACCTTCTAATAATTTCATGGCGATGAATAAAGCATCTGTGCATCACGCCTTAATTTAAAGTGCTGTTTTGAAAAGTTAACCTAAAATGTCTGAAAGCTGACACCTATTATTGTCTCAGGAGCACTGCAGAAAATGCTCTACAATGCTTGTGAGCACATATATTGTAAGAGAGTCGCATGCCAATAGAGACATAAGAGCAGCAATAAAGATGAGCACCAGCAGAGCAGAGTGTCCTTGCTAAACTTATGGAGGGAAAGATGATAACAGAGTCATTAATTTAAATACCCCAAGCCCTATTCCTCAGCCCAATTCACTTTCACCAAATCACACCCTCCCCTTGGCCTTCTAAGGAGGGAAGCTCCAATAGAGAATTGGGGGTGCTCACACATGCAGCTCTTCAGTTCAAGAACTGCATAGCAGTCGACCGTAGAGATGGGCCCATAGAGTGGCTCCGTATTTCAGCGTGGTTTGGCGATTCAGCCACATTCCTTCTTTTGTGCCCTTCCTTGCACTGCCGCCGCTGGTGGACACCCACTCAGAGACAGTGACATGGATTCCCAGCCTTATCTCCCTTGGTGGTCCCATAAAAAGCAGATGTGACCCTGCTTAGCTTCTAAGATCAGATTAGAGCCCCAGTCTCATGACGATTTTGCTGCTCTTTTTGCTGCGAAAGACTGTGCAGCAAAAGATTGTGCCTTCTCTCCGAAGAGCAGTATTTTGGTACCCAGGCCGACCACGCCCCCGGAAGCGCACTTTAACTGCAGCATTTTGTACCACCACCAGGGGTTGTGTTAAAATACTTCTGTTATTGATGCACACTTAACTCCTCAAACGAGGTATGACCCCAGAAAATTCACACCAATTAGATTCATATCCCCTTTTCTGCCACTTCCTGTAGTTCTGCCTTGGTAATCGTTTATGCTACTGAATGGGTGGCATACTGGCATGCCGGCACAATTTTTACTGGCTTTCCGCCTGCAATTTCAATCGATTTTCAGAAGAAAAACTGCTGCCTGGTTTCAACGCAGGTATTCGCCACAAGGGAAAAAACAGGGGAAAGATGTGCAGTAAGCAAGTCAGGATGGACGCAGAGAAGTAAAATACTCCCCTGTCATTGGGGCACTAACTGCACATCAAACATCACGTGACTGCCCCCAAATTAGTACGCATCTTATTAAGATGCGCAGATAACGGTCGTGAGACTGGGGCCTAGATTGTAGTTCAGAGTTAATCCAGTAGAACCTGTGAACTGGAAGTGGCATATTTAACTGTTCCCTTTCACAATCATCCCATGAAGCTGTTCTGCTGATGGTGCTGTTTCTGTCATTGGTGCACAGTGTGACGGCATGTGGAACTCTGTGGGAAAGCGACCATGTTTTACTTGAGTTCTCAATTTTTTAAAAAATGAAAGCAAAGTGCACTTGCGTGGTGTTTGTTAGAAATTTTGATTTTTTAAAAATGGAAAATAATGGTACAACCCAAGCCATGCTGAAATTTGGGCAATTTAATACATAAGTGTACTTTAAAAATGCTTCCGCCCGCTAAAACATCTTCCACTGTAGGGTGTTTCAAGAACTCCTATGCTTTCATTTCCTGCTAGCTGGAACAAAAGTATGTTTAAATCACAACACAGATCTTTCTGGGTTCTGCCAGATCAAGGAGAAAGGCTAGAAATACCCCAGAAAATATGATTATTACGTAAGAGATACACAGAATGTCTTGGCCTCAAAGGGGAAGGGATCTGGAAGAGAAAGCAGCAGCAGTAGCTTCTGCGAACAAATGATCAAAATATTCAAAGATCCTTTTGATAACTTGTGCATACCTTTTTTTTAGCGCCTTAGCCCAAAGAGTCATTAGGCTAAGTGTGAGAGAGCAAAGGACACAACCATACAAGACAAAAGGGAAATGCTAGCATGTGTGACCTTGAACTTCCCTGGAGAGACCCTCACACTGCTAATGCGTGGAAACTACTGCCATGTCTACCAGGAGAGACCTAATTACAGAGCTTGAGCATTTTAATGACTTGCTGAAATTTACAGGGAGTTGAAGGATATGAATATTCCAGAAGATGCTGATGAATTTCTAAGTGAGTGGCTTCACAGGCCGTGAACGGTCATTTGTGGAGCTTCTTGCTTCTGTTGCTTCACTCAAACAGCCGCACAAGCACCAATTGGCTTCATGCAATTGTAGAATCAATTCCATTCATTTATGCATTCAATTCATATCCCACCTTTTGTGCAGCACTGGGACTCATGGTAAGTCACAAGAAAATAAATATAAATATAAATAAATAAAAATAGGGTATGGATAAAACGATACAAAATGTTACTTATGATGTTAAAAATGCAATTAAACTCCATGGCTGAAATTCTGCTGAATTAAAAGCAATGTTTTAAACACATCAGTGCTGGGGTTTTGTGTGTGTGTGTGTGTGTGTGTGTGTGTGTGTGTGTGTGTGTGTGTGAGAGAGAGAGAGAGAGAGAGAGAGAGAGAGAGAGAGAGTATGCAGATGCAGGACATATTTCTGAAGCTTGCTTCTAGAGTTAAACAGTTATGAAAAGGAAACCAAGCCTTAAAAGGAGCTGTTGTGGGAGCTAGGTGTATTTAGTCTGTATAACAGAAGATTGAGAGGCAATATGGCAGCCAACCTCAAGTATCTGAGGGGTAGTTACATGGAAGATGGAACACACTTTTTTTCTGTAGCTCTAGAGTGTAGGATCCAAAGCAGTGGATTCAAATTACAGGGAAAGAGATAGTAACTAAACATTAGGAAGAATTTGTTGACAATACAAGCAATTATTGGAAGGTTTGGGGGGAGTGTCTTTCAAAATATATAATGGAATGTTTTCTGAGGACAAGCACCTTTCTTTAATTTGGTGCTCTGCAGATGGGATGGACTACATTTGCCATCATCCCAATCTATATCGCTATGAATCATAGGAGCTATAGTTGGATGGGTCTGGAAAGCACCAGAATGAGGAAGACTACACTAGTAGATAAAGACTTTCAAGAAGAGATGTGCATGAACCTCCAGTTTGGCTGTTTGTGACTGTTCTTCCTTGCAAGCCCCCCCCTCCAAATTTAGAGGTTTGGGGTCCGGGGGTGAGATATTCAACTGCAAAGTAGATTCCACCACCAGGAAAAAAATAATTGGAAAATTATGTACTTCAAAATAGTGATCCCAGGCATCTAGCCACATGAAAATTACAGTGGTGCTTCCCCAATCTATTCCCTGTAATCCCCCCAAAATTACAGGGCAAGAGATAATAACTAAAAATTAGGAAGAATTTGTTGACAATAAGAGCAGTTCAACATTGCAAAGTACTTTCAGAGAGGTTGATTACACTGGAATTGCTTATGCAAGTTGTAGAGATGACACTTCCAGATCTACAACTCTGTGGCTCCATGATTCCAGAGTCCTGTTCCTCATGTACTGGTTCAAGTGCTAAGAAGACACTGTTCCAGATCCCTCCTTGGACAAAGAAGCTCACTGACTGGTGTTGAATTTATTTAACTTAATCCACCAGGTTGACAGTAAAATGAATGAGGAAAAAGGAATGAACATTGCTGTGAGTTTGGGAGGGGGAAAGTAGGATACAAAGGTATTGGGGGGAGGTTAAAATCCTGTTGTGTAGATGAGCCCCCAGAAAGCAAATGGCGTAAGTTGCAGGGGCTTTAAATTGGCAATGAATGAATCCCTGTTTGGATTTTCAGGTGCATGACTACACTGGCTTGGCACATACCCCAAAATCTGAGTAGGCTCATTAAATACTGGTCAGAAGTTATAGCAAGTTATTCCACTTGCCTTCTGTAAGCATACCAAAGCAACAAGATTCGGGACAAAGTGATTGCCTTGTGAAGTTATGGAAGGTTAGCCCTGGGAATATGAAACATACTCAGGCAACATTTTTTCTTGGGTCTGACCATCTTGGGATAATGGGACTGCATGAGCCCTCTTTACAGCACTTGGCTTCAGTGCAAGACAGATATGGCAGAAAGACTCTTCCTAAAAGGGGTCTCAGAAGGTACAAAAATGCTTATTTCTGTCATCACTATTGAATCCAATGGAATTCCCTTTTTGATCTCTAATTATACTCCTTCCCCAGGAGTGGAACATATCAGTTACTCACTTCTGAATTGTGAGTCCGTAGCAAATGACTGGAGAGACAGACATTGTGCTGTAAGAAACCAGCGTTAACCACCTTAATACCTATAGGGAAGATATGGAGTTGTCCATGTTAAGTCCTCAAACCAGAGAGGACAGCAATAAATCCCATTATATTTTTATGGACAAATAAATGCTGAGGTAAAATATTCAAGGATCGTTGCATGAATACTTGCTACAGCAGCGCTACTGTAATAACCACAATGACATTAATTTATTGCCATGAGCCGTAGGAGGAAGAGTGGGGGGGAAGGGGAGAGAAGGGCATTAAAACAGAAAAATTACTATCCTTTGGATTTATTGGGAATGGCCTTCCTCATTTTCTGCCATCATTAGTTGATTAGGTGCTGATGACAGTATGGACAACCGCGCTTGGATTGTTGGCAAAGGAAAGCCCGAAAGGTACTCCATTAATTGAGAGGACGTTCATATCATACTTAGCTGAATATAACGGTGGACAGTGAAATAAGAAAGATGTGCTGTGGAAGAGGTCAGCGGAATGGGCCGACAGGAAGCACAGCACAAAAGACAGGGGCTCCCTATTGATTCCATATTCCCTGATATTAAAAACTAAAACAAAAATGCAGGAAGGTTTTCCTAGATCCTATGATGCTTTGCTCCACTGTGCTATTAGATGACTTCACAGGTGGTGTGTGTGTGTGTGTGTGTGTGTGTGTGTGTGTGTGTGTGTGTGTGTGTGTGTGTGTGTGTGTGTGTGTGTGTGTGTGTGTGTGTGTGTGTGTGTGTGTGTGTGTGTGTGTACACAGTGGTACCTTGCATAAAGGAATTAATTCGTTCCAAATGAAATTATGTTAAGCAAATGTTCCTTTATACAAATTTCCCATAGGAATGCATTGAAAACGGAGTAATCCCATTTTTATGTTGTACGGATTCACTCCACAGGTGATTCTGTTAAGCAAATTTCCCCTATCTCCTGAATTTTTTTATGTTGTACAGATTTTATGTTATACAAACCGTTTGTTATACAAGGGTTGACTGTATGTAGGTGAGTTCAGAGGTTAAAAATTTTCCCTTTTTCTCCTGCTTGTCTGTTCTTGGAAATAGCAATACCTGAAGGAGAGCATGGAAAACAAAATACTTGAAAAACCAAAGTTGGACTTGATAATTTGTGTTACTTAACAGGTAAACCTGGGTATAGTTTACCTCAGAATAAACAAGATATCAGCTGCCAAGGAGGAACGGTTGTAAGTATCTTCATGTGCCTTTTGGTTTTCATTCCTTTTGAGTTCTCCTTTTCTTCCAGAGAAGCAAAAAGCAAGCATTGTGAGTTGGGCACTCTACAGTATCTGCCTTCTGCTGATGGAAGGTTCTTACCTATGATTTGAGGAGTGTGTGTACAGTGGGAGTCAGCAATGGGTCATAGTTAAGCCCTTGATAATATATATATATATATAGAGAGAGAGAGAGAGAGAGAAGGGGTGGATAAAACATTGGGTTTACACAGGGATGGAGAATTGAGTCTTGGCATTTGCAGTTAAGTTGGCCTTCAGGCGCACTCAGATTTTCAATATCTTGGACTTGACTCATGACTTGGAATCCACACATTTTTTTTTCTGGGAGGAAGGGCCTCTTTTAATAGGGACTTAGACTTGGGACTTGGGGCTCAGATCCAAATATTTGCCAACATCCTTGCTAGAGATGGGCACAGAACGAACATTTTTTCGTTTCTGTTATTCGTTAGTCGTTCCGTTACGTAATGAAACAACAAATGAAAATTGTGATGAAAATGCAATGAACCACAAAAATTGTGGTCGTTACATTTCGTTTCTGTTAATGGTGACGCGTAATGAAATGAGCTGTTTTAAATGTTAAAAAATGCCCTGGACATCCGTAAAAATGCAGCGATAATTATTTATATTGTCCGATAATACCTACCAGAGGGGGTTGGGGTTCCTTAAAAGGTGGATTTATGTCTTTTCTCAGATCACTGTATTTTTTTCCCTTTAAGGGGAGTTAGGGAACATCAACCCAAAATGGCTCCCAGATGCTTAATATTGATTGATTTCTTGGGTATTAAAACACCTGGGACATCTGTAAAAACGCAGTGATAATGCGATAATGATCTTGAAATTATTACCTACCAGGGGGTTGCGGTCCTTAAAACGTTTGTTTTTGTCTTCTCCCATCGTGATGTCTTTTTCTTTTCCCTTTAAAATGGATGTCGCCACCAGCCACAAAATGGAGGCAAGCCACGTGATGGGATCATGTTCAACCAATAGCATGCCCAGGTTGCAGACTGCGCAGGTCTGGCAGCCCCCGTCCTCCTTGCAGTCTCTGGTGGGAGTTAGGGTGGGATTGCTGTCTCTGCGACTCTAGCTTCAGTCCTGCAGCCTCCCTGTGTGCGTGTGTGCGTACCTCTCAGTGAGTACCCTCCCTTGCCCCGCAGTGCAGTCACTCTGTGGCTGCCTTGCACCCTGGGCAACGCCCGCCGCTGCCTTTGCAACCTCCCTGCATACCTAGTCTATACTGTCACTCTGCCAGCATCCATTTTTTTTTAGTATTTTCCATGTGGTCTGGGGTGTTGCGGGACGCCCCCGCACGGAAATGCTTTAAAATTTTTGCAAAAAGTGGGTAGAAATGACAAACAAAAAAAACGAAAAACGGAAATGAATTTTTTCCAAAAATTCATGACAAACAGAACCGAACGGAAACAGACCTCTCAACAACAAACGAAAAACCGAAATGCCATTTTTTTGTTTCGTGCCCATCTCTAATCCTTGCATTTACCTTTTAGGACAAAGAGACTTATGTTTCACTTTCTGAGCCAATAAACAAACTGGAATGCAATTTCCTTGTTGTTTTTGCACTCTCCAGTTTTTGTGACACAGTTCTCTGGAAAACAAATATGTGTAAGGAAATGTGTGGAAAATTGGGGGAGGGAGCAGCTGAGATGCAGACCTATAATAAGGAGGAAAGGTTGCAAAAATGTGCCTATTGAGGAAATTTTCAAACAAAAAAACCCATCTGGATTGTTTTCTGGAGATGAACATAGATGTGAATGTTCATGCGGGCCTGTGAAAGAACCATTCACAAAATGATAGGAAATTTTTAACATTATAGAGAGTAAAACAGAAAGATTTGCCTACCACTCCTCATAGACAGAGAACTGCTTACTCACTATATTTGTCTTGTATCGTCAGTCAGCATTAAGAGTTGATGAACAGTTAAGCACAGACTCTTCCTGTTGAGTTCTGACTTGAGATGGGCAGAAAAAATGAAAATATAGTGTTTCATTTCATTTCATTTCTCCTTTCATTTTGTTTCATTACTAACAAATCTTTTAAAGAATTTTCAGAATGAAACAAAATGAAAATAAACAATTTGGTATGTTATATGGCTCCCCTGGGACCTAGAGGCACCAAATTGGGGGGGGGGTAGCTTCTTTTGACTCTTCTATGTAAGCCACCAAAATTTGTTGAGGTTTGGGGCTCAGGGGCTCAGTTATTAAATGCCAAATGGGGTCCCCCAATGAGAAAATAATTTGTAATTGATCAGGAAGCACTTAATAGCCCCCACAGGAAGCAATTAAGTACTTCCCAACTCAATCATAAATTATTATGTCCTGGGGGACCCCCTTTAGAGTTTAGTAACTCAGCCCCCTGAACCTCAAACCTCTCCAAATTTGTGGGGCTTAAAGGAAAGTGTCCAAAGAAGCTACCCACCAAATTTGGTTCTTCTAGGACAGCAGTGGCCAAACTTTGGCACTCCAGATGTTTTGGACCACAACTTCCACAGTCCTTTGTCATTGGCAACACAGGCTTAGAATTCTGGGAGTTGTAGTCCAAAACATCTGGAGTGCCCACGTTTGGCCACCACTGCTCTAGGATGAATCGTTTCATTTCTAGAGGGAAAAATGTGTTCCATTTTGTAATGAAACATTTTGTTATGTAACAAAACAATGAAACAGTGTTTCATTTTTCATTTCGTGCCCACCTCTAGTTCTGACAGCTGACAACTGTTGATATAATGGCTTGTTCTGTTGACTCCTTGGTTGGACGACTGCCTTGGGGAAGGCCCCGAAGTAAGTGATGGAGCATTTTTACTTGTTGTATAGAAGGCCCAAGATTAAGTCCAGGTAGGGATAAAAAGACTTTTGCTCTAACAGCTGCCAGTCAGTGTATGTAATACTGAACCCAATGGGAAAACTGGGCAATATGGTTTTCTTCTTTGGTTTTCTTTTTATGCAGCTTCTTGGCTTGAAACACTAGCAGCTAGTTTACAGATTTGTGCCATATTCTGCTGGTTATGGCTTGTGTTGTATCTAACTGCCCATAAAATATAGCATCTAAATCAGTGGTTCTTAACCTGTGGGTCCCCAGATGTTCCTGGACTGCAACTCCCAGAAGTCTTCATCACTAGCTCAGCTGGCCAGGATTTCTGGGAGTTGTATGTAGTCCAGAAACATCTGGGGACCCACAGGTTGAGAACCACTGATCTAAATCATACAACCAGCTTTGAAGAAACACAAGGTTTAATCTGCGTGATGACAGACAGCCACGGTTTTTTTAAAGGAGTAAAATTAAAAGTATACGATTGCAGAGCATTTTTATAACAAGAAAAATGAGCAACTGCTATATAGTACATACTTGGCATAGTCAAGAATGAAAAGTTGATAAATAATGACAAAACAATTATAATGGCAAGAGAATACTCATTTCACTAGGCAAATAATGGGATTTTAAAGTGTCTCCAATAATTAACACAACTTTAAACCCTCCAGTGTGGGTTTCCCCTTTAGAGAAACTATCAAGACAGACTCACCCCAGAGACAATGAATGATGAGACCCAGATTCTTTTCCAAACAATATGCATTGTGATTTCTTGTTAGTTTTTCTTCCTTTCTTTCTAGGAACAATTTAATACAAAACTGCTCTCTTGGGGGATAATTGGATTTGTTGCTGAATCTAACAAGTGGAGAACTGGTTGTGTTCTAGCCTGAAGATGCCTCAATTTGTAAGTAAGCATAGATCTGCACCCTGGGAAATTTTAGGTTCAAATCAAGACCACCCTTAAATTATTGGAAGGTTTTGGGAGGAGTATCTTTCAAAAATATATAATGGAATATTTTCTGAGGACAAGCACCTTTCTTTAATTTGGTGCTCTGCAGTTAGAATGGACTACATTTGCCATCATCCCAATCTATATTGCTATGAATCATAGGAGCTATAGTTTGATGGGTCTGGAAAGCACCAGATTGAGGAAGACTACACTAGTAGATAAAGACTTTCAAGAAGAGATGGGCATGAACCTCCAGTTTGGCTGTTTGTGACTGTTCTTCCCTGTAACACCCCCTCCCCCAATTTAGAGGTGTGGGGTCCAGGGGAATGAGTTATTCAACTCCAAACTGGATCCCTAAATAAAAAAATGTAATTGGAAAGTTATGTACTCAAAAATAGTGATCCCAGGCATCTAGCCACATGAAAATTACAGTGGTGCTTCCTCAAGCTCTTCCCTGTAAGCCCCCCAAATCTGAAGAGCTTTGGCATTTAGGGGATTATTCAACTCCAAAGTGGGTCCCCCCAAGAATCCATTTGTAATTGGAAAAGTGCTTTTTTATCTTTTTAAGGAGAGGTTTCAAACTTCTCCTTAAAATTTGATACCTGCGGGGACCCACTTTGGTGTTGAATAACTTGGCCCCTGAACCCCAAAGGTCTCCAACCCTAACCCTAATCCTAACCCTAACCCAAACCTCTCCAAATATGGAGGTCTTAAAAGGATGAGTCCATGGATGCTACCCACCAAACGTGGTGCCTCTAGAACCCAGGGGAATCATTTTATAGCATAATGAATTGTTTAGGATTTTTTGTTTTGGAAATTCTTTTAAAATTGTTAATAAAATGAAATGAAATGAAATGAAATTCTATATTTTCATTTCGTGCCCATTTATAGTGTACAGTGTATATATAGTTAAACTCCCATTTTAAAAAGCCAGGAAATTCAGTTCTTCAAAAAGGATGCCAAGCCTTACATAGCAAAGGTCAGCTGGAATGATGACAACACCTGTGAAAGCAGTCAAGATGGTCCCCAGGATAACCTCTTGTGCTCCCTACCATTCACTCTTGCAGAAAAACAGCCCTCATATTTTATTTAGGCTTGGGTGGGAAGTAGTTAACTGATGATAAGAGGAGTCAGCTTCCGGAATTTTCCCTTGCTTGGTGTCACTTTGTGAATGGTAGTGAGCACAAGAGGGTACCCTTTAAACCATTCTGACTGCTGCCATTGGTGTTGTCAACACTTAGACTGTCCTTTGCTATATAAAGCCTGGCATATAAAGCTAAGGTTCAAGGTGTTGGCTTTGACTTCCAAAACCCTCCATGGCTTGTGACCTGGATATCTGGCAGAGCATATCCCTCAAAGGTAAGTCCTGGCCAGAACCACCAGATCCTCTTTGGTGCTGTCACTTTGAGTGGCCACCCACAGGGAGGCACGTAAGTTTCCCACATGCAACTGGGTCTTCTCGGTGGCCGGCCTGACCATATGGAACAAAATGCCCAGGAAGATCCACCTGGCCCAATCTCCATCAGCCTTTATGAAAGCTCTGAAAACTTGGCTGTCTAAAGACATTTATGGCAATTGCTAGTGTTTGTCCTGTGCTCCCTGTGTCCGATGTTGTTCTGTTCATTATCTGTTTTTGCCTCTTGCTGGGTTCTTGTTCTTGTTCTTGTTCTTGTTCTTGTTCTTG
Organism: Phrynocephalus forsythii; assembly: GCA_029282475.1. Lineage (NCBI taxonomy): Eukaryota > Metazoa > Chordata > Lepidosauria > Squamata > Agamidae > Phrynocephalus > Phrynocephalus forsythii. The sequence continues at coordinate 11,240,769 of JAPFRF010000013.1, forward strand.
TTCTTGTTCTTGTTCTTGTTCTTGTTCTTGTTCTTGTTCTTGTTCTTTTCCTTTCCTTTCCTTTCCTTTCCTTTCCTTTCCTTTCCTTTCCTTTCCTTTCTTTGTTTTCTTGCTATTTATTATGATTTTATATTTGATTTGAACTTGTTGTGTTTTAAGTGTATATATGTTGCTCTTTTGTAAACCACCCGGAGTTCCATTCTGGAAAATCAGTGTGGTACATAAATACAGTAGGACCCTAATATCTGCTGGGGATTGGTTCCAGGCCTTACCATGGATAATGAAAACTGTGGATAAGACAGAACCCCCCAAAATACCCAGAATTGCTTTTGTGACAGTAGCTTGCTTTACAGTTGCTATTTTGTGACAATAGCTTGCTTTATGATTGCTGTTTGTGACAATAGCTTGCTTTATGGCTGCTGTTTTATGACAGTACTTTTCTTTACAGCTGTTGTTTGTGATAGTAGCTTGCTTTGTGGCTGCTGAATTATTCACTTAACTTTTCCCTCTGCCATGGATAACTGAATCAGTGGATAATTAATCAGTGGATACCAGGGTCCTACTGTATGAAAATAAGTAAATATAAATCATTTTTCCTATTGACAACAGAGGGACAATATTGCAAAGGAATATCAAACCAGTTATTGGCATTTTGAATTGTGATTAATGAAGCACAATATCCCACATTCACAAATCAGAGGTATTTTGAAGAATCAAATGGCAATTTTATTTGTAGAGAATAAAAATTTGTAGAGAATACAAATGTGTAGAATTTGTAGAGAATGCAAATTTGTAGAGAATACAGACGTCAATTGTATTTGTAGAGATTCCTCTATCATGTGTAAAAACACTTTTGATGGCTTTAATGAGTACCACCAAGCAGATGCCATTTGGTGCTCTGCCTCAGGCAGCAGAACATATTGGGCTGGCCCTGGTGTAATTCCTCCCATGATACTTTTCCAAATAAGGAACCATAAGCAGACAAAGAAGACACAAAAGGAGAGTGATGGGAGAGATGCACACAGTACTGTGGTGACAATAAGGTAAGCTTCACAACACCACCAAACGAATTTCAAAATAATTCAGGAAGAAAAATTGAAACCTCTTTCATGCAGGAATAAAACTGAAGGATAGATTTTTGGCATGGCCCCAGATTCTGCGACAAACATCTGTACAATCAGCAGTGCACACAGTTCTTCACTTGTACCCATGTTTGCTGTTGATTCTCAGTGTTCAGCATATTTGCAGGAACTTTATCGGTTTGTAAGCTCAGGCGCGTAATTATGCATGTGGATGAAAGCAAGCTTCTGAAGGGGATCTCAGTTGGCATCATAGCAGGAATGAAGGGGAAGTAAGCAGGCAGAAAATTCTACAGACACTAATGATTAACAGCATCTGCTGGATAGACAGATTACACTCAGCATTGCTGTTTTTACAGTTCGCCAGACAGCTTCGTGCACAGATCTGCAGCTAGTGCACGTCTAGTATCAGAACCTGGAAAAGCCGCTCTTTGGGACTACAACTCCCAGAATCCCCAGGTCAACATGATTCTATACACAAAGAGAAGGTGATAAATAATGCATGTGAAAAAAGAAAATATGGGCTTTGTAAACTTCTGCAAATCTCCAAACTGGCAAATTTTATAAGAAGCAATTATAAGTGACCATCTTGGTTGCATTGGCACAAAGAGAGATCTATTATTTATTTATTTTATTTAAAATATTTTTACCCCTCCTTTCTCCTTAAGAAAAAAATCAAGTCTTTCTTAAAAGAAGAGGAGGAGAATCTGATGCTCCCCCCACAAAGAAAGTTCATGCTAAAAATAATTAGGCAGTAGATAGGGATTTAAGGAGTTGCCATTTATTTTCCCAGCACTCCCCATGAGGTTCAGCTCTAGATTTTAGTCTCCCTAAATTTTGGAACCATGGCACTGAGCCCCACCTGCCATACCTAGTGTAGTGCTAACCTGCTTGCCCCCTAGCCTTTTCACATGCTATTGACAAACACCAGTTCTGATTTTCTTCTATCACTACCACCAACTAGCTTCACTAGTAAATTAAACCTTTAAACTGTTGAATGGAAATTTAAAAAAAAGTTTATTGTAATAGGGTGACTGCTTTGTTTTTGTCTGGGCTGGGGTTTTTAGGAGGGCAAAGCTTTTTTAAAAAAGTTTTCTGGGTTAAACAAAGCATCATGATGTGGCAACTGGTAGAGCAAAGAAACCATACTTTCTTGGTGAACAGCAGAGTAAACAGGTACATAAAATATGCATAAATGTCAGTGCATAAGTTAGTAAGCCCCTTATATTTGCAGCATAAAATTTACTCTCTCTCTGTCTCTGTCTCTCCATTCGAAACCTCTTTAACACATTTTGTGCTCATACATCACAGGGCCTGCCTGAGACATTTGGTGGCCTGAGGTGATGAATAAGACAGCAACCCCACCCCACCCCATATGAGCAGAGGTTGACTAGACTGGCAGTGAGGTCTTAACTTCTGGACTGGTGATGGGGCATCATCCGTTCACTTTGGTGGTAGGAGGTGAGCACATGCAAGAAGCAAGCTTATAGGATACAGGTGATTTGAGAGCGCTGTCCATCAGCGTCTGCCTGCCTTTTCCATTCCCTCCCTCTGCACTTGCCACTTGAGACAGACGCCTCATACTGCCTTGTTGATTTTGAAGGAAGACAAAATAATGTGATTGGAACATTAGGTACAAGAATGTGCCTAACAGCTGTCAGCCAGAGGTTCTGAGAGATCCTGGGTAAAAAAAAATTATGGCTTGGATTGTGCTCCAAAAAGTAACTTTCCCAAATGCTGGTTCTTAGGAGTGTGGAGCAAATAGAAGGGGAGGCACTTTACTTCTCAAAATTCCCCTCGCTTTGATTCTGAACTTCCTCTTGTTTGTACATAAGAACATAAGAACATAAGAAGAGCCCTGCTGGATCAGGCCAAAGGCCCATCTACTCCAACTTCCTGTATATCACAGTGGCCCCACCAGATGCGTCTGGGAGTGCACGAGACTAGATATCTGTCTTCTGATGCCACTCCCCTGCATCTGGCCCTTGAAGTACCCTGGTTTTAAGCCTGGAGATTACACATCTCCATCATGGTTTGTAACCTGTGGTGGACTATTCCTCTAGGAATCTGTCCAATCCCCTTTTGAAGGCATCCAGGCCAGATGCCATCACCACATCCTGTGGCAGGGAGTTCCACAGACTAACAATGCACTGGGTGAAAAAATATTGTGTTAAGGGTCTTATATAGATTGTCTCAGTAGGTCAGCCAACCCTTTTTCCATTGAGGTCCAGTGAGTCACTGTGGGAACTTCCTAAAGTGATGTGGGGGGAAATGGGCAATGACTCAATGTCAGGTTGCAGGTGATAAGAATCTACCAGATTTTTAAAAGTGGCTTTGTATTTGAGACAGAAAGAACTGGAGATGTATAAAATGTGGGGAAAGCAACAACTGATACTACGTCACCCTGGCTGAAAGGCTTTCACATGAACTTTTAAAAGTCTAGAGTCCCTGCCTTCTCTGATCTGTTCATGCTAAACTACGGCTGTCAGATCTTTTGCTCTTGACATGGTTCCTTTCCTTTAGCATCTAGATGGCAGGCAGGTATAACTCAATGTTACTCTCCATGCAGGGAATAGATGCACCTATGCTATTGTAACAGAAAATGATCATTGCACCAACGTAATTGTAAGGAAAACATGTGACCTGCAAAAAGCCAGAGATAAATGTCCCAGAGGTGCTAATCCTTCTTAAATTTCATCTGCCTTTAATTTCAGACGGGGGCAGCAAATGCATTACAGATGTTTGTTATTACACTGTGCAAAGATCAGTTGTAAGTACAATTTTTAATTTTCTCCGTCTCGCCAAATATTTTCACTACCGCCATTTATTAACAGATATTGCTGAGGCCCTGCAGCATCTTATTTGTTCCCCCTCGTTGCACCAATGAAAATGTAAATAAAAGACTAGGCCCAAAGTATATGATTCCAAAAGAAGACAGTAGGAACCGCTGAGAACGCCCCTGCTCCTTAAAAATGCAGCAGCAAAGTTGGTCAACCAGGGATCCTTGGAGTAAAACAAGGATAAAGCTGTGCAGGCATTGAGAATTACAAAGGCAAGCATGGGGCGGGTTACACCTTCTAGGCTGCTATTAAAACAATAACACCAAGCTTTCGAGGCATGTGTTGTTGTTTTCATAGCAGCCTAATCACCTACCCCATGCTTGCTGGGATTCTTGGTCATAACTTTAAGATGTTGCTTTTTGGGGTGACAGCAACCCCCCCCCAAGACTGACAAGAATGTTGAGTACACCCTAACCTAAGCAATGTCAGTCACAGATCTCAAGAGGTGACTAAAGAGGGTTTAATTCACTGTTTGGAGCACAGCTGGCATGGCCTGGTACACTCTTAAAGATTATGTAATTTTGAATGCCCAAATCTACCAAAAGGATGTGTGTGTGTGTGTGTGTGTGTGTGTGTGTGTGTGTGTGTGTGTGTGTGTGTGTGTGTGTGTGTGTGTGTGTGTGTGTGTGTTTACAAGTGGTACCTTGTATAAAGGAATTAATTCATTCCAAATTTTCCTTTATACAAATTTCCCATAGGAATGCATTGAAAACAGAGTAATCCCTAATCGTGACTATTTTTATGTTGTACGGATTCCCCTATCTCCGGAATTTTTATGTTATACAGATTTTATGTTATACAAACTGTTTGTTGTATGAGGGTCCACTGTATCTTATTTTGAAACATACTCTAAGGATGATGAGCCATTGCAGCCTCAGATGGTAAGGAAGGTGTTCCAGTCCCCGAATCATTCTGGTTGCCCTCCTCTGCACTTTTTCCATTTCCATAATATCCTTCTGGAGGTATGGCAACCAGAACTGGACACAATACTCCAGATGGGGCCTCACCATAGATTTCTAAAGAGGCAAAATGACACTTGCTGACTTATTTTCTATACCCTTCCTGTGCTTTGAATGCAGGAGCCCCCAGATTCAAGGCCCAACTTCTCCAGGTAGTGCTAGGACAGAATCCTTCCTGAAGCTCTGGTACTGTCACCAGTCAGTCAGTGTTGACAATACTAAGTGTGGTAAATGTCTGAGTCACTATAAAAAGGGGGCAAATGTTGGCTGAACATTCAGATGGGATGGCCCTTCAGATGTTCTTTAACTGCATCTCCCATCTGCCATTTCTACCGATGCAGGATGACTGGAATTATAGTTCTGCTTCGCCTAAATAGATTTCCTACAGGATGTCATGCCTACCAATTCAGTTTAATGACATGTCATTAAGATACTACTAGACCCCTTCAACCCATCTTTTGGAAAACAGGAAATACTTCTCACCTGTTAGAGCAGTACAACAATGGACCCCATGACCTCAAGAGGCAGTGAGTGCTCCGACACTGGAGGCATTCAAGAGAAATTTGACCAATCACCTGGCAGATTTCCTTTGTTGAGCAGTGGGTTGGACTTGATGGCCTTGTAGGCCACTTCAAACTTCACTATTCTATGATTCTATAACATTCAAATAAGCGGGATAACGTCATTAGTGAGGTAGGCATTACTATGTGAGCTGGTATTATCTTGTGTAGAATTTTGGAGTGCCACGTTCATCTTACAAAGAGGATCTACAGAGAGGGGGAAAATAGGTGGTTGGTTGGCTATCTCCTGAGAGACTTTGCATTTGCCTGGTGGTGTCCTTATTAGAGTGCTTTTGAGTTCAAAGGCAAATCAATAAAGTTTATGGGCCAAAATTACAACGTATATAAGTGACGTAGACCTAAGAGAGGTCAGTGGTGTCACCTCTGCTTACACGGGGTGGGTGGTGGGGGTGGATTTGGATCAGCATGGGGAGGAAAAATTTAGCATGTGCATGACAGAAAGACACACACACACACAAACACACACACACACACACACACACACACACACACACACACACACACACACAGAGAGAGAGAGAGAGAGAGAGAGAGAGAAGCCAGGCTTGACTCATTTGTGTTCCATATGTGCTTTGTCTTAAAATGTCTACTTTGGGGGTTTAATTGTTGAGATGTTCTGTAAAGAAGTATGACCTTATAGGGCCTTTTCAGGAAAAGAACAGTCTATATATTACAAGGCAGCAAATGATTCATAACTACTAAGCGGCCAGGCCTGTGGGTCCATGCTTCCCATGTGAATTTTTTTTTTATGCATTGCAAACTCTTACATTAAATTGTGATAAATGGAGAGCGGAGGCTATTCATACAAATCAATGACTTTAGTGTATGTGTCATTAGCCTGAGAGATGCAGGCAGCGGTCACTACAATAAATCAAGCGATGATCTGCTGTCTGTGATTCGATGCAAGCAAGCAGACACATTAGGAAGGTTAAAGAATAAAATTAATCTGCACATTTTCCTCTCCCCTTTCCAGCCCTCCTTTCTAGCCACCCCCAACCCTCCCAGTCACCTGGTCAGACAGAGAGAATTAAAATCACATGATCCAAAGGAAACCTGGCAACAGAAGAGTAAATCGCTATGGGTTAAGGCTTCTTCCTCCCCCTCCCCTCCCCTCCTCAGTTGAAAACTTAATTATGTATTAATGGGATTAATTTATTCATCACTGCAAGGAAGTAAAAATATGGAGAATAGGTGAAATACACCGACAACGGTGATCTTTTTAATTGCCTTTAACAGAGGTGGTGACACAAGACCATGTACATGTGATCAAGCCGTCTCGGCAAAAAGGGAAATATTAAAATGAAAAGGAAGAAAAGAAAGTGGTCTATTACACTTTGTAGCCTGACATATTTCTTCTTTCTCATTGTATAAATCGTACGTTTAGTAACCCATGGCCATCCTCTTAAGACTGCCACCTTGGAGGCGGGTTATGAAAAGGTGCCAGCTTCAGTGTATTTCCAAAGATAGAATATTGTCTTCTCAGTCAGTGATGACCCAGGGTGTTAATGGCAATGCCCTAGATCAGGCCACCATGGTGTTAACAAAATAAAATGAAATGAAATGAAAAAGTGAGATGCATCATATAACTTTTGAAAGAGGAAATCAATGCCATTGCAGCAGGCAGGGCTGGGTGGGCTAGCATTGGGCATAGAATCATAGAATCATAGAATCATAGAGTTGGAAGAGACCTCAAGGGCCATCTAGTCCAACCCCCTGCCATACAGGAACCCCCATCAATTACCCCCAACAGATGGCCATCCAGCCTCTGCTTAAAAACCTCCAAAGAAGGAGACTCCATCACCCTCCATGGCAGCATATTCCACTGCCGAACAGCTCTAACCGTCATGAAGTTCTTCCTAATGTTTAAATTGTCTCTCTTTTCCTGTAGTTTGAGACCATTGCCCTGCGTCCTAGTCTCTGAAGCCATGGAAAATAAACCAGTCCCTTCTTCAATGTGACATCCTTTCATCAGTAAGGTGTCTAGGAGGTCTTCTTCACCCTGCCCTACACTTTTCCTTCCCTGCCAAATTTTCCCACTTCTAGAAACCTTGGGTCTCCCAGAGCCTTAAGCTCTTTCTCGGACACGCATGGGATGGTGCAATGTCAATTCCATAAGGATTCACTAAGAGAATGAGATCACTAATAGGGTACATGATGATTTAATGGCCGGACGGGGAGAGTGGTAGGAAGTGGTTGTGTCGGTAGCCTCTTCCTTGAGTTCTGCAGGGCAAATTAATTTCACCTCTACCTCAAAGTCTAGCAAATGGCTGTAAGATGAGCTGCCTTCAGCAACAGTTTCTCCATGACGTTGATGGATCCGCTCCTGGGATGGTGGATGGTTTGTATCAACCCAGGTTGCCAGATCAAGCCCTTCTAGTCAATGGCGAAGCCCTGAAATTACAAAGGCTCATTGCTTTAGGAGCCCTGGAAGTTGTCTCTGTGCCTGCTTTATTTTTGTCTCAAGCCTCATGATGAATGGCTTTGACACCGCTAAACTAAGGTATTATTAGGAGATTGCATCCAGTCCTGTTGCTTTCTGAGAAGCAGTGCAAATCTGGAGCCTGGGCTGTGCCTCCCAATTATGGCACAAAAGACTAAAATACAGGGTCATGGATAAAAAGCAAATAAATGTTTTAGAATCCTCCTCTTAAACACACTTAAGCTATTTAACCAGAGGCTTATGGGTGGGTGGCAGGGGGAGGAAAGCATGTGTGCTTCAAGATTTCTCTGGCTACCTGCCTCATTCTCTTGTTCATCTCTTTCCCCCCCTTTTGCTTTCATCCTCTTTAGTCTTAAAGAATCCTAATTAGAAACTTGAACAGGATTCTCTCTCTCTCTCTCTCTCTCTCTCTCTCTCTCTCTCTCTCTCTCTCTCTCTCTCTTTGCCCTTAAATCAGTAATTGGCTTCAATGCAGAGAATGTCAGGAAATTAACACATCAAAACATGACAGCTGTTAATTTTTTTCCCTCCGTATTTGTCATATAAATCACTGCTGATTTGCCAGAGTGCATAACAAATTAGTGGACTGTAATCAGTGGGCAGCACTCTTCTTGCACCAGTATAGCGCCTACTTCAGTGTGTGCATGTGTGTGGGTGCGGGTGTGTGGAGGATTCTAACTTCTCTTTTTTTCCACCCATTGAAGTCCATTACTTCAGTGTTTCATCAGGGTTGACGGTTGCAGGGTGTGTCAGTGTCAATAAATCAGAATAAGCAACTGCTAAAAGCTCCAGAGCTCTTAAAACTTTGATGAAGGCTTTTAGTTACATTCTTAAACTTACACTTGGAACTGATTTTTGGTTGTGTTTTTTTTTAAAGTCACTCACAGGCAGAATCTACTGTCAGGGTTTCCAGTTTAATACTCTGGTAATGCTGAAGAATTGAAAGCTGTTTAGTCAAGGCAGAGGGATGTTAGGAGATTTCACCCCAAACATCCCCAGGATAACCAATAGCTCTTATAAAATCTAAAAACAAAGCAGAGGGAGAAATTGCTTTTATTTGCCATATCAAGGCCTGTTTCCTCTCCTTTCTCTCCTGATACTGTTGTTTGCACTTAGGGATGGTTTGGAGCTGGATTTTGTTGTTTATTTCATATATTTGTGTGTGTGTGTGTGTGTGTGTGTGTGTGTGTGTGTGTGTGTGTGTGTGTGTGTGTGTGTGTGTGTGTGTGTGTGTGTGTGTGCGCGCATTATATGCTTTCAAGTTGTTCCTACACTTGGCAACCTTCCCCCTCTGCTGCCGGAGTTTCCATGGCCAAATGGGGATTTGAATCCATGACTTGAGTGTGATATTCTACCTAGTACACCTGAATGGCTCTCATTTCTCCCAGTGTTGGGACCCATGGGAATCTGCTCGTCACACTTCTCATTCCGAGATGAGTGGCTGTGAGGTAAGGCTTGTCACACAACGTGCCATTCTCCATCTAGTGGCAGGAGTGCAAGCTGCCATTCACCAGTACATTCCCTATGGAGTCAGCAACACAGGGCAGAGAGATTAAAAGACAAATGCCTCAAATGCATTGAAAGCAAGGCTTCGGAGAATTGAAACATCGAAAAATGGAAGTTTGGGCCAAAAAAAAAAGAGAACAAAGGCATGGAATTTCACATCTCATCACGGAATGAGGGCGTGCGGTAACAGTCATGCCAGTATCATCCATCATACCCGTGCATACATGGGAACAGGGACAGAACCACAAGAAGACCATGTGACTGAGACCGACATCAAAACGCAATGAACTTCCTCCTGGGATGAGAATGGACATGAAGTAACCATCTAAGAAAAGAGTCAGGGAAATCCTCCCTGCAAGGTTGGCATCTCACAGTTCCTTAGGGACCATTTTACTGCCCAATGAGTTGACCAATCAAAAATTCATTGATTCCTATTTGTCAAGGGCATAGATTTGTACTAATGCAAACCAACGAATTAGCAATTTTGATCAGTTCTGCCATTCATTATTAAATTCATGCCAATCTCTACCTTGCTTTGCTAGTCTGATACTTCAGGGATTGTGAAAGATGTGCCTTCCCATCCTGAGAGTTGAACTGAGATTCAACTCCCAATCTGTTCATCTTCTATAAGTGGAAGGTGGGACAAGACCATCTTGCCATTAACTCCACTTAATGATGAGTGCATCTGGAGCATGCATTTTGTCGTTTGCCTTTGCTTAGATTGCAGCGTTTTATTATTTGGGGCAAGCTGGTAATTGATTTATTTCTGGTTTTGCAGAAGTAACAATGGAAGCAGAAACAGAGGGAGGTGTTATTGTAGGAGATAGGTGACTATGTGTATTTGGGAGTGGGAGAGGAGAAGCTGAGCTGATTATACCTCTCCAAATACTGGGTTGCAGTTCTCAAGTTTTAATCATACCATCTCAGTTCCTTTAAGTGGTATATTAGCAATGGCAAAGGAACACTCACAAGAGACAAAAGTGTTAGTGATACCTGTCAGGATAAAAATAGGTTGATTCAACCTTCAATTAAAAGAATGTCAACTGATTCCTTCTATCTGTCTCAAGCTTTTGAAAAGTGTACACGAAACATTTCTCAGAAAAAGATTCAAAGCAATTTCAGTAACATCTTCTTCCTTATGTTATTTCTGAATGGCAAACTAAAGATCACCGAAATATTTGGCATCTCGGTAAAAACATAAGACTGGACAACCTCTGCCCCATTGAATGTTGTTTGCTTCAGGGTGCTATTATCCTTCATCACCAGCCATGCAATGTGGACCTGATAAGACCTGAAGTCCAGCGGCCAACCTGAAGGGCCACAAACTCTTCAACCCTATAATACAAGGCATTGAGCCATAAGGTCAGGAAGTAGTGAGCTGTGAGCCATTGAGGAATTCCAGAGGATAAGTTCAATTTCAGAGGAAGAATGTAATAAATACTCATATATTTTCTCTTCATCAGTGAGGTTTTCACTGTTATGGCAAGTGAAAAGCCTTGGCTTTTTTTTTTTTTTACGGCAACACCATAACCAACAAACCAACCAAAGTAAAGCAAAACAATATCTTTGCAAATGCATATTTGGTGCGGTAACCATGAGTTTATGGGATAAAAACATAGCTAAAAATAAAAATAACAACTGTTCTGTACCCAAATACAGAGAATTAAAATTAGAACCAACCCATACTGTATCCTTTAGGAGACATTTTTCCACTCCACAGTTGGACCCAAGACTTTGTCTATGAGTTTCTAGCTTATTGTGAAGAAGAAGAAGAAGAAGAAGAAGAAGAAGAAGAAGAAGAAGAAGAAGAAGAAGAAGAAGAAGAAGAAGAAGAAGAAGAAGAAGAAGAAGAAGAAGAAGAAGAAGAAGAAGAAGAAGAAGAAGAAGAAGAAGAAGAAGAAGAAGAAATAATCCCACAAATAGAAAAGGCTTGATTTACTTACTGAAAGTCCATGCAGTAATCATCCATGTACAAGCACATGCACACTCAACCCAAGTAGTGTAATAATGTTTCAACCTAGTTTAGTAAACTAATTTAAGTTTTAAAAAAAAAAGAATGTTCCTGAATACAAAAAGGCTGTCTAAGTTTTGACATAAGTTTCTTTGTCCTAGAGCAGTGCTTGATAACCTTGGTTCCCCAGATGTTTCTGTGTTCAAGCAAGCAACTGCAAAATAGGTTGAGGATGTGGTTGTATGCCTAGTCTCTGTACAACCTCTTGCACAACCTCCCATACAATTCCAGGGCAAGAAAAGCAGCATCAGATGCCATTCACTGTGGCTAATGTTGAGCAACACATGCTTGTTAGCAGAGACAGTCTTGTTGTCAAGTCAATTCTGGCTTACAGTGACCTCTTCCAGGAAGAAAAGACTCATAAATGACTCACCATTCCCTTCTTCTGGAAACCTAGATCATGGGCTCTAGTATCAGGTAGCTTGACCAATGCAAACTGGCTGGTTCTTTGCCCTAGATACACAACTCCCAACCTCTGGGCCCACAGCCAGGTACCTAAACCACTGAGCTATCATTATACACAGGCCATTACCATTTCATTTAAGATGTATTTTACGTGAAATCCTGAGTACATCTGTTTGAAACACATAGATAATAATATAGGCACATTTCTGGGTCAGGGGAGGAGCTTTATATCTCATCAAGATCTTGATGAAGAAGAATGGACCTTGGCAACAATTAGTTTGATGGGGTTGTCCATTCTTTGTAAGAATGATGACAATGAAGGTAGAGGTTTCATCTGGTCTCTCTCCCTATTCTTGTACATGGATTCCACTCATTTTTGAAACCCTTGAAACAGCTGCCTATGTTATACCCACCCACTGACACACCCCAAAATATACTATTAGTGATGGGCACGAAACGGAAAGATTGAGATTTATTTTGTTTCATTTTGTTCTCCCCATTATAATATTAAAAATAATATATTTAAAAATATTCAATGAAAATTACTGATCTCAGGCATGCAAATGGCAGATTTCTCTTCCCCAAGTGATTTTAGAGGGTCCCTTGACGTTTGGAAAAGTTAGGGTTTCTGGGGGCAGAGATATTCATCTCCAAAGGAGTTGGGGGTGCTTATGCTTAATGGAAGGAAGGAGTGTGTCTGGCGTGCCTTATCAATTTAAGGGTTAATTGACAGCTTCCCCTCAGTGTGCCAATCCACACTCCTTCAATTAAGTTCCCTCCGCAGCCCCTTTGGAGCTCAATAACTCCATTCCCTGTACCCCAAACCTCTCCAAATTGGGGGTGTTTCAAGGCATGAGCTTGAAGAAGCTCCACTGTACTTTCCATGCTGCTAGCTGCCTGGGATCACTATTTTCAAGCACTTAACATTGCAATTCTAAATGTTTTGAAGTTGAATAACTCAGCCCCCTGAACTCCAAATCTCTCCAAATTTGGAGGGCTTAAAGGGGAGATTCCAAGGAAGATTCACACCAAATATGGTGCCTCTAGCACCTATGGAAACCATTTTACAGAGAAATGAATCAGCTTGTCTTAAACGTTTTTTAAAAACACCATTTTGTTTCATTACTAACAAAACACTGCTTCCTTGGTTCGTTTTGTTTAATTTTGTTTCATTATGTAACGAAATGATGAATCAGCATTTTGTTTTTATTTGGTGCCCATCACTATATACTACTAAAATTTTCTTAAATGTTAGACTTCTTAGCTATGGTATTAACCAAGTTTCAAGCTCCCCCATTGCATTTTTTTTTTCAAAAACAGGAGTTTAATCTACCATAATACTGTTCAGAATAAAAATGTTAATAGTAGCTTTTTTCTAGCAATTGTGTGCTTGTCCCCACTGGACTTCTAAATAAAGTCTGTGTAAAAGCTGTAAAGGTAGCGACCCTGGAGCTACAATGATAATTATTGGGATTTAGTAGTGTTTATGAATGACTTGCTATGATTCAAGGGATAATAATAGGTCTTATTAAACATTTATTCCAGAGTAATTTTTAGAAAAGTTTGGCCTTTTAAATGTTGTAAGAGGGTACTCTGTCAAATAAACTGAAAGAAAGGAAAAAACAAAACAAAAATAATTCAGAGGGCAACTTTTGTGAGAAGTCATAATGCTGTCACCCAACAGAAATTTAGAGTATTAATGTAGGTATCTGAAAAGATGAAAAGAGAACCTCCACAAATAAATAGTTACCCTCTTACTGACTGGTATCCTGCAGCAAATTTTGCTATAGTTTTAGACTGAGTAAACAGGACTACTACTAAAGTATAAGAAAATATGCAGAATTGGTAGGTTTGAAATTGGTTTGTCAAATTTGCAAATACATAAAAAAACCCTCCAAACAATAACTGTTTTCTGGAAAATATATTTTTGAAAATTCAACTAACTTGGTTCAATGTCTACATCAACCTGTAACTGCTTAGTTTTTCTTAAAGAAGTACACCAAAAATTGCTTTTGTTTTCACATGGCAGCAAATGCATTTTGCTGGCAAATTACTCTAGTGTGTGCATTTTGAATGCATTGTTTCCTAATGTGTGTCAGAGATGAGCAAAATGCCACCAAGGAAAGTGAAGGAACATGTAATTTACAGATGCCATTATGCATATTGCTCCAGAAAGGATCATAGGTTGGTTTGCTTAAAAACACAGATAATCTGGAGTAGTCCTCTAGTCCTCATTCCAATAGATCTCATTCTTCATTTTGGCCATTTTGACTTCTTTTCAGATTGATATTAAATGGGGATATTTTCTTAAGGCTCCAAAGTTTTTGTCTCCTCTTATGGAATTATATCCAGCTCACAGAAAAGCTGTTCAGTGAGACTGGATTAACGGATGCCCCCCAGTTCCAATCCTTCCCTCTGTTCCATAATTATTTCTTTACTTATTTAATTTAAAAATATTTTTACCTTCCCTTTTTTCCCCAAAGAGGACCCAGGATGGCTCACACCATTAAAAAGCAATATTTAAAAACTAAAAACAGTAAGCATAGAAATATTTTTAAAAGTACTGAATAAATTTCACACTAAAAAAGGTAACCACATCATCAACAACCAAAAAACACATTCAATGTAGAATATGTCTGTGATGATTCAATCATCCCGGTGAGTTTATCTGGAAACTGAGTTATGCCAACGGGACTTCTTTTCTTGAGAAAATGAAACATTTCACTCCTCATCCATGCTACTCACCCATTCAATGTAGAAATGAGCATGAACCACCAGTTGGGTGGTTCATGTATGTGTGTTTCCCAGCCAAACAAATGTTGGGTGGTTCCCAGAGCTGCTTCTCCTGACAGGCTCCCACTCAGTGGCAGTAGCCAGAGGAGATGCCTGCCAGAGTAGGGCCGTTAGTTCACGAACCACTCCGCGGCAACCCCTCCTTTCTGTGCGAATCAGAGGCGATGACCCCGACCATGCCCCCTTTACCGTGCTCCAACCGGGCGAGTGGTGCCCCTGCCAGTTGCCGGGAATCTTTTCACTTCGCATCTCGCTCACCCTCCCAACGTGACACTCGGGTTTTTTTATTTTTATTTTTTAAATATCCAAACTCTGCAAACGACCCTTTCGCAAACTGAAGATGCTCGGCAATGCATGTCACAAGCAATACAGGGAGTTCTGCTGCTGGGTGATCCGGTCGGGTCTGCATCAAGGGAACTTGAAAATCATACCTCCGGGAGCGAGAAGGGAATGGGGAGTCAAAGGGGAGAGGTTGGGCAGGAGTCTGCTGGCTTTCAAGTCTCCCCACCAAGCCCGTCTCTCCACCACCAGATTAGACACATAAGCTCTGTCGGAAATGACAGCCAAATGCATTGGGGCCATGGGAACAAGCGAACGTTGCACAGCCGTGAGGTAGTAATCCGGTAGTAAAAATGCAGCATGTGAGCACTGATAAACAGGGGTGGGATCGAAGGGAGACCACGTGACCGCCACCGAATTCACAGCGAAGGCAAGGTCGGTTCGAAGCGAGGCACTTCGTGAAGTAACGGCCTATGTGAGGCTGGGGACTGCCAGACACCTGGCAGTACATCACCCTCTCTAATGCAAAGCAATATGTCACAGCAATACAATAAAAAAAAAAAACCCTCTGAGTCAGTATCTGCCTTCTTCACCTCCTAGTGGAATGACAGCAAAAATGGGGCCAGCCTGGCCTCCTGCAGGAGTTTCAGGGGCAGAGAAGGCCCTCTGCTATGCACTCAGAAAATGTGCCTTGGACAGCATTTTTTCAGAACCGGTTGAATGGCCCCTCCTCTTCATTTGCTCTAAACTAGGGATGGGCATTTCATTTCAGAACCAGTAGGTTACGAAACAAACCATGTGAGCCCAGGTGGTGCTCGGAACCAGCTGATACATGTGGATCCAATTTCTTTACCTTTCTCTCTACCAGCACGGAGTTGAGCTGCAATGAGGAAGCACGCTGCAACCTCATCTTTCCTGCTCTGTGCTCCTGGCCAATCAGAGAGGGAGGCGGGTCCCTGCACAGCTCTGACTGGCCAGAATCTCAGATCAAGCACAGATGATGTCGCAGCATGCTTCCTCATTGGATTTTAACACTGCGCAAGACAGAGAAAGGTAAAGCAATGGATCTGTGTGTTTCAGCCGGTTGCGAGGACCACCTGGGCTCATGTGGTTCGTTTCGTAACTTACTGGTTTCGAAACAAAATGCCCATTCCTACTCCAAACTTATGGAATTTCTGTAATAAATATTATAACTAAGGAAGAGCCAATAGCTATGTTCACTCCCCAGAAGTGATGGAATGGCCCCAGCTCCCTTGTTTCCTTCTACTTCAGCTACCGATGACACAAGATGATGGTGAATGAAAGGCTCAAAGTGAATGGCCTGTCAGTGCAAATGTATAGGTAGGCCTTATAAGAAGGGCGATTTTCAACTTGCTTTGTGATGGTGCAAATCATGCTTTTCTCACTATCTTAAAAAGAAGGTTCATTCTTTGCAGGGCTTCACTAAGGCCAGTTTCAAGCCTTAGGTGGTACCAGCATGAAGAATTTTGGTCTTCAGATCAAGAAAAAGTATATATACCTCCCTTCCAGGCACACATATATGATAAAAGGCAACCAGCTCCGATTAATTCAAAGATGAATTCTCTACAGCATTATTCTCATGGCATCTTCAATATTTCTGTATGATAAGGGTTAGATCAGATAGGAACTTCATTCCCAGAGCCAGAGAGGTGTGGTTGCTTCTTTTCTTTTATGTTCAACTGGAAACATGGGCTACAACGAATTTGCAAAGGAAGTTTTGACAGGCTGGGAGAGCTATAGTGCTAAGTGTCCTTTTGGTCACGGATGCTGGTCGGGCCACATTCAGAAATCACAGGAGGCTGGAATTCAAGAGAAACCTGGACTGTTGAGGCCTCTCACAGACTAGAAAATCAGTCCCAGATGCACATTTCAAGTGAAAACTGGACAACCATCTCTCAGATCTGCTTTGATTTGGATTCCTTCAACAATCAGGAGGGGAGGGATGGGCTTGATGGCTTTCCAGGTCCCTTCAAACTCAATTATTCTATGATTCCATGACATGGTTTATCAGGGATGCTTTCCACTCCAAGCCTCTCCGATTATTGCTATTGTTATATTTCGCTTTATTCTCATCCTTTAGTTCCATCACTAACAGGCGTGGTCTCTCTCTCTCTCTCTCTCTCTCTCTCTCTCTTTATCTATCATTTAGTTTAGCTTAATTTAGTTTAGTTTAGTATTTGTTAATTTTATTTGCTCCTTTTATTTTTTAATGTTTTATTATTTTGATTATTGTAAACTGCCCAGAGTTCCTTTTGTAAGACTGGGGGAATAAATAAATAAAGATAGGTGTAGAGATATATATATTATCTCCTCTTATCTTCACTTCTACAACTATTCTCAGTAATGAGAAGGCCACATTGTACCTGCCTGCAACATATGTGTTCAAGGTGAGCAGCATCTCAGCAATCTTAATTCAGAGCCATCTGGCCAAATACAGTAGAATTTCAATTCAGATTTTTAAGAAATTAAGCACATAGGGTTGTAAGCTGTTGCCTAAATCGAAATGGAAAGGAAATCATCTCCCTGGCTTTGGCAGGTTCCCTATCACATGGCCATGGCAAAACAAGTTGTAGTTACTGTGGGCTCATTTGAAACAACAGGATTTTTACATATCTAATTCCCCATTGATTCACTGAGTCTACTCTGCTTCGACTTACTAAGCAACGGGATTTCAGAAAGTACATTTAACTGCTTTTTTATATTCTAATTTCTTATTATTTAATTGCATTTGACATCTTAACATTTTGTCAGCCTAGCTGCAGGTGTTGAAAGAAGTGGCTGAAGGACTCTCAGAACCATTGTGTATTATATGGGTGAAGGGCACAGAATGAGGATCATAAAGAAGGACTCAGGGAAACTTACATAATTAGTAAAAAAAAAAAATACTTGAAGGCTGATTTCACATAGAAAATTCTTTGTAAGATGCGGAGGAGGAGGAGGAGGAGGAGCAGGCATTGGGCTAAAACATTGCAGTCCACCTTGTGCTGTGTTGATCAGTTCCATGAGGGACTGCTTCTTTCTTTTCTTTTTGAATATCTGAAAAACATAACACCCACCTCTCTGTGAATGTGGTACAGCCCACCAGCCATTTTAGGTCCCTCTTTCCTTTTCTAAGATTCTCTGGTTTTGTCCTGCAGATGGATCCTCTCTCGTTATGTTGCCTTCACCTTTTCTGTAGTTAAAAGGCATATTTGAAAAAGGAAATGGATTCTCCTGTTCAAAGCTGTGTTCATATCTATTTATTTGCTGGTCGCTGCTGCTGCTTCTTTAAATATGCACCTGCTGTTTCTTGAGAATAAAGCTTTATTCTTTTAAAAAAATAAAGAACTAATGCAGAAAGTCTATATTATGGACCAAATGATTCCGATGCTCTATTTAACTTCACACATTTAGTGCATCATTCACATGAACAGATTATCTAGTGTGTAGCAAATCACCTAGTTTCTTGTTCAAGATTTCTCTCTCTCTCTCTCTCTCTCTCTCTCTCTCTCTCTCTCTCTCTGTTTGTTGTCATTAGCGAAATCTCACTGACAATGTCCTCAGTTGGCCAATAATAAATGGCTTATTAAAAACAGCCATGTTTTAGTCATTTACAATGGTTTTATTTGCACAGGCTTTCTCTGTTCATTTCCTAGAAGACTGCAGAGAGGTGCTCACCTGTTTTCACATCTTCCTTTTCTTAAAGTCTATTTTAAGATCAGACAAAACAGAGAACAACAGATACGTCTTGTGAGTCATACCATTACCAGGCTTTTAGTAAAATCCAGAAGCCAAACACAGCCAGCGCTTTTCCTAGCTGATACGAGATCAGCTTGCATTTTGTTCCGCTCCAGCCTGTTTCTGTTTCTTTCTTGGTAAAGAGCTTCTGACGGCTTTACATCTGTGTAAATCGGAGTGATTAATTCAGCATTGGGAGTGAGATGGGTGGAAATATCATTTTTTTTTAAAAAAAAATGAAGATACATGGACAGGTAGATTAATTTTTGATCCACTAATTCACTGTTATAATAAACCCCCTCTCTCTTTGCTTACCATGATACATTTCATGCTATGGGTTAAAAACAGGAAAAGTAGAAAGGTAGGAAGTGCCTAAGACAACATTTACCTGGGCCAAACAAAGATCATGTTTTGAGGGGTTCTGCCTCTTCATCTCCCCCTACCCTACATCCCCAAACCCCAATGCCACCCAGACTGGTGGCGGGTGTGCATCGGTTTGACCACATCACCCCAGTTCTGGCTTGCCTGCATTGGTTGCCGTTGTGTCCCAAATCAGATTCAAGGTCTTGGTTTTGATTTACAAAACCCTCCATGGCCTAGGACCTGATTACCTGGCAGAGCAGATTGACCAGCGGTCAACATCGGCCCGACCGACTAGGTTGTTGCGGGCGCACATGCTGCGGGTAGCCACACCCAGGGAGGCTTGGAGAACATCCACCCGTACCCGAGCTTTCTCTGTGGCTGGCCCCACTATGTGGACTCATCTCCCCACCGAAGTGCACCTAGCAGAGTCCCTGCCAGCCTTCAGGAAGGGGTTAAAACTCTCCTTTTCCGGGAGGCATTTGGTGACTAAAAGTGGTTCCCCCCTGCCATCCGTTATTTCTAGCTGCTTAGTTTTGTTACCTGTTTTTAATTGTTTTATTTAATTGTTGTTATTGTTATACTGCCTTAGTTGTAAACCACCCGGAGTTCCTTCGGGAAGACGGGCGGTATATAAGCCCAATAAATAAATAAATAAATAAATAAATAAATAAATAAATAAATAAATAAATAAATAAACTCTGGTACTTTCCCTCTTTTGGTTTCTGGGTTGGTAAAGAACCATCCTTTCTAACCTATCAAGAAACCTGCTTCCTTCCGAAGTAGGTACGCTGACCCCTTTTTGTGAATGCAGGAGTGATTCAATAGGTTCCTCAGTAAATTTATTGTATGCCTGGTGTTATCGTCCCCTCTAATCTGTAGATTAACATAAATAATTATTGTAATATTGTACCGCGTTGCAATAATCTCCATGCTAATTGAATAGAACTCTGGCAAACGCTTTCTACGATTCCTGCATGAAATAAGGTTAAGCCATCTGTTTTGTGACAGAAATAGAGAATTAAAGCAGGAGAAGGAGAAGGAAAAATTAATGGTATAATGAAACATTCCTGAACTTATATTTCGAAGCAGTGGCAAATTGTCAACATATTTGCATACAAGATGAAGAATTGAGTTGTGAGATGATGCAGTCTTTTTTAAAGAGGGGGTTATCATGTGTGTGCACTTGGAGGTGGAGATGAGGTGGCTGATGATTTTTTTTAAGTGTGTTTACCTATTAATGTCTCTGAGCTAAGCAGAACTATCATCTGTGTTTTCTCAGCAGTCTGTTTTAGAAAACATCCAGCTGTAATTAAACAACACAAAAGCGAACTACATTGAAACATATGTGGAATAGATATATGGACAATAGATGTAGAGGTATAGAGATATAGATACAATAAAATAGAATGGATCTATTTCTGTATCTTTATTGACCTAACAAGATATACATTCAGAACTGAGAATCTGAATTAATATATTCACAACATATTGAAAGGCTGCAGAGATCCTGTTAGTTTTTCCCCCTCTGGTAATGAGAAATTAGGCATTTTAGATCTCCATCAAGGTCTAAAATATAAGAGATTCATAAGGTTCATTTTAAAAGGTTATTTTGCTGTTTCGTGTACCTTCACATTTTACAGTGAAAGGTTCCGTATGAAAAAAATTACACAGAAAAATCAGTGTATTTTCCCAGTATCATGCACAAACACATCCATAACCATTTATTTATATTCTTTTTCTGCTAATTTATAAACACTAATGCCTGTAAGTAAAACCTAAGTTCCTGGTTTTTGTGTCTCTAAATAGAAAGGGATTTTATATTTCGCATTGACTTTGAAAAATAGATAACTGGAAAATTAAGTGTGCATGGAAGTTTGTGTGTGTGTGTGTGTGTGTGTGTGTGTGTGTGTGTGTGTGTGTGTGTGTGTGTGTGTGTGTGTGTGTGTGTGTGTGTGTGTGTGCTGTTTCCCCCTTTAATTGACCTATTATTTTGTTCCCTTTCATTCCCAGTACCCCCTACTGAAAACAAGGAGACCCATAGTACCTGACTCTTCTTTTGATGGATAGTTTTAATTAAAATATTCTGTACCATAAGTATTTTAATGTTACAGACAACTCGAAAGGTATGCAATAATAAATTAAATTACATATTAAAATTAATCTATAAATATCCTGGAAAATTGACAGGAGGTTTTTAAGACTGGGAAGATGAGGCAGATTGCTAATTGTAACAACTAAATAATGGGACTGTGAAAGAGAGAAAAGGTGGTGGGGGAGAAAGAGAGAGAGAGAGAGAGAGAGAGAGAGAGAGAGAGAGAGAGAGAGAGAGAGAGAGATTAATGACAATCAATATTCCAGCACCATTTTGGGAGAAGAAAGAAGGAGATATAGTATCATTTTGATGTCCATAAAAGTGAGACATTTGGAGTAAGTTGAGATCCTTATTTCTTTATTATAATAAACTGATAAGCAGGGGACTGGCACAATTTTCAATGCCTCAGCCAATAAATAGTGCACATATATAACTAGGTAGTGTGAACTCTTCCAAGATTCTTTTAGTTGGGCTTCTAAAATGTTGAAGATAAATACCAATTTTATTTATATTGCTTCTAGCTCAAAATCTTCTGAATTCATGCCTGTTGACATTTCTGTTTACACCTACAACCAAATTAAAGAGGAAGACAAGCATAATATTTTGGAAGGTAGGTGCTGTTTTTTAGAGTAATGGTTAAGTGCAAACCTTGAAACACTTGTTACAGCACAGTTTCCCCTGGACATGATGGGGGCTTACTTCTGAGTAGACATGCTTAGGATCAGAATGTAAAATAAATTGCAGTGGTACCTTGTATAAAGTAATTAATTCATTCCAAATGAAATTCTGTTAAGCAAATTTTCCTTTATACAAAACAAGTAGAGGAGCCGTGTGGCCATCACAAAAACCAAATACAAAAGTGGGACAGGTATCCCCTGTTCCACTCCTTTATACAAATTTCCCATAGGACTGCATTGAAAATGGAATAATCCCTAATTGTGACCATTTTTATGTTGTGCGGATTCTCCCCATAGGTGATTCGGTTAAGCAAATTTCCCCTACCTCTGGAATTTTTTTTTATGTTGTACAGATTTAATGTTATGCAAACCGTTTGTTATATGAGGGCCCACTGTATCTTACTTTGAAATATACTCTAAGGCAGATGGGACAGGGTGTTCTCATCAGCTCTACAATTCCTGATTTTCAAATTCCTCCCCCCCCCCAATATTTGCATACATGAACACACACATACACAAATGCACCTGCCCTCAAATTGTATGTCACCTGTACACTTTACAGCTATCTGGGCGCCAACTAAGTGATGTCACATTACTGTGACATCATTTTCCACCAAGGGTTTAGTAGTACCCAGTAAATCTGGGAAACCATTTCAACGCAAGGATTTCAGCTGTTAATTTTCACCGACTATTTCATTGCAGTTCTGGGATTTTCAGAGTTACCACCATGTACATATTTTTATGTGTCAGACTGTACAGCTGCTACAGGGCAAAGGCAAGCGCTGGTATCCTGGTTCTCAGAATGGAATGGAAACTCTGTGGCAAAGTCTCATTACTGCAGTCCCCCATTTAAAAAAAAGAAAAACTTAGGAGTCTTTCAATCAGACATTTCCTTCTAATTAAGGCATATTCGTTCCCCTCCTTGCTAATTAGGCAGTGTCTGTTGCTCCATGTTTGCTCTAATCTTCTGGAATCTTCCTCAATATCCAGTCATTTCCTTCATTACAGACTTTCCTAGAATCTCACCAAAGCACAGTCATTCATGCCCCTTTGCCTACTAATTATATCCTCATTTACAGATTGTTGCCATTTCTGATTGGCTCTTTATGTGGGCTTGCCGTAACTTTATTAACCACATCTCTTGACCTTGTTATTGCTCCTGACAGCGGTTGCTCCTTGACCTGTCCCGGGGCTCTTCACCATCAGCTGGTCACTCCTGGAGAAATGCCGTGCATAAAGAGATTAGAGCAACAATAGGAGATAAGGAAGGAAGACCCACACTTACCCTAGAGCAGTGTTGGCGAACATATGGCACGAGCCCTTTCTGTGGGCACCTGACATCGCCCCTTCACAGCCACCTCTATTCAGGTTAAATGGCTGTATTGGCACTTTGCAAAAAAATTAGTGGGTTTTGAATCACAGTTTGGGTACTTGGTCTCTAAAAGGTTCGCCATCACTGCCCTAGAAGGTAGGGTGCCAAAAGCCGGCTGAAAAGCAAAGAAAATGTGATAAAGGCTCCCTTGTTTATCCGTTTCACCCGATTTTTGGAGTAGGTATTTTTCTTACAATTTGGGATGCCTAAAGAATAATTCCAGAAGAATAATCATTTCTGCTTCTTTTTAATCTGATTTTTAAAAATCAGTTATGCTTCCTGCATTGCTTGGGAACACAGGCACCGGGCTGTAAAACCAATGGTTGAGAGTTTGATTCCCCATGTTGCTTCTTGGAAGACAGCCAGCCTGTGTCACCTTGGGCAAGCTTCACAGCCCAAGAGCACTCCTCCAAAAAGAGGAATTGGTTAAACCCTTTCTGAGTCCTCTCTACCTAGAAAATTGTGGTAAAAGGTAAAAGGTCCCCTCAATATGTGTGTGCTAATTGTGTTCGACTCTAGGAGGCGATGTTCATCTCCGTTTCCAAGCCAAGGAGCCAGAGTTGTGCAAGTCCGTGGCCATGTGGCCGGCATGGCAGATAGCATTTCTGCTCACGGAACACTGTTTACTTTCCCACTTTTTACGGCGGTACCTATTTATCTACTTGCATTACATGCTTCCAAACTGCTAGGGTGCTAAGAGTTGGGCTTAACAGCGGGAGCTCACTCCATTACATGGCACCTGGGATTCAACCCACCGAGCTTCTGACTTTGCAGCTAACAGTTTCAGTGCTCTACCTAGAAAATTGTGGAAAAGTGTGCCGTAAATCAGAGCTGATTTGAAGGCCCACTTTATTTCTTTTAATTTCTTTATTTCTGGGATGACAAAATGATGGTCCAAAACCCCATACAGACCTCCTTTTTTCTGGCCCTCAGGGAAGCCCTTTCAATCAACCCCAGTAACCTCTTAATGCTCTGAGACCAAGAAACAGCACCAACAGTATGCCCATTGTAAGGATGTGAATCTTGTAAACTCGAAATGTTAGAGAGAGAAAGGTGGTTACTTCACATCCTTCCTCGAGCCGAGGTGAACTTGCCTCCGTGTTGAAATCGGTTTTCAACACGGATCGAGGAGTGGATTGAAAAGATTCCCGAGCTCCAGGATGGGAATCTCTCACCCCGCTTGGAGCGCAGTTCAGGGGGCGTGGTCAGGGTGAACTCAGATTGACTCCACAAGGATGTGAGGTTCTGTTCCTTTGAACTCGGATTGACCCCACAAGGACATGAGGTTACATTCCTTCAAACTCGGATTGACCCCACAAGGATGTGAGGTTACGTTCCTTCGAACTCGGATTGACCCCACAAGGACGTGAGGTTGCGTTCCTTTGAACCGGTCTCCAGTGGGGCCGCGAACTGCAGCGAGAGGGACGTGAAGTATCAGCCAGAGAGAGAGAGAGAGAGAGAGAGAGAGAGAGAGAGAACAATACTTGTCTCCTCATTTCATGATTTCTCCTCCCAAGATCTTCTTCCCCCGATAGACTGGGGGGTGTCAAATCATGTGATAGTTCATAACAAATATTTCATGTTTGTTTGCCCCTGCCCCCCAGTGTTTGATGTATTTTCCCACCAACATTAGCTTGTTGCCTCTTGCCGGTGTTTTGTGTGATTGCTTGACCTGTATAGAGAGAGATCTGTTTGTTTGATCTTCTTGGTTTATTTGCTTTTGGTTTGTTGTGATTTTTATTCTTCTTGACTATTTATTTGGGTTTTGCTGTAAACTGCCTAGAGTCCCTTGGGGGAAATTGCAGCAGTCTGGAAATAAATAAATAAATAAATAAATAAATAAATAAATAAATAAATAAATAAATAAATAACATTTTTCCCCTGGAGGGTATGCCATAGTGAGCAGGATTCTTACATTTCATGTGTAGAACCTTTTCTGCGTAGGATCTACTTGAAAGTACTTTAAGCTGCACAGGATCTCATAGTTTCCTTTATAGAGCAACAGGTCATAAATGAAAGAAAAAGAGGGCAAATCTTTACTCAGTGCTTCTTCCTGGTTAGGAATCCAGATCATTTTTTTCTAGAAAAAAAGAATGTGTTTATTCACAACTGAGTAATAGGTTTAATAGGTGTAATCTACCTGGAGTGGCCCATGAGATTTAGAGCAAAGTTTCTTGAAAATCTTGAGCTCATTTTATATGCAGGATCTTAGTTTTACCTCAA
>JAPFRF010000013.1:11271126-11351126 GCA_029282475.1 Phrynocephalus forsythii
TAAAAGCACACCCCTGCTTCATTCTAAAGGGTCTCTTTCTTTTGTTTCCTTTTGTTTACACTAGAAATGTGAAAAAGCAAATGGAAAAGGGAATGCAACTTTTACATATATTTAAAAGGGATATATATATATATATACAGGTATATCCCTAGATTAACTCTCAACACTCACTTTGTCAGCACTGTATTGTTTTGTGTGACACAAGCATCATTGCCTCATTCTTTTCATCTTAGCAACAGGTTATTTGTGCCAGCTGATCTCTTGATAGAATCGAGAGGAGAATGTAAAGAGCGCTGGCACCTTCCGATTTGCTGTGTACGAATTCATCCGTTTCAAACGCAAGACCTGAGCTGTTTACAAGGTAATAGTTCCCAAAAAGCTTTTAAGTGAAGTTTTCAGGTCAATTAATGTCTTTGTGTATATGTTTGAAAAACAGTCACAGGTGAACATATTCTTCTACATTCTTAAGGGTTTTTATTTTTTTTACATACTAAGTACAATAAAACAAAGCCTGACTGTTAACAATGATTCAGAAAATAATCATCTGTACAATCTGCTTACGGAAGCAGTCATGGAAAAATAAGCAGAGGTTGTGAGTGTATGTTTTCCAAAATGTCATTATTAATGGTACATACATTTGCAAATATAAAGGGCACCGTTTTGTTCCAGAAAAGCTACTCAGCTTTTATGAGTATGAATGTACATGGGTGCATTCATGAAGCACAGGTACTGGAAAAGAAATACTCCATCCTTTTGACAAGATGCATACTTACAATGGAACTTAGAATATTATTTAAAAATAATAACTTGCTGTTACAACTCCCAAACCTGCAAATGACATTTGTTTGTTTGTTTGTTTTTTGTTTAATTTATATACCAGCCCGGGGGACTATTCTGGGCTCTGTCTGTGTGTGTGTGTGCATCCACAAAAATGTGGATAAAACAATAACAGATTAAAAACAATTTGAGCTATTAACTGCATAAAAACCAAAGAGTTATTGCTAGTTTTGCCATTTTAGATGAGTAACTAGTTACCTTCTCCCTTCTCAAAGCAATGAAGGCTGCCACTTTTAAGATATTTTTTTTAAAAATCTAGTGACCAGTAGTATGAAATATCCATCTCTCTTCCATATATCATCATCAAAACCCACAGCAGCCAATCCGAGTTAGGGTTAGAACTAAACACTGAAGCAACTGTCCCAAGCTGTAGACATGAGTCGGTGGTAGCTTTCTCTTACCTGTTCCTCCTGCAACTACTAAACTAGGGTTCCTCCTGCAAGCCATTCTACTATGGTTATTGGAGATAATATTTATATCCATATTTTATTTTATTGGTACCAAGCAGGAGGCCAACATATTATGCCTTAGTTATATTCAAAATTCCTTAAGGCAGATCAAAACTCAGGATGCTGAGTGCCCCAAACAAATATATATTGGGGGAGGGAGAGATACTAGGCAGCCAGTGGCACTAAATGTGTTTTCTCAAACCATCAGAAGAGTGCAAAGGTGATAAACAGAGTAGTAACAGTTCCAGCGAGCCATCAGAAGCAACAACAAAAACTGTCTTGTTCAGCATATGGGTAGTTCAGGCCTTGTCTTCACACCTCCAAATGCAACAAGAATACCCATCAAATTCAAGCTGTTGCTTGAGGGAGAAAAATCAACCCAGTCACTGCCAGAGAGTTACCTGAGGAAATAGTATCTTCACTTCTCACAAGTGAGGCAGCTTCTACAATTAGGAAGTGACAATGGCTGCCAGGACATGGGACTGCTTTATATGGAATCAGACAAATGTTCTGTCTGTTGTTCTTCTGGGCTGTCCTGTCATCTCTGGCTTATGGTGATGCTATAAATGAGTGACATGCAAAATGTTTTTTTCCCCAGCAGACTTGCTCAGTTTTTACAAAGTCAGAATCTGTGACATTCTTTTAAAGATGTATGTATGTATGTATGTATGTATGTATGTATGTATGTATGTATGTATGTATGTATGTATGTATGTATGTATGTATGTATGTATGTATAGCCAGACCTCCTTTCCTCCTTGCAAGAGAGGAGCAGACATGACTAGAAACCCTGCAGAAAGTCATTCATGTTAGCAAATAGGGATGGGCATTTCGTTTCGGAATCAGTAGGTTACAAAACGAACCATGAGGGCCCAGGTGGTCCTCGGATGATACATGCAGATCCAATTGCTTTACCTTTCTCTGTCTCGTGCAGGGTTAAAATCCAATGAGGAAGCACACTGTGATGTCATATTTTCAGCTTTGTGCTGCTGGCCAATCAGAGAGGGAGGCAAGATGATGCCTGTCCCTGCAGAGTTCCTGATTGGCCAGCATCACAGATCTAGCACAGATGGATGTTGGATTTTAACCCTGCATGAGATAGAGGAAGGTAAAGCAATTGGATTTGCATATATCAGTCAGTTTCGAGGACCACCTGGGCTTGCGTGGTTCGTTTCGTAACCTACAGGTTCAAAAATGTAATGCCCATCCCTATTAGCGAATAGCAACATTGGCCGTACAATATTAGAAATTATAGCCCTAAAGACTAGTATTTCTTATTTTTGAGAGGGAAAATTATCTTTTCTTGGAAGGACTACAAGAAGGAAAGTTTCACACTGTGAAAAACGTTTCAGGCCTTGTTTGGCCTGAAGAAATGTCCCTACAGATAGAATTAAAATAGTACCCATTGCAGTGATCAAATAAATTCAGGAAGCACTGCGGAACATTTGTTCAAAAAGGTCTATGGGTAAAAGTGTATATGAGACACACTATATCCTCACATTCGTCTCCTATCTCAGGGCACATGGCATGCACACAAATACGGCATGTGTTTTTATGCCCTTGACAGATCAATGGAGGTGTTCCCGTACATATTCTTTTCAAATAAAGTCATTGTTATTGGGTGCACTTTTCACATGTATACATTGGCTGAAATCCCGTTGCTTAGCATAGTAAGTGTTGTTAGAGTAGATCCACTGAATCAGGGGGGCTTGCTATGTGAACCCCTCTGTACGTTCCACAAATTCATCCCAAATGGGCCTACTTTAACATAGTAAGTCACAACTAGAGTAGGCTAATTTGGATCAATGGACCTTACAAAAGATCCTGTCCCTGTTGATTCTAATCCCCTCACCCAATCCCCAATGATTCTACGGGCCTCCTCTAATGTGATTTATTATACTGAACTAGCCAGTATGTTGTGCTTGTTTTTCCACCAATACAAGCTTTCAAGATTTATTTTATTTTATTTTATTTTTATACTACCCGTCTTCCCAGGGAACTCCGGGTGGTTAACAATAGGGTTAAACCTTGGTAGGGACCTCCAAAAATTGTCAACAACGAACAAATCAAAAATTTGATATATATTCCAACGAAAAACACAACTTGAAGTCGGAGACACAGAGTTTTGAGGCAAGATGTATTTCACCTCACCGCCATGCTCAGAAGCTATAAAATTGATATTTTTCAATGGGTATGTGAACCCAAAGGATTTCTGTTCCCATTCTCGCAGTTCTTCAGGAGAACCTTTGCCTCTTTTTTCTTTCTTTCTTTTTTTTTTTTTTTTTTGCCCTTCTGAGGTAATGGCCCTATAAAAATAAGAGCAATACAAAGCGACTTCTTAAGTCTAATAGTTGCAACCGACTGTAGGGATTTCCAAAGAATAATTGCTCCCCAAACTGAAAAATCATTTTGGGGGAAAATGTCCTTTCCTCAGTATAAATACTCTCTGCAATGGCATGTTTAACTATTTAAATTGAGCCAACGTCCCCCTCTTTCCTTTTTTTAAACTTTGCTAGAACCTTAAGCTAAACAAGATCTCACCCCAGCCACAAAATCTTTTTAATGTATTCCTTGCGCTACTTCTGAATATTAATAAAAATTAATAATTAATTTTGCCTTTGGCATTGCAAGATATACTAGTTTTAATTAGTGTACTGTACTCCTATACAATTAAAAAATAATTGATGTCCACACTTGTTGGCGGTCTCTGTGATCTCTTCCACTGTTGTTGTCAACAAACCCCTTAAAAAACAAGTCCATGTGTGTTGCGCTGTCCATTTGATTTACACACGAAAAGTAACAGACAAACCTTTTTATGATGAAACAGAACAGTTTTCTCTTTAAATTATCTACAAGTATATTAACTGGAGAGGGAGGAGGAATTAAAAGCAGAGGGCTGCAAGAAACTACAGAAAAAGCTGTAAAAATGTTACAGCTATCAATGAACTTGCCTGGAAAATATCAGCAAATTGACAGCACATCCTGTCTTCAACATGGAGTGACCATCTTGTGTTTGTTATGTCAGTTCTATCAAGCATTTAATTTTGATGTCCTTCTTAATCAGCTCAGTTATTCCAATTCAGCGTATCATGTTGCTGTTTTACTACATCATTTTAATTGTACCATGAACTACTTCATTATAGTTCATCTCTTTCCTCTCAAAGGATGCATGTTGAAGGCTCCAACTGTACATCCTCCTGGGGATAAAAACTAACTTCCCTTCAAAGTATTTGCATCTGGAATATTGAATAAACAGAAGTTTTCGTCGTTAGGAATGCTTAGACTAAAACTGTCAGTTCCCAGGGTATAAGCTCTCTGAAAAGACTTTAGAATGGATGGAAAAACACATTAATATGAAAGAAGAACACAATCCTTTTTCCTGCAGGAGCATGTGTTACAATACTTTAATAATATTTAATTAACACGGAAAATGATTCCAAATAAAGACTTTCCCCCCATCCCCACAGGAAGAATAAAGCTGAGTGGTGCTAGAAAACATCTCTAATTTTTGAACTAGATGAATCCTTAGGATGTGAACATTTCATGCCTTCAAAGGCATATCTACCTACAGGGAATGTTGTGATGCAAAGAACCTAAATGTATTAAGTGAGGCTTAAAACACATCACAATAGTGGAAGGGTTCTTTGATTTGTTCATTCATTCGTTCATTCATTCATTTGTTTGTTTGTTTGTTCGTTCATTCATTTGTTCATTTGTTTGCTTTTTCATTTGTTCATTCATTCATTTGTTCGTTTGTTTGTATCCCTCCTCCCACTCACTCCTGTAAGGGTACTCTGCATTCTGTGGATAGTGGTTGTCCCAAATAAACATGGTACTCTTTCTTCCTTCTTCATGTGAATAATTGCACCAAGCATCTAGACTGTGGGATGGGGGTCAATCTGTCCCGTCCAGAGCCATATCCAGAGTGCATGGGATCTAATTTAGGGATTTTCTATATCCCAAACCACGAACCAGTTCCTCTCATAAGGAAGGGTGAGATAGACTTTTCTTCCTCAGCTGTGACATCCTTCAACATTCCAGTTTCTTGCTGCAGTTACTGTACATAGATTTCTTTAATTGATAATTCACATTATCAGATGTCTTTTAAACCTTCATTGCAATATAGGATGGAGAAGAGCAGATTCCTTATCTCTGATCCTTGTTTGGAAACAAAAGCAGCTAGTGAGGCTGGTTGACCAGGTAGACACCTCTTGTACATAGTCTGAGGGCTGTAGGGTCTTCCATCTCTGCTCTAATCTTTATGCTTTTAGATGACAAACATGGGGGAAAGTATATAAGCAATTCAGATATCTATGCAATTAATGCTGTGATTTTGATTAATTAACTCAAAGGAGTAGCAATTTGAATAGGCTATTTAAGTATTAGTACTGAAGAGCTATGTGCACTGTGCTGAGATTTCAGAGGATTTAAAATATTAGTTCTTCAGTTTGCTGGCTGCTAGAAACAGGGGAGGGGGACAGCACAGAATCAAATATTACATTTACCCGACTGCTAAAAATTGAGTTCCTTGCAGGATGAATGGGAAAGAATAATAGGTCTATTTTAAAGAAGAAAAATATACAACTCTCCTGTTCCTGAAACACTTTTTGTGGGAAGGGGAGAACATTAGGTTTTTCACACACACACACACACACACACACACACACACACACACACACACACACACACACACACACACACACACACACACACACCATTCATTTGATAGAAAAACTTTCAGCTCCTCACAGCTTCAGAGAGTTCAGTCTGAAAATATAAAGGTTGTGAAGAACATAGAATCATAGAATAGTGAACTTGGATAGGGCTTATAAGGCAATCAAGTACACACACACACACACACACACACACACACACACACACACACACACACACACACACACACACACACACACACACACACACAGAGTCAGAGTTTTGTGTTATTTGATCAGCCAGTGGAAGCAATACTTACTGAATAAATAGTTAGCCAGAGACAGAGTTTTCTTAAAACCAAACAGCTATATTACAAACTTTACAAAAATATTACAGCATCACAGAACTTATACAAAGTTCAACAGCATAACAGCATAACAGCATTCAGTACATATGACAGAATATATGACAGAGAAACAAAGTGGGTGCCTTACTCACAGAAGACCCAATGAACAATGATTTACAGAACAATTTTTATACACATGTCTGTCCAATCATAAATGACATTACCTCATAGCTATTGCAACCCCTTGCATCAGCCAAAATTCATTATGTTCATTCTTAACATCTGTACTCCATTAGAAAAAAACTATACATAGAATCACTGTGACTTTGCACTTATAAGACTCCATCTTTAAATCAATTAAATACATATCAGATATATATATAGAAACATCCTGTCTAATACATATATTTCACTAATCTCTCTCTCTCTCTCTCTCTCTCTCTCTCTCTCTCTCTCTCTCTCTCTCTCACACACACACACACACACACACACACACACACACACACACACACACACACACACACACACACATCATGCACGAATACAGATCAAAGATATCTTCCACCCAGGTAGCTGTCCAATACAGATCAAAGATATCTTCCACCCAGGTATGCTGTCCAAACTTCTCTTAAGTGCCTCCCAATTTGGAACACTTTATTGGCATACCTCTTCAAATAGTAATTGGTTCCATTGCCATACTGGGGTTACTCTAAAAGGAAGCAGGGCAGTCAGGATGTTTTTTTGGCCTGATATTTTTATCTTTGTCTGCCAAAGCTGGGTTCTCTTGTTGAAAATTTGGAAATAATGGAGCCAATCCACCACTCTCAGATGACTGAGGACAGATCCTGCCCTTCCTCTGTATGACAGCCCTTCAAATATTAAAAAGTTCTATCATTCCACCCCTCAGTCTTTTTCTCTCTAGTTCTTTCGGTCTTTCCTAACAGGGCTTGGTTTCCAGCCCCCCGATCATCCTTATCACCCTCCTCTGAACTTGCTCCAATTTCTCAGCATCTTTATTGAAGTGCAGTGTCCAGAATTGGAGACAGTACTCAAGATAAGGCTTAACTAGTCCTGAATAGAGGTGGACGAGCACCTCATGGGATTATGGGATTTGAATATTGTAATTCTATTAATGCAGCCTGAAATAATGCTGTGTAACGTATTCACGTGTGTGTGTGTGTGTGTGTGTGTGTGTGTGTGTGTGTGTGTGTGCCCCCGTGTGCCCCCACAAACACATACGCCACATACCAATTGCATCTTAGGGCTTGGCTGTATATCAGTGGTTCGCAACCTGTGGGTGCCCAGATGTCCCTGGACCGCAATTCCCAGAAGCCTCCACCACTTGCTCTGCTGGAAGGAATTTCTGGGAGTTCCAGTCCAGGAACATCTGGGGACCCACAGGTTGAGAACCACTGCTGTATATGATGGGTTTTGTTATGTGTTCACGATGAAAGCTGGAAGAATGTAGATAGGTATATCAGTCTGTGGGTTTTTGGTACAGTGTGGTACAAAGATGCTCATGTTGTAGTTTCACAGTGGTGTGCAGATAATTCACCTGGCGTGTGGATTGTTCCAGGGTGAGATTGATGTTTGAGTGAAAATTATTGAAGTCCTAGTGGAATTTTATTAAGGATTCCAGTCCATGGGTCCAGATCAGAAAACAATGTCATCCAAAAAAATCCATCCTTGCAATGGAACTGAACCTTGCCACAAACCCCGATGCCAACTTTGTCCACACATCTATTCTGGGAACACAATCACAGAAGCCAGCAATGTCACATACAATATCAAGGGCAGCTTCACTCGTTCCTCAACCAATGTGATCTATGCCACCTTTGGCAAACAATGCCCATCTGTACTCTACATTGGACAAACAGGACAATCACTACGAAAATGAATCAAAGGTCACAAATCTGACATCAGGAACCATAATACACAATACCATGTTAATACACTATCTCAA
The DNA here is from genome assembly GCA_029282475.1 of Phrynocephalus forsythii. Lineage (NCBI taxonomy): Eukaryota > Metazoa > Chordata > Lepidosauria > Squamata > Agamidae > Phrynocephalus > Phrynocephalus forsythii. Next base: position 11,279,375 of record JAPFRF010000013.1, read on the forward strand.
ACAATTTCAATCTACCAGGTCACTAGTAGAGAACAAAAGCATCACAGGAAAGAAAAAGAAGCTGATTCAGATACTTCAGTTGATTGAGATACTTTGTTATTGAATTAAAGAGTTAATCGCTTTTTTGTATTTCGACAGGAGTGTAAATCATACCATGTTTTTATAAAATAAAAATAACACAAATGAAAGAAGATAAAGAAACCCTCTGCAATGTTAGACTTGAGGAAAGAAGTGTCGTTCTGTGGCTCTTCGGAAACATTAGCTGCAAGTCTTCAAGATTTCTTAAATACCAGATTTATTACAAAGTGCTCCCCTGTTTACTTTAAGCCGTAAAAGTGACTGAGAGCTATATGGTGTAAGTTAAGATCAGCACCTTCGTCCCCTAAGTGTAAACAAGCAAATACATTTGCTACTGCATTACATTTATGTCGAGGACCACCAGATGACAGGATGTTTATTGCCAACATCAACCTGACAATTAAGGCCAGAAAGCTGACACTGTTGCCACCCTTTGTATTCTTCAGCATCAACTTTCTAGGAGGACAGTAATCGTGATGTATAAAAACCTCACCAGCCTTGATTGTCTCTCTGATAAAGGAATTGGTGGGAGGGGAATAAGAAATCTTCCTCCATTTCCCAGATGACTGGAGAACATAGAGTTGGGGTGGCCTCGGTGTCATGCAAACAATATAGAGTGGTACCTTGTATAAAGGAATTGTTTCATTCCAAATGAAATTATGTTAAGCAAATTTTACTTTATACAAATTTCCCATAGGAATGCATTGGAAACAGAGTAACCCCTAATCACAACCATTTTTATGTTGTATGGATTTGCCCCATAGATGATTATGTTAAGTAAATTTCCCCTATCTTCAGAATTTTTTATGTTGTACAGATTTTATGTTATACAAACTGTTATACAAGGGTCCACTGTACAGTGGTACCCCGACTTAAGAGCAATTCGACTTAAGAGTGGAAAACTGTTGGCTGTCTCCTTACAAATTTTAGATATGGTCTGCTCAACTTACACTTTTTTTCTTTTCTTTTTTCATTTTTTAAACTTATTTTTTCAATTTTTTAGATAGGAACCCCGACTTAAGAGTAGTTCAGCTTAAGAGCATGCATTCAGAATGGATTAAATTCGTAAGTTGAGGTACCACTGTATATGATTCAAGGTTGTTATCTCACTGAGTGAGAGATTTCAACTGTGTATGGTAAATTTCTCTATGGTCTTAAAACTAGTGTGTCTTTTAGGCCAATGAAAGAGGAATCATTCTGTTTTGTTTTGTCCATATTAAGTTTTTCAAAACCTGCCTTTTCTCCGCTCTCAAATACACCATTTGTAAATTCTGGGTCAATTCTCCCAAGGCTCCCTGAAATGAAAGATTTTCAGCATGAGTTTGGGCCATATTTGATAGGTTCCTAGTAGACATGGGCACGACTTGGCGAAATTGTCATTTCCGTTTTCAGTTATCATTTCCGTTATGTAACGGAAACGGTAACAATAATTAAGCCGTCAGAACTTGAACTCGAACCGAAAAAAGAAAAATTTGGTCGGGTTTTTCGTTTCCATTTGTGGCATCGCGGCGATCGCGCGATGCGAAGCACAGAAAAAGTTTTAAAAGTTTTTTTTAAAAAAACCCGACTCCCGGCCAAAAAAGCAGGCAAAAATATGCTTGCCTGAGGCTTTGCCACCTACCAGAGGGGTGGTTTCTGGGGGGTCCCCAGCCTTTCCCCCCCTCTTCTCCTGTCCTGGGCTGCTTGCACCAGGCTGGGGGGCGGTCATCCTCATCGTCTGTCTCGCTGCATGCCATGCGGTGGAGGGGGGATCCAAAATGACGACCGCAATTTTTCTTTTGAAATCGTGGTCAAAAAACACACCAAATCACCACAGAAACATGTGAAATTTATTTATTTTAAATGCCTGAATTTTTATAGTAGCAGTAGTGGGTTTTTTATAGCAATAAAACATCGTATTGATTTTATTTTATTTTATTTTATTTTTATTTTTTTTAGACCTGCCCATTTGGGCTGGGCATGGGATGGGACCATGCATTTTTTTTGAACCATTCCACCAATGGCATCGCCAGGTTTTTGACTGACACTTCTGGATGCCGGCACCTTCCAGAAATTGCAGTCGGGTGTATGGATGTGGTTGAGGGAGGAGGGCTGGCTGCTGGTGCTGATGTGATCCGATCGAGATTGAGGAGGGAGGCTTGGAGGCTTTAGGATTTAAGTTCGGCAGGCAGGGAGGGAATTGAATTTAGAGAATAATTTCTTTGATTCTCTGCAGCTTTGTCTGCTGAAGGGAATGGCAGTTTATTCTTTATTTCTTCTCTGGCAGTTTGAGGATTTTTATCTGATATTTGATAAAGGGGGAGGTTTGACTGGGAGTGGGAGGTGTGGATTTATTTTAAAAATATATTATATACTACCATTTATTTTCTATTTTCCCAACTTCAATTTGCTTGCACACACACACATTTGGGGTGCAAGCCAAGAACAGAACCTCTATCCTTCCTAAGTGATATCCTAACTGCCCACTTGCCCATCCGCCCACGCCGCCACCCGCCTGCGGCCCATGCCGCCGCCCACCCCCATGCCCCCCCACCCATGCCCCCCCACCGCCACCCGCCCGCACTTCCCCCCTCCCCCTGCCCCGCCTGCCACCTAGGGCGCAAAAACACCTAGCGCCGGCCCTGATTGCGGGACGCCCCTATGCTCTGGGAAGTCAAATCACGCTAAATCGTGGTGGAAATGACAAACGACAAATGGAAATGACAAATTTTTAAAAAATTTCACGACAAACGGAAACGAGCCGAAACGGACCCGTTCCGACAAACGAAAACTCAAAACATCATTTTTTCTGGTAGTGCCCATGTCTAATTCCTAGCAGAGAGAGGACTTTGCTGTACCTCTCAGCCTTGTGTGTCTTAAAGATCAAGTTTCTTTTGGAGGCAAAAGGGGTTTCAACCCTAGCTTAATACAAGTATGCTTTTGTAGGACTTCCTTCAAAATTCCACCAGTAAGTTGCCTCCAATTTCACTTCCTCTAAAATTGGGACTTTAAAAGAAAGCAATTGCATCCTGAATTGGGCCTGAAAATGAACGGACTGGCAATGAAATTCATTCAACAATGATATAATAACCATAAATCTGATCGTGCCATGAAAAAAAAAAGACTTTTGACAATTGCTATGATCTACATAAAATGAAATTTGTAACTCATCTTCAAGGAGAGCCTTATGAGAAACATGCTGAAGTAACCCAACTGGATGGTTGAGGGGTCCTAACTAAACACGGTGAAACAATCCCTATATAGAAATGTTTATAGTCTGCAAATCAGGTGAAGCTGAAGAGGAAGCTAGATGCACCCTCCAAATGTCATAAGGTTTTCTGTCACTTTGAAGTGATGAACAACCCCCTCTGAATTCAGAGAAATTCACCAGACTCACTAATCTGTCACAACCACCACCACCCACCACCACCACAACAACAACAACCATGCATATCCCGGGATAACCAAGACACTCCACTTTCCAGTTCTCTCCATCAGCCTTAAAAGAAGCAATAGCTCCAATCCTAATTTCCATGATGCTTGTCCAATTAAATTATTCAGGACTGGATATAAATTTCTCCCCACTGAGAGCCATAGCCATATTTTAAATCTGAATGTTAGGACAAAATGTCTTTATTTCTGTATATTTATTTGGACATCTGTAACTTTTGGTTTTTAAAAAATCTTAAACAGAATGCCCCCATAATTTATGACAGGGAGGGATAACACTCAATAATGTATTGCTGTAGTCATTAACATTGTTTAACAGTTTCAGTTGTCACCCCCTGTTTCGCATGTTCATAAATCGCGGAAACATTTATCTTTTTAAACTAAATCGAAGGAGGGTTGAGTGAAGTCCCTTTAAGCAGGTTTTGACTAATGACCACAGAAATGTATCTATGCAGGCAAATAAGCTGTTTATGGACAAATTAGCACTACAATCTTGAACACAGTTAAGGGGCCATTCTTAAACCACTTGGTTCAGAAGTAGCCTGAAATAGCATTACGACAAATAGCATTACTTTACACAGGAAGACAGCTGCATGGCGCTAACCATCCAGCCTTATTGTTAGGCAGAGTGAAGCAATGGCCTTAGGCAACTGATGGTGATTGAGGAGTGGGGAAAAGCTTTTCGATGGGTCAAAATTGACTGGTCCAACCGTCTGGAATTAATTCAGCCAATCGTTTACCTTGCATTCGGCTCACACTGGGTTAAACTCCAACAAGGAAGAAGCCTCCAACATTGTCTTTCCTTCTTTCTGGCACTGGCCAATCAGACAGGGAGGAGGGATGATGCATTTCCCTGCACAACTCCTGATTGGCCAGTTCCAGGGAGAAGGAAGGATGACGCCGGAGGCTTATTCCTCACTGGCGTTTAACCCAGTGTGTGCCCAACGCAAGGTAAGCGATGGGCTAAATTCATTCCAGAGGGTTGGACCGGTTCCAAACACCAACTGGGCTCCCACATTTCATTTCGGAAAGGACCATTTCTGAAACAAAACACCCATGCCTAATTTTGACATGACAGTAAAAACATGGCAATAACAAATCATGCTGTGGATGCTTTTCTGCCCTTTTGTGATATCCTGAATTTGCTGCTTCCATTTGTTGCCTCTGTCTACCCTGTAATAGAGCCTGCCCCATTCAGATATAGCAAAGTTGTTGTTCCACACTGCCTGGCACTGAAGTGAAATCTAGCTGCATGTCAAGTTGGTAACAGTAGGTAGGATGCAAGGCAGCTATCTTTGCCTCAGGCCATACAACACACCTCCCCCTCTGAATCAGATCAGTGTGGAGAGTGAGTATAATCACAGTGAGTATAATCACAAGGCTTAGGCAATCCCATTGAACAACTTCATAAGGGTTCTGGAAGAAAGGTTAGGCCTCGCCCTCTTGTCTTCCAAACCTGCCCCCCAGGAAACTGAGCAGGAATACAAATTAGAAATGCAAACCTTGCAGCCTGTTGCTCTCAATAAGAAAGTGAGAAACTGCTTGTTTCTCTTTGCACTGCAATTTCTCTGGATGAGTTTTGCTTGCTTGCTTGCTTTCGCTTTTCTGAGAAAATGTATGAAATTTATTGGTCTTATTTTTTTTTTCCATGAAGAAACATTGATCTGCCATTTTTAGAAAGATGTCTGAAAACTAAGAGCTTAGACCAGAACTTTTCTTATTAAATATAGTAGATATAAATATTTCATATGATCAGAGATATGTACTTCACCATGTAATTGTTGCTGCAAGGATACTGTATGCGAAATTCTGGAAACAACCAAACATGCCAACAGAGAAGAATTTCCACGAAAAGATAAGAGAATGCATCAAAATCGACAGACTCTCCGGCTATTTAAAGGGAGACTATGATGAGATTTCTCGGAAAAGATGGCAAGAAGTAACAAACCTATTAGTACTGTGATAATATTTGGCAATCTATCAATATGTTATATCACTATTTTTACTTTGCTTGACATATTCAATGTAAATTTTAAAATTGTATCCCCCCTTTGCTTTTTTTCCCTCTTTCCCCATACCACCTCCCTTTCTTCCCCCCTTAAAAACCCAATAAAATTATTTTTTTAAAAAAAAGAAACATTGATCTGCTCAGAATTATTACAATTGCTGTGCCAAACAGCACCTTTCCTGCACAAAGATGCACATTGATTTGTGCAGAATTTCAATATATTTGTTTAATTTTTTATAACGTTGTAATAATTTATTTGGCTTTAAACTTTGTTTCTTTTAATACTGCATGCCACCTTGGAGCCTTTAGGAGAAATTTGGCATAAAAATATTTTAAATTAAAATAAGATAAAATAAAATAAAATAAAATAAAATAAATTGAAAATATTATTACTTAATAATAATTTATTAGTATTGTGACAACATTTGGCAATTTTAGCAATATGTTTAATTACTATTTCTATTTTGCTTGATACACTTAATGTAAATCTTAAAAACTGTATCCCCCCCTTTCTTTCCTTTTTTTTCTTTTTCCTCTTACCCATAAGTTAAAATAAAAATAAAATAAAATTTATTAATAAAAAAAATGAAAATATTATTACTTCTGTTTGAACCATCGTTTCCAACTGAATGGAACAAATATTTGGCACTTTTGTCTATTCTTAAGAGTTTAATCCTAGAATCATCATTTTATTAACAGTGTGAGCAGAGACATTTTTGGCATGCAGAAAAGGAAGGTTGGTGACAACTCACACAAAATGTCGCTTTACAGTTTTGTCTTTTCTAAAAAATAAAAGTAACATTAAAGATGCAGCTTCCTTTACGGCCTTGTATGCAAAAACATCTCAACATATTGTGACATCTTTAAAGTCATCCAGATTCAAACTCCATTATTGTTAATGCACTGTTTTCTATAGGGAATACCTTAGTATAGTTATTTTTGCAGCACTAGCAATGGGAGGGAGAGGAAAATATTGTGCTCTCTCAGCATTGCGAGGCATAGAAATGCAACCTTGTTTAATTTCTGCAGAGAATTGTTGGAAAAACAGCTGTGCCTCTATGAAGCTCTCTGGAAAGAATGTGCTATGCTAAATTCACATACTGAGACAGACAGACAGACAGACAGACAGACAGACAGACAGACAGACAGACAGACAGATAGATAGATAGATAGATAGATAGATAGATAGATAGATAGATAGATAGATAGATAGAAAGAAGGAAGGAAGGAAGGAAGGAAGGAAGAAAAGATAGATAGATAGATAGATAGATAGATAGATAGATAGATAGATAGATAGATAGATAGATAGATAGATAGATAGATAGATAGATAGATAGATAGATATCTGTTCCCCCAACGCCGCCTGCCCGTGCCACTATGAGAAATCTCCCGGCAGCAGGGAATCCGATAGATAGATGTGTGTGTTCTGCGCTGTCATGTTGAACCAGTTTTTTTAGCAACCCTAATAGGACTTGAAAAGTAAGTGAGGAATGCTTTTACCAATTCCAGCCAGCCCACCCCCACGATTCTGTATGGCCAATTGGAGATCCTAACGCTCTTCTCCACTAAACCCCAGTGGGAATCCCAGACAGACAAATAAGGATTTTGAAACATATTCATCCCGCATATTCATTTTGTAAAGGATGGAGGGACTTATAACACAAAGAGACATGTATTGTGCATGGTTGACCTAGATAAGACTCAGGTGTGTAGAGCAGGCTGTATCTAACCTGTCATTAGGATGCCACATAAAGAAAGAAAATAATCAACCCTTTCTCTAATAGCAAATCTATTGATTTGGATGTGATATTGAATGACTGTGTTTCTTTAGTGCAGCTTGGGGAAGATAAAAATTTTGGACTCATTATACATGGGTGGCTGATTCTGGCAGTCGTGATACAAAAATGTAGCTTTTATAAGCTCTGAAATGAGTAAAATCAGGCAATTTCCCACTCTTCTCCAGCAGTTATGGTGGAGGCTTTTTTTTTTGCCATAAAGGTGGTAAAGAAGTAGGAGGTGAATGAAGTATTTTGTGGGTTTCACACAGAGCCCTCAATATATTTTCTGAGTTGCTTATCAGCCCGCCCGCCCTCACCTTAAATAGCTAGCAACAATCAGCAACAGGCCACACAACAATAAAGACCACATCCTGTGGAACTCCCTGCCATAGGAGGTGGTGATGGCACCTGGCCTGGATGCCTTCATAAGGTGGTTGGACAGATTCCTTGATGAAAAGTCCATCACAGGTTACCAACCATGGTGGAGATGTGTCATCTCCAGGCTTAAAACCAGGGTACTTCAAGGGCCAGATGCAGGGGAGTGGCATCAGAAGACAGATATCTAGTCTTGTGTGCTCCCAGACGCATTTGGTGGGGCCACTGTGAGATCCAGGAAGCTGGACTAGATGGGCCTTTGGCCTGATCCAGCATGGCTCTTCTTATGTTCGGATGTTCGTCTAACCAGGTGCTAAAACAAACCAAGAACAGGTCTGGTCCCACAAATACTCTCATAGGATCTAATAATATCTAATGCTCGGAGGAGATCAGCAACAATAGTTCTGTGAATGGCCCATCTTCATCATGATAAGAACCTGTGATCTGCAGAACTGGAAGGGACCCTATGGATCATTGAGTTGAGCTGCTGTCAAAGAGGCAGAGCAAGGAATTGAACTCTCATTGTCTGTCTCCAGAGACAGAGACCTAAGCCATAGATCTATCCAGCCAGCCAGAGAGAAATGAGATATTATCAAGGCAGAGAGCAAGAGGTTGTCCAGCATTCATGCAGATGACATTTGGATCCCTTGAAGGTCTTACAAACATGTAAGGTTTCCCATGCCATGAATGTGTTGTTGTTGTTGTTGTTGTTGTTGTTGTTGTTGTTGTTGTTGTTGTTGTTGAGTCGTTCAGTCCTGTCCGACTCTTCGTGACTCCATGGACCAGAGCTCGCCAGGCCTTCCTATCCTCCACTGCCTCCCGGAGTTTTGTCAAATTCATATTGGTTGCATCGATGACACCGTCCAACCACCTCATTCTCTGCCATCCTCTTTTCCTTTTGCCTTCCATCTTTCCCAACATCAGGGACTTTTCCAAGGACTCCTCTCTCCTCATGAGGTGGCCAAAGTACTGGAGCCTCAACTTCAAAATCTGTCCTTCCAGTGAACATTCAGAGTTGATTTCATTCAGGATGGATAGGTTTGATCTCCTTGCAGTCCAGGGGACTCTCAAGACTCTCCTCCAGCACCACAGCTCAAAAGCATTGATTCTGTGACAAATGTGCTTGAATGTAAAACAACAGAGGTGTTCCTTTTGTCCTGTGAGAGAGTGAAGTAAGGTAGTCCCCATCTCAACAAAAGAAGTAAAGGGGAGAATGGGGAAGAAGAGAATGATGACTTTGCTATGTCCCTGCTGAAGGTCTTCAGTCCTGGACCTCTCTGTCACCCTGCCAAAAGACAATAGGATTGCTCCATTAAAATGATTGCCCCATTCTTCTTTCCGCATGAAGTTGAAACAATACTACACCAAGTGGTGGTGGCTGGAATTGCACAAAGAGGAAAACGAAGGGACACGTTTAAACAGGGGTCATTTAGATCAGAATGGTTTGCTTTGGTTGGAAGAAAAAGGCTTCTCGAAATGTTTGTGGCAGGCTTTTTAATTATTTCTGCCTCTCTTACACTCCCATGTACAAGATGTTTCAGTCATCTGATTCTTCTATAAATCTTTATCTCTCCCACCCACACCCGCCCCTTTCTTCCTGAGCAGAGAGCACAGAGACAATATCAAGATGTGAACTAATGGAGCTGGCATAGGGTGTAGTTTAATATTGCATGTGCTTAACTTTTTTTCCCATTTGTGTGTGTGTGAGAGAGTATGTGTGTGAGAGAGAGAGCAACTGACCGATGCAACATGCCTAAATGTATAAATGGAAGTTTTATGGTGATAAGATCAGTAGTTACTGAGATATTTATGTGACAAGCTGACAGATATAAAACTACAAAGCTAGCTTTTATGCTTTACATCCTTCTAGAGGGAAAAATATATATAAATACTAAGATGATGGGTCACTTTGAAGAGGATTTATTACCTAAATTACCTAATACCTGGCTAAGATATTAATGCAAGATGAGGTCTGTAAAGCACTATTAAAACTATGAACTTGATTTCAGAGAATCTTATTATATCTGTGCTAAATGGGACCCAATAATGCCAAGACGTACTGTCTGTCTCCAGATCATGAGCTGCCGATCAACGGAGAAGAATTGCAACTCAAAAATGGGGATTGTCTGTTTTCACATTCCATGGCCAAAATCCTACCAAAGTTTTTGGCATATATTTGGGCATTTGCAGAGTCACCCAAGTCTTCCAGGCTGGCCATCAAGCAACTGCTCATGCAACTGGGAACACAGTCCACTGAACAACCAGTGGACAGTCAACCCAAAAGAGAGATTTTGGCCTGGGTGGTGGGCTGCCTCTGGTGCCCTTGTGGGGCCCTCTGCTCTCTTCCAGAAATCCCTGGAGAGTCCATCAGAACCATCTTCTACTGGGCTTCTGGCAGGCCTGAGGTAGGCACCTGGCTCAATGCTGGGAAGGGAACCCAGTTGATGAAGGCAATAGAGCAGGGTTAGAATTCTGCAGCCACCTTGGGGGGGGGGTGAATAAAGGTGGAGGAAACCTGCAGGGGCCATGGAGATGTGAAGGGAACCATGGGCAAAGAGGCACCTTCTGAACTCAAGGAAGTTGCCTGGAGTGACTCATGGGGATGGAAAGATTCTACTAAATGGATATGATAATTGGAATTTATATCTTCTTGAAATAATACAATCAGACATACTGCAAGATTAAAAAGGGGAAGATTGGGAAATTACAAAAAAGAAAAGTGGTATAGTTACTTTAGATGGATTAAGGAAGAAAAAGTATCCAAAGAAATATGGGAAAATGTAAAAAAACTGAAGGATTGGCTTAAGATATGAACAAAGTAAGGAAGTTAAGAGGAAGCCAATGATATTGGTGGGACGTACTAAAGAGCCTGTATGAAAGTATGGAAAATAATTGTTCTTCAGTTCCAGGGGCTGGGGAGGTGTTGGGGAGGGGGATATAAAAATAAGTGAATTAATTACGTATCATTGTGTATGTATTACTTATTGTTTTCTCTTAAAATTAATAAAAATTAATTAAAAAACAGAGGAGCACTCCATGAGAAGGGCTTCCAGATTGAACCCTGGTCAGAGATCCCTGGACTGAGGTCCTTGTTGATAGGGTCTGGATTGAATTGATACAGTAGTTTACATCACATTCATAACTAACCGTTCATGTCTTCTCAGTATATTTATCATAGAGGGGTCTGTAAGGCCATTGAGACCAACCCCCAACTCAATACAGGGACCCAAATCAAACTGTGCCTGACAAAGGGTTGTCCATTTTATTTCCTGCATGCTTCCATCATTGGAGTGCTCATCACTTTCTCAGGTAACTGGGATGACGGACAATAGATCCTGTCTGTCCTCTCTGTATGACTGCTTTTCGAGTATTTGAAAAGTGAAATCATATCTCCCATAAGTTGTATTTTCTCCAGGCTGAACATGCTAAGTTTATTTCCATTTTGAGGGCATTATGTAGGGTTCCCACCTCTCCCTTGCATCGTCACAAAAAGCTTGGAGTCCCTTGGGTTGAAAAACTGTGACCAGCCCAAGAGAAACTGGCCAAACCATTTCACTGGGTTTTCCCATCATGTATGGAATTCTCCAAAGTCTCTCAGCATGGCTTTAGTGTAGCTTCTTCTGTCTCCATATTTTCTTAGGGGAGAGGAATAAGCTGTTGGAAGAAGTCCCAACAACAAGGACAGTGATATTATTGGCCTGACCATCATGTAGCATCCTCCATGGTACGCTGCACGTTTGTGTCGTGGAGAGGAGTCCCCCAGTGTCACTGGCTAAAATAACTACTGCTAGCGTCTGGGTCGCCAATTGATGGATGGGCTGATCATTTTCATTTTATCCATTAAAATATGTACATCCAATCACCTGATACCAAAAGAATATGCCAAGGTGTTAATAATTGGTACAGCATCATCAATAAGCCCAAAGAGAATTTGCATAAACAAGGTTCCAGCCACAAGTCCATGGTCTCATTATTCGTTTTGTGTATGTTCCTGAATTTATTAGGTTCCTTTCTGATATTTAACTGTGTTGCAGATAAGAAAAGAAATTATAATAATAATTTATACAAATAAAGATAATAATAATAACCAAGAAATTTTCAGAAAACAACTTCTGAGAAATTTCTTGGCTCGGCTGTAATATTCATTTATTTATACAAATAATAATAATAATAATAATAATAATAATAATAATAATAATAATAATAATAATAATAATAATAATAATAATAATAATAATAATAATGAAGAAGAAGAAGAAGAAGAAGAAGAAGAAGAAGAAGAAGAAGAAGAAGAAGAAGAAGCAAGAAATTTTCTGAAAACAACTTCTGAGAAATTTCTTGGCTCAGCTGTAATCTTCACAGATGTGGAAAAAGGAGGAGCAGGAGGAAATATTAGAAAGGTGTTTTCCCTGCTGTCAAGCGGGTTTTGGCACAGTTCTAGTTATTTTAAAGAGTCGGATGAACTCCTTGATACTGTTGACCCCATCCAACAAGAGTGGATAATTATTTCATATTGTGAAATGGTTTCACCATGACATACCTCCTCCGTGGATCTTTCCTGCTAGATGTCTCTGAGTTCACCGACAAGTGCAGTGTCTAAGTATTTGGGAGGGGCAACTAGAACCTCTTGTCCATCAGAGTGTTTTAAGTTCTTCCAAAATCATGTCTGCTTGAAAAGGAACAGAGGAGTCCTACGGATTAGGGAGAGTCCATGAGCAAGTAAATGCTACTTCCTAAATCTCAGCTGGCTCACACTAGCATATGCTAATTGCAAGTGCCAGTTGTTATGTACAGAAGGATAATTAGAACTTATACAAAAATTCTACAGCCAGACCTCTGGAATGCAGAAGGGTATGATCCAGAAATGTATGCGCTAGCTGAAGCTGTTCACTATGATCATTAAGTCCAACTACAGATCAAAGGATATCTGACAGGTGGTTGTCTAATTTTTTTCTTGAATGTCTCCAGTGTTGGAGCACTCCCCTCCTCTTGAGGTAATTGGTTCCATAGTCATACTGCTCTAACAGTTCAGAGGTTTTTCCTGATATTCAACTGATATCTGACTTCCTGCAACATGAGCCCATTATTACACCATGGGATAACTGAGAAAAGATCCTGTCCTCTTCTATATGAGGGCTTTTTGAGTATTAGAAAACTGCTATCATCTCTCAGTCTCCTTTTCTCAAGACTAAATATGCACAATTCTTTCCGTCTTTATTCATAATACTTGGTTTCCATCTCCTGATCATCTTTGTCACCCTCCTCTGAACTTGTTCCAGCTTGTCAGGCTCCTTCTTGAACTGCGGTGCTAAGAAATGGACACAACAAGGCTCACAGGGCTTGAAAACTATACAGTGGTACCTTGACTTACAAATTTAATCCATTCTGAATTGCTCTTAAATCGAGCTGCTCTTAAGTCGGGGTACCACCGTATTTCTGTTAATACAGCATAAAATAGCATTTGTCCTTTTCTGGCCACACCAAGCAGTTGGTTCCTTTTTCCTCGATGGAGTACTTTGCATCTTTCCCTGTTGAATTGCATTCTGTTGTTTTCAGTCCAGTGCTCAATCCTATCTAGAGCCTTTTGAATTTTGTTTGTGTCTTCTAGGGCATTAGCTATTCCACCCTGTGTCATTTGAAAATTTGATTAGCATTCCATGCGCCCCTTGATCCAGGTCTGCAATAAAGACGATGAAGAGTATTGGGCCCAGAACTGAGCCCTGAGTTACCCCACCTTTTGCCTCCTCCCAGTCCTGAGAAGGAGCTATTCATCATCTTCCTCTGGGTACAATTCTATTACCTCCACCCAGCTTGAGAGGGTGCAATTAGTAATCACCCTCTGAATACAAATCTGTAACCATCTGTCTGTCCACCTAGCAGTTGTCTAATCTAGCCCACACCGAGTGAGCTTGCTAATCAGAAGATCACAGGGCACTTTGTCAAAAGCTTTGCTGAAATCAAGATATACTATATCTACAGCATTCCCTCTGTCTACCAGGGAGGTTACCCAATCAAGAAATGAGATCAGATTTGTCTGGCAGGATTTGTTGTAGCAATTGAATTTCAGCAGCATGCCGGGAAAGTCCAAATGTAATCTGGCACATACTTGATTTACATGAACTTATCCCAGTTACCACTGAATCCCGGTCTCATCATTGGTCACCATTTCTTCATGGTTGCAGGGAATGGTCAACCGGAAGTCTTGAGAAATGAGCCCACTTCTGAATATCAAATAATAGAATACCAAAATGTAGTGAACAAGCCATCTAGTTCTGTGCAGTGTGTGTGTGTGTGTGTGTGTGTGTGTGTGTGTGTGTGTGTGTGTGTGTGTGTGTGTGTGTGTGTGTGTGTGTGTGTGTGTGTGTGTGTGTGATGGAGTTTTCTTGGCAGGAGTACTGGAGTGGCTTGCCAGTTCCTACTCCAGGCGCCTACAGCACCTGGTATTCCCTGGTGGTCTCCCATCCAAGTAATAACCAGGGCCGTCCCTGCTTAGCTTCCAAAATCAAGCAAGATCGGATGTGCTTAGGGCATCTAGGCAGCTGTTTCTAAACCAACTAGGGAGGGCGGAGGGTGATAAACTATAGAATAATGCCCTTGTTCCGCAAGTCTGCCCTTTAGAATGTAGAAAAGAAACTTAGAAACCTCCTTCTGTCCGTCCATCCATCTGACTGTCCATCTTTTTCTTGTTTTCTCTCCGTCTGTGACAAAAATCTCCACTTCCTATGGAGAGATCAGCTGTTCCTCCCTTCCCTTTTCCTCTATTCATTTTAATCCTGTGGATCTGGGGGAAACCAGCTAGAAAACTGTGACTGAGCAAGAGTACAGCTGCCAAGCTCCTCGCTTCCAGCTGTGCCAACGCTGAAGTCAAAAGCGGCCCTTGCCTCCCCCTCTGTTTGATGTGAGTGTTACATTACACGCTGGGAAGGAAGGGCAGGCCCCAGCAGTCAATGAAAGAGAAGAGGGAACAGCCCAGTGGCAAAGGGGATAAAAAAGCTGTGAAGCTTGCGGTGAATCAAGAGGCTGCGTTCAGGGGGAAAAAACGGAGGAAGGGGAGTGTGAGGAAAGGAGCACTTTGCCAGAGGAAGCCAAACGCTCTCTGTGAAAGAAATCAAGCCCCAGTCTGACAATAGATTTCAGGGGAAGTCTGCTTCAGCCAGTTGGGGAACTCGGTGAGTTATTGGATGGCTTCTTGGAATTTTCAAGGGAGAGTTCTTTAGCATGATAATCAAGTCACAGAAGTTGGCTCGCCAACTGATGGATGGGCTGATCACTTTCATTTTATGCATTAAAATATGTATATCCAATCTCCTGATACCAAAAGAATCTGCCAAGGTGTTAATAATTGGTACAGCAGCATCCATAAGCCCAAGCAGAATTTGAATAAACAAGGTTCCAGCCACAAGTCCATAGTCTCATTATTGTTTTGTGCATGTTCCTGAATTTATTAAATTCCTTTCTGGTATTTATTGTTGTTCAGTCATTCAGTCGTGTCTGACTCTTTGTGACCCCATGGACCAGAGCTCGCCAGGCCTTCCTATCCTCCACTGCCTCCTGGAGTTTTGTCAATTTCATTTTGGTTGCATCAATGACACCGTCCAACCATCTCATTCTCTGTCGTCCTCTTTTCCTTTTGCCTTCGATTTTTCCCAGCATCAGGGACTTTTCCTTTCTTCTCATGAAGTGGCCAAAGTACTGGAGCCTCAGCTTCAAAATCTGTCCTTCCAGTAAACATTCGGGGTTGATTTCTTTCAGAATGGATAGGTTTGATCTCTTTGCAGTCCAGGGGACTCTCAAGACTCTCCTCCAGCACCACAGCTCAAAAGCATCAATTCTGCGGCGATCAGCCTTCTTTATAGTCCAGTTCTCACTTCCATACATCACTACTGGAAAAACCATAGCTTTGACTATCCTGACCTTAGTTGGCAAAGTGATGTCTCTGCTCTTTAGGATGCTATCTAGGTTTGCCATTCCTTTCCTCCCAAGAAATAGGCGTCTTTTAATTTCGTTGCTGCAGTCCCCATCTGCAGTGATCAAGGAGCCCAAGAAAATAAACTCTGTCATTGCCTCCATTTCTTCCCCTTCTATTTTCCAGGAGGTGATGGGACCAGTGGCCATGATCTTAGTTTTTTTGAAATTCAGCTTCAGCCCATTTTTTTCCATTCTCCTCTTTCACCCTCATTAAGAGGCTCTTTAATTAGTCCTCTCTTTCTGCTGTCAGAGTAGTATCATCTGTGTATCTGAGGTTGTTGATATTTCTTCCGGCAGTCTTAATTCCGGTTTGTGATTCATCCAGTCCTGCCTTTCACACGATGTTCTCTGCATATAAGATAAATAGGCAAGGTGACAATATACAGCCTTGTCATACTCATTTTCCAATTTTAAACCAGTCAGTTGTTCCATATGTTGCTGCTTGTCCCACATATAGATTTCTTAGGAGACAGATAAGGTGGTCAGGCACTCCCATTCCTTTAAAAAGTTGTCATAGTTTGTTGTGGTCCATAGAGTCAAAGGCTTTGGCATAGTCAATGAAGCAGAAGTAGATGTTTTTCTGGAACTCTCTGGCTTTCTCCATAATCCAGCGCATGTTGGCGATTTGATCTCTATTTCCTCTGCCCCTTCGAAATCCAGCTTGTACTTCTGGAAGTTCTATTTCCACATACTGCTGAAGCCTGCCTTGTAGAATTTTGAGCATAACCTTGCTAGCGTGTGAAATGAGTGCAATTGTGCGATAGTTGGAGCATTCTTTGGCATTTCCTTTCTTTGGGATTGGGATGTAGACCGATCTTTTCCAGTCCTCTGGCCACTGCTGGGTTTTCCAAATTTGCTGGCATATCGTATGCAGCACCTTTACATCATCCTCTTTTAAGATTTTAAAGAGTTCAATTGAAATGCTGTCACCTCCACTGGCCTTGTTGTTTGCTTCTGGTATTTAACTGTGTTGCAAATAAAAAAACCAAGTACAAAAGTTACTTTCTCAATCATACCTCCCTCCCAGTTAATATGGATATACTTTACGCATATGCTAGTATATCCATACAAAATAGGGATGTACGCTGTCTTTAGATAGGTGTGCAGAATTAGACTGAATCAGATGTGTTTGTACAAATTCCAGGATGTCTACAAGGTAGAGAAAAGAGCTGTTTATCACCCGCAAGGTGGAGCAACACTCATGGATCTTTCATAGGCAAAAAGGCATTTGTGGGGTTAAAATGTTTCTACTAAAGAAACCCAAGAATTTGAATGGATAAATGAAATGGTAAATGAAACCATTTTAATGGTAAATGAAAAGACTGAGGTGCTGGTGCCAAAACGTAAAGCAAGGGAGATCTAAACCTCCCATAAAAGCCACAGTCGTCTCTGGATGTCAAACCAGTGAAGCACTAGCAAGAAGTCAAACCAATCTCACTACATGCTATGCATTCCATTGCAATGGTTTTGCCACCATTTCAAACCTGTCTAGAGTGCAGTGAAAGATTTGCACAATCATGGCTAGGTAGGATTAAACCATTTTTAAAAAAATGTCCCCCCCATAGGGTTCTGAATGCCCTCACACCCGTGCATGTGTGCAAATGTATATGCAGACAGGAAAACTAGAGACCAGAAACATTCAATCTTTCTAGATTCACAGATCATGGGAGTTGTAGTTCCAGCTTATAGGACTCTAAGATTATTGGAGTTGATCTACAACTCCCAGATTATGGGAGCTGTAGCTTAAGAAGAGTAGTGCATCCACACTCTGATAAGCATGGATGCACATGCACTTTTCCTCCCAGTTAGAGCCGGTAAGAGACACATGTGACCAAAGAGAAGGGAACACATCAAGCACAAATTAAAATCCATTGCTGTATTTTATCTTATTGATCTACTCTAAGCTTCTTAACATTGTCTAATTTAAATAAAACTTCCATTTGTAACAATACTATAAATAGAAGGCAATATTGATCTGAGTGCCGGCAGGCTTGCTGAACTTTGGTTATCGCTGAAGCCTGACCGGTTAATGTTGAATGTTACAATTTATTATGCCGCAACAAAGGACAGAAATGTGGTGCCCTTGGAATTTTAGAATCAGAGCTATGCCAAGCAACTTAAAGGAAGTAGAGAAGGCACTGTGCAAGACTGTGCCAGTCGGATGACCTATCTGCCTTGAGAAACCCCCAGGCGTGCCCAGGTGGGGGGAGATCTGGGTTAGAACACTAGAAAGCTGGTGCCTGTCAGTGTGGACAATGAGGAATTAGAAGGATCCAAGGTCTGGCTCCATATAAAACACATTCCTATAAGTGCTGGGTCCTTTCTCATTCCAGTGATCAACCTGTCTTCTTCTGCACTAGTGTAGTGTAGTGGAAGTTAATGTCCACACTTTTGTAGGGGCTATAAATCAGTTTACTTTGCATGAGCTCTCCAAGGTGCTGAACGCTATCCCTAAGATGGGTTCTGAGCCCTGCATAGCTCTTGTAATGTTTGGGTTAAAACCCCAGGTATATACAAGTGGGGCGTGGTGGCTGAGTGGGCTAAGGCTTCTGAAAACTGTCGGCTGCAAAGTCGGCAGCTCAGTGGTTCGAATCCCGGGTGCCACGCAGTGGAGCGAGCTCCCGCTGATAACCCCAGCTCCTGCCAACCTAGCAGTTCAAAAGCATGTCAATGCAAGTAAATAAGTAGGTACCACCATAAAAAGCAGGAAGGTAAAACAGTGTTTCCTTGCAGCCACGCTGGTCATGTGACCATGGACTTGCACAACACTGGCTCTTTGGCTTGAATACAGAGATGAACACCTAGAGTCGGACACGACTAGCACGCATGTGCATGGGGAAAGCTTTACCTTTATATACAAATGGAGCTAGTACTTGCAGGCACAAAGCACCAATACTTTTTGATTACCAGGGTCAACAGCAGGTCACCTATTCTCTCTTAGCTTAGCTGCATTCCTCACAGAAAAAAACCTGGCTAACAGTTAGGAGAGAGAGCGGATTCCTCCCGCAAAAAATATATAGGGTGACTCTGTCTCAAACAAGCAATCAAAATCCATTAGCCTTGCAAAGAACCAGTTCTTTGTAGAGCGTAAAACTGCTAGAGCAAGTTTGTTGATATAGAATCATGCAGCCACCTTCATTTTTGGATTGTCCATCATTGTGTGGCTGAGGGAACCATCAGGATGAAACACCTGTCCTTCAGAATTTGCTACTTCTGCATTACTTGTGTGGCAGCATCGATTACAATTGGAATCCAGGACAATTGCTCCAGCTTTTTCATAGCACATCTGTTGCAAAACCAGAAGGAGCAATGGGGAGTGTAAAACAGTGTCACTAAACCAGATCCTAGAAACCTTACTTTTGGGAACTACAGTTCTCAGACTCCCCAGCTGGACTGGGGGATGGTAGGAGCTGCTGTCCAACTTTCACATATGTGGAAGAGAGAAAAAATTGTAACAGTCACTTTAGTTATGAAAGTGTTATGTTATTTAATTAATCTAAAGTGATTGATACAATGTTTGTATTGTAACTAAAGTGATTGATACAGGTTTTTTTCTCTTCCAAGTACAGTAATACCTTGACTTACGTCATTAATCCGTTCCGGAGGTCTAGACTTAAGTCAAACATGACTTAAGTCAAACAAACTTTTCCCATAGAAAGTAATGGGAAAGTGGATTAATCTGTTCCAGACTAAGAAAAAGACACTCTGACCCTACAGGGAGTGGTGGCAGGAATGGTGGGGGCAATGTTGGTGGGGGGGGGGTCGGGAGCCACTGTGAGATAACAGAAAGCTGGACTAGATGGCCTGATCTTATGTTATTTATTAAAATGTTTATTAAAAGAACTTTTATTGCATCAGGAGCAATAAAGGTAAGATGGACCCTTTTCCAAGGAGAAAAAATAAAAAATGTTCGCCTTTGTGAAGACACAATAATTTTTCATTTTGCCCCCCTTTGGAACAATCATGACCGGAAAGAAGGAAAAAACTTCACGGGCGTGCTCCCGTCGATTGCTGGGAGGGGGCACCCCTACCCCCGTGCGTTCCCGACATCAAGGGCACCCGCGCCATCCCCACGCTCCCAACAAAAGCCTGAGCACCTAAGTTTGCGCAGCCACAGTCAGGGAAACCACTGGCGGGACTGATTTGTCCGCTTTAAAAGGAGGGAAGGGGGAATCATCCCTCACTCACACCTCATACAGAGGGGTTGAAATAAAATAAGTGAGCGAGCCCCTTCCTTGCTCCCAACTCCCCGCCAAATAAGTCCTGCCGAGCTGATCCCAAACCTCCGGACTGGCCCCAGTGGGGTGGAGGTGCACCTGCACAGAAAAAAAGAAAAAGCCCACTACCTCTGAGGTGGCATGCCCGCGCGCATGCATTCTGGAGCCCGACCTCAGAGGCAGCCCAGGCAGGCATTCCCCCACCCCACCGGCACCTCACAACACACATACAAACCATAGATTCCCCTCAGCAGCGGCTCTGCCAAACCTGTGCCCGGGCATCGGATGGCAGCTGCTGAGGTAAGACAGACCCTCATTTCCCCCCTTCCGCAGGGGATGCATCCTCTCCTCGTCCTCGTGTCCCGCATGCACACACATGCCCACCCATTGGCTCGCCTTCTGGCCGGCCAGCCCACCGACCAGCCTGCCTGTCTGCGTGGCCCTGCGAAACATCAGGACGTTACGGCAATAGCAGAGACACAGAGCACAATCCAGCGCTCAGTGCCCCTTCCCCTCCCTCCTTCCCCTCACATCGCCAGGCATGCAGGCAGGCGCGCGCCCCTTGCGCTCTTTCTGCCCCCCACCCCATCCACCTCACTCTTTCCCTCGCTACCTCCCCCCACCTCTCTCTCACCCAGAGAGCAGCTGCAGCAACGGCCGCTGCTTCTTCCGTGCACACCTGGCTTCCTGGCTGCCGCCCGATTCCGGGACCTTGCGCCGGGGCTCCAAGACATAAGTCGGAGCCCACGACGCAGGTCAAACAGACCCCTAGTGGATGCAAGTCAAAAATGACGCAAGTCAAGCAGGACGTAAGTCAAGGTTCCACTGTATGGGAAAGTTAGCTTTTTGGACAACAGCTCCTAGCATTAATTAATTAAATTCAAACGCAGTAAGAACAAGTACTGGTACACTAAAATTTTCATGTGAACTTGTCAGCGTCAGTTAGCTTACAGATCAAGTTGTGTTTCATAGGCAGCAGATATGTATCTCTGTTCTTTGTTCCATAATCCCAAATGACTCAACAAGGGGAAAACACAAGAAAAGGATTCTTTGCCAATGAGAGATGTTCTTAATAAAACTTGGCACAAAATAATCACACATCAAGCATTTCTCAGAATGTTTGGAGTTTGGTACAGATAGTCAGTTCTATTTCACCACGAACATATTTATTTATTTACATTTGTCTTACACCTTTTCTCCAACAGAACTCAACACTGCATTTATGGTACTTTCAAACAGAACTGGCTCTACAGTTCAGTAGAGTGAGATGGCCACCTCAGGTGACAGAAACTTGGGGGTGAAGGCAGCTATAGAGGAGAATATATCACTTTCATGTTATTTCACTTGCTTATTTAAATGGCCAAATTTTAAAATTCTAGTTATGAAGAAACGTGTGGTTTTTCTAAAATTCTGGTCAAATATAGTGTAAGATGTTGAAGACATCAACTGAGCAACACATTATTCACACAACTAGCAATGGCTTTGTAAAGGAAATTGAACATATATAAAATGTCATTAATCCTCTGTTTTAATCTCCCTGATCTAGGATCTGGGTCATACACACAAACTACATTTTTAAAGAGTCTTTTTACTCCACCTTTCTCCTTGGAAAAGGACCCAAGGCAGCTTACAGTAATGAAGGAAAATATACAGTCCAGTACAATCAAGACGTGTTCTAGTTTTTGAGAACAAGGAATTGAGGGACATCTTACAGCATTAATGGACAACATTACATTAAAGCTACAAGGTTATAAGCAGTTATAAACAAAATCTATGTGAACCTGTAGATTCATATAAATGACACATGGTAGACCATCATCCAGGGAAAGCTTGCCTGAAGTGAAAGGACTTTGCCTGTTTCCGGAACGACAACACAGATGAGGCAGTCCTGGTATCTAGTGGGAGGGAGTTCCAGAGTCTGGGCACAGCAGTTGAGAAGGCCTTTTCATGGGCTTCCACAAGCCGTACCTGTGAGGGTGCTTGGAATGTGTCCATTGGTGTGAATGGGACCCTCAAACCCAACTGAGAACGAGACAAAAGTAGGAGGTCCTTCTAGCACCTCGTGCCAAGGTCCTGATCCCCTGCACCTGTCAAGATATGTAAAAGTTGATAAAATATATGTTATGTATATTTAACAGATAGTGGAAAGAGAACTGTAAAATGGAGGCAGTTAGATTCTGCAGACTCTTGATGTTAATTTACAAGTGTAAGAGATAAGTAATCACAGGCATGTTATGTGATGAAGCACAGGTGAAAGAATTTATAGCATCATGATTGTATCAGATTGCATCAGATTGTAATTAGTGATGACTCACATCTGATGGGTGCTGAACTGTATAAAAAGCACTAGCTTTCCATTTGTTAGGTGGGTCTGTTATGGTGAGAACAGAACCCCACACTCTGTTTGTCTGTTGTAAATATTGCTTGGTTGTTTTGCTGTATATATTTTTGATGTATATATGAATATATGAGTTTTTACTCTACCCATTGTCATTGTCTCTTCATAACCTAACTCTGCAATACTTTATATCAATACTGACATTTTATCTGCACACTACTGCTGCACTGCTCTGTGTCAAGCACAAGTAAATATTATATTTGTTGCTTAATTGTTGATAGCACCTGCTATTTTCACCATGAAAACCCTTCACACAATTGTTCATTACATGAATGGCATCACATCTTTCTTGGCTCTATGTTTCCACTGAAAGCATTCCCCAGATGTATCCTGCTTGTAAATAAAGAATAAAGAACCCTTCCGCGTGACACAACCTCCCTGTTAAGTGCTAAGCGTGGCCGCCCACCCACCCTCAGACATCCAATTAAACCATGCCAGACCGTTCCCTCTCAAATATTTTAGCCAACTCAGAGTTAAAGTGTTAAAGCTAACAAGAATATTCACAAGAATGGGGTTCAGTTGTCACTATGTTCTCACGCATAATTTGGCATCCTTCTAATTATTTTTACCCTGCTGTCATATCACTGACGAGCCACCTTGCAAAATTGTCCTGTCTGCAGGTGTGCCATGCTGCTGCTGTACAAGGACTCACACCAATGTACTGCCTTCCATATAGAGCCCTCCTTCCCTGCAGCCAAAACATTTTGCTGTTGAAGCTCATGTCTTGAATGGGACATGACAGAGGCATGCTTCTGACTTCTCCTTGCCTAATTTTCTCCATGCACTTTGGAATTCCAGAACTCTCAACTGAGTTTCCAAAGTGAAACTTAAGTGGTTGACATGCGGTGGTAGTGCCATCACCTCAATTTTTTTTCCTGATGAAGGATCTACTGGAGTATTCCTTCATCCTTTGCAGATCCCCGTTGAGGCCAGTTCATTAAGTGAAGGCAGGTGTGATGGCTTTCTCAGCCACAACACTCCAATTGTGGAAAGCTTTTCTTGATTGGTGGCTGACTTTCACATGATTTTGTTGCTCTGTAACAACATGCATAGCTGCCTAGATGCCCTAAGCACATCCGATCTCGCCTGATTTCAGAAGCTAAGCAGGGTCAGCCCTGGTTAGTACTTGGATGGGAGACCACCATGGAATATCAGGTGCTGTAGGCACCTGGAGTAGGAACTGGCAAGCCACTCCAGTATTCCTGCCAAGAAAACTCCATGGACATGGAGTCACGGAAAGTCATTCATGACACAACACACACACACACACACACACACACACACACACACACACACACACACACACACACACACACACCAACAACAACAACAACAACAACAACAACAACAACATGCATATTTATTGGATCTGTTTTGTTTGGTCCATTTTTATGAGAGTATGCTGGGAGAAGGTCTAATTTAGCTATGTCAAGGACAGAAGCTATGCACAATGAATATGTGGTTTGAGCAGCCCAAACAGTGTTATATGCTTGGACCTCACTAATCAAATTGAACAGAAGTGGAAAAGCTCCATCCTTGCTGTGAAAATGTTCCCTGGCCCAGACTGTGGCTCAGACCATGAACTTCTAGCTGCTGAGATGGAGCTAAGGTTCTGCAATGTCAAACTCCTAGATAGAGTCAAATTAAAAAAATATCTGGAAGCCAAGATCACCAAACAAAAATTGTCATACATTACTCATGTTATGCAAGTTGACTCATTCAAAAAGACAATTACGCAGAGATTAATCAGTGGTAAATGAACAAGGGGCCACCCAAGAACTCAGTGGCTTCACATCATCTTGAAGGGTCACTGGACTGACTCTGATGGAACTAAACGAAGCTGTAAGAGATAGAATGATATAGAAATCATTGATCCGCAAAGCAACTGAGAGTTGTACATAACTGAACAGAAAGAAGAAAACTGGGATAAATCTTAATGCAAACTTCTTAAACTTATTGAGAACTTGAGGTCAAAGAAAAGGAAAACTGGACAAACCAATATAAAATAATAGTGTCCATTTGTATTAGCTTCTTACCTTTTTTGTTTCCAGATTGAATCAAGGACACATTTATCCAGATGTCTCCCCCACCCAAACAGGGTTTTTTGAATAATAGGAAAGGGATGCACTATGTATCATATGTGTATTGTGTAGTCTGCAAAGTTAAAACTGTAAACTGCCCAGAGAGTACTTGAAGTGCTATGGGGCGGTATATAAGCAGACACTTTGCTTTATATGTCAGGACCTTAAGGTCATATAATTCAAAATCAAAGAAAATGTACCCTAAATTAAATCAAGAAAAGTGTGTGGGTGCATGTGCACACGTGTACTTTTGAAATGGTTAACAAAAGCCTTTGTGTTATCAGTAATTCCATTAAAACAATTAAACACTAACCATGCACTCCCATGCCAAAGGCAATGGTGACAGCATTGTAGGTTCTATTTGTAGCAGAGAGAAAAAGGTGGACCTCCCAAAAAACGGAGAACTGAATGAATTAAAAAGCACTAAGCCATAAATCCCATTTCTTTTATTGACACAGTGATAAAAACACCTGCAGGCTGCTAGGGAAGAAAAAGGGAAGACTGCAGACACTTTCCCTCTCTCTCCCATATATATGAACAAGTCCATCACCTACTGAAAAAGCAGAGGTGAGGAGTAACTTAGATGTATTTGATCATATACACCGATTATATCATTTTGTACATTAGATTATGTTATATCATGGATTACAAAGAGTTGACATGTACACTTGATGAACCCAAGTCAACCACAAAGTTCAAATGCTCAGAAATGGAGATATAAGCTCTTATTCACACTTTCCAAGGTCTGAAATAGAGATGGGCCCAAATTAAAAAACAAACAAACCATGATCTTCATCAGAAATTGCTGATTAATCAAAAATCCATCACTTTATATTTGTTAGGGGCATGGTGGCTCAGTGGACTAAGGCTCCGACAACTGTTGACTTCAAAGTCAACAGCTCAGCAGTTCGAATCCCGGGTGCCACGCAGCAGAGCAAGCTCCCGCTGTTAACCCCACCTCCTGCCAACCTAGCAGTTCAAAAGCATGTAAATTCAAGTAGATAAATAGGTACCGCAGTAAAAGTTGGGAAGGTAAAAACAATGTTTCCTTGCAGCCATGCCGGCCACATGGCCATGGACTTGCACAACACTGGCTCTTTCGGCTTGAATACGGAGATGAGCACTGTCCCTAGAGTCGGAAATGACTAGCACGCATGTGCGGGGGGAACCTTTACCTTACCTTTATATTTGTTTAAAGTGATAAGCCCGACAGATATGAAGAGATGAATTTCTGCTGCCCTTTTTAATCCATCAATTTGTCAAATCCATTTTAGCCCTTTTAGGCCATTTTGGGGGTCCCTTGCCATCAGCTGCCTCTGTCAATTTGTGGAGTGGGGAGCAGCAGCAGCATAGCAAGGTATTAAAATCTCTTTGATTCAATTGCTGAATTCTAGTTGTCACTACCAACTTGAATTCAGATTATCTTTCACCAGTGCAAGTGGTACATTTCATTATTTACCTCTGACCACTATAAGTAACCCTACCGATACTTCTTGCACTGAACAAGAAAACGTACATTATCCACACAGTTTAGGCAAGGCAGATTTGTCTCACTTTACTTTACTTTATTTAACAATTATATACCACCTGCATGTATAAATAAAACTCAAGGCAGAGTACAAACTCACAAAAACAAACACAAAATAGGAGTTAAACAATAGGTAATAAGCAATAAAATACAATATAACAAATTCCCTTTAAAATAGGAAAAAAACATAAACATCAACTAAACTAAAGGGGATTGGGCAAAACCCAACAAAGTTCCGTAATGCTAATGAAGGGTTGTGTTGTATCTTCTCACTGTTCACATGCTTCTCTGAACCAAGTGCCTCCAGACACAGGGACTTAAAAAGAGGCCAGTCAAGGCACTGATTGGGCTTTTGACTGTAAACTGAGTGTGCACAAACCAATGGCGGTGCCTTTACTGATTTATCGAACAAGGAAATAAGTTGAGGGATCTGCTTTATGAGATGTTGCCTAAGGGGAAAGTACATGGTACATATGTAGCTGTTTTCCCCCAATATCCTGTATATGTATATATGCCAGAATAAATTAAGCAGTTCACAAACACTTCCCATCTTCCAACATAAGGGGAAGCCTTTCTTTTTATTTTGTCATCACAGAGACATCCAGAAAATATTTCCCTTACCTATTTTCACCCAGTTCATTCAATATACTAACAAGCTAGAAACAGAGAGAGAGAGAGAGAGAGAGAGAGAGAGAGAGAGAGAGAGAGAGAGAGGGACCCTTTATTATCAGCTAATGCAGGGGACTTGGAACTTTTTATTCTTGTGCAGGAATAAGAAATCAGCCAGACTACCAAATGGGCCCAGTTAGAGGGAGAACATAACACAGATGTTGTAATAACTACACTGGCTGCCAGTTCATTTCCAGGCCCAATTCAAAGCGCTGGTCATTACCTATAAAACCCTATACAGCTTGGGGCCAGTCTACCTGAAGGACCATATCTCTCCATATGAGCTTTGCCAGAATTTAAGAACATCAGAGGAGGCTTCCCTATCACCCCATTTCCAGCGCAGGCATGGATGACAGGGACATGAGGGAGGGCCTTCTCTCTGGTAGCTACAGGCCCACAAAACTAGGGTCTATGTCACCCAGGGCAAACGTGAATTCATCACGCACACATGCCCTAAAGTTTGTGAATGCACTGTCCCAAAAGGGGGGGCATCAAATACTATAAAGTGCAAATATTATTTGTCAATTTGGTGCCCCCTCCCCAGTGCGCACCCAGGGAAAATGCCTCACTTGCCTCCATCTAAGTTGTGGCCCTGGGTAGCTCCCAGGTTATGGAATGCACTCCCGGTGTGTGTGTGTGTGTGTGTGTGTGTGTGTGTGTGTGTGTGTGTGTGTGTGTGTGTGTGTGTGTGTGTGTGTGTGTGTGTGTGTGTGTGTGTGTGTGTGTGTGTCAAGCTGGCACCCTTCCCTTCTATCCCTCTGGCAACAACCCATTTTCCAGGCAGACTTTTAATAATCACTATTGAGGCTCTGAACGCCTTTTGGAAGTCACAATAGCTTTTAATTTTTGCTTGCTTTTAATTGTTCAATTGTATTTTGATTAGCATATCATTTAATTGTTTATTAATGTTTCAATTGTTATGTTTGAGTTCTATTATTTTAATATTGGGAGTTATCAGGAGAAAGGTGGCCTATAAATAAAACAAACAAATACATCTTTCAGCAGTTGTCCATTTCCCCCAAAAGTGTGGGCTTGCCCTGTTGGGACACTCTTTTTCACTGAGAACAAAAATGTTACTCAATGTTTATTGCTTCTTCATGTACTTCTTTGAAGAGGAAAAAAAAGAAAAAATCATAGGCCTCTGATTCAGAATGTTGAGAACCTACAAGCTCAAACATTCCTTGAAGAAAGTCAGAAGACCCAAACAAGCTTATAATTTAGAGAGGTCCCATATGGATTTTGATCTATTTCCAGGGGTTATGTCAAGTCAAGCTGTTGAACATTTCCAATCTGTGAACCCTCCTCCTTATATTTGTTGGCATAATCATGTGGGAAGATTTTAAGATTTTGAGATTTCAGCTCCTTGGCTCTCCCCCAGTAGCTGACCTGGGAGTTCCATCTTCCAGCACTGTCTCTTGTTTCATTTTGCCCCATCGTAAGGTTTGCATGGTAAGGAAAGTTCAGTAGGGGTTTACAATTGTCTTCTTCCATCCCATACTAACAAAAATCAGGTTGAGCATCACTGCCACTGTCTGTGACACATCCTTCACCAGCATCACCTGAGGGTACCACTGCTTCTCAGTAGCTTCCCTCCAGAGGTGTCTCTTCTCCCATCACCACCAGAGCATTCATTCTCTTCTGCTGATGCAGCTGTTACTCTGAATAAGGTGGATATAGCTTAGTCTGTTGTCTCAGCTGTGACCTTTATGCTTGGTTGACCATGCAAGGAGTGCAGGTTCATAATGGAGTCTGGTCTCCTAATGACTTTGCTCTCAGCTTCATTGATACACTAAAACTCCTTCACCACATTAAGATGCACATCTAGGGAGGGGCCACTGGTATTGCACAAGCAAAATGCAAGTGGTGAGTAATGAATAGCCATATGGCTGCTTCTTTTATTTAATTCAAGAATGATTTTTAGGAATTGTTAATAACCACAGCAGATTAAAAGAAATGAAAAGAATAGATAGCAATATCTTTCTTACTCAGAAAATCCCTTTGTAAATCTATGTATTCTGCTCATACATCAATAGATCTAATTGTTTTGTGTGCTGTTTCTTATTTTTTTAATATTCAAAACAATAATTTGTGATGAAGTTTATTGCTGTTTAGCCAACTAGCATTATCACTGAGAATTTTGAAAGTTAATCAAGGAAATGGAAGAATTCCTCAATTCATAATCTTTAATCATAGTCAAGCACCAGCTAATCCTCCAATATGATCAGCAGAACATAATGAGAGGAACCAATGAAAGAACCTTACCTTCTCCTGCTCATAATTCAAGCAGGTTTGGGGCATTAACAAGTCTTTAGGAAAGCAGATGTTGCTAATATCCTGAATAGAGATGGGCATGACTCAAAAAAGTGGTGTTTCATTTGTTGTTTGGTCGTTTAGGGGTCCGTTTTGGTTCGTTTTCGTGACGTTTTTTGCAAAAAAATTCATTTTCATTTCGTTAGGTAACAAAATGAAAAAATGAAAATGAAAATGAAACATTGCTGTTTCGTTAGCATTCTTTTTAGTTCAATGCATCTGCTGCAACGAAAACGAAAAACACGGCAAATATGGTCATTTCATTTTCGTTTTCATTTTGTTTTTTAAAAAATTTTGTTTCGTTTTCGTTGCGTAACAAAATGAAAAAACGAAAACAAAAATGAAAAATCGCTCATTTCGTGCCCATCTCTAATCCTGAATATTATAAAACTGCACAATTCCTGTGGATGGGGTGGAGAACAGTTCAGATCACTTGCATCAATTATTTCAGGAGGTGGGTTCTGTGATGACAGAAAAAGATTGTTTATTGGGGAAGGCAAACATTTAAAAGAGGAGTGACTTTTTAAAAAGGATGGAAAGTCTTAATCTAATAGCCGGTTGGAGAAAGCCCACATGGGGTAAGGTTATAGAAAAGATTAAGTGGACATGAGGCTGCAGAGATTATGGTAAATATGATCTGACTTCTATCAAGAAGTAATTTCATTAATAACTGACCAAAATTTTCATCAATGCATCAGAAGGAAAAGCTTGAAATACAACTATGAGATTCAACCTGGTGACTTATTTGCATGCAGACAATAAGGTGAAATAGCAACATTTGTGGAATAAGTAATATATAAGTAGTAAAAAATTGATACTCAATAACCACTATGCTGACATAGAAAAGAATTTTGAAGTTTTTAACATTATGTATACACTGTTTTCCTCTACATTTTACAATGAATTGTCATGATGTCCATAACTTTACCTCTTTCTTTCTTTCTTTCTTTCTTTCTTTCTTTCTTTCTTTCTTTCTTTCTTTCTTTCTTTCTTTCTTTCTTTCCATCTCTCTCTCTCTCTCTCTCTCTCTCTCTCTTTTCTGTCTTATTTATAGGTCACCTTTCTCCCACTTAGGAGACTCAAGGCAACTCACAGTAGCACTAAAAACACAATAAATTGTACATTAAATTATACAGGTCACACCCTGCTGAGTGAAAGCTGGTGAGAGCCTGTTAACTCCATGCCCATGTGTTTACTTTTAAGAGTCAGGTTGAAGATTCAATTCAAGCATTTCTAGTTCAACTGGGGAAAAGTCTGGGCGCCCTCTGCCAGTTGATGAGCTTTTGTGTTATGATGGTAAGTTTGATGAACTAGATCTCAGAAGATTAAGGTTCAAGTTTGCAGTGCACCAGGAAACATGTAAGTTACTTTAGAATAGTTACAGCCTCTCAGTTTGGCCTACTGGATGGGGCAGTTGTGAAAATGAAGTGAGAAAGTGCAAATGTGCCAGATGATAGATAGATAGATAGATTGATAGATAGATAGATAGATAGATAGATAGATAGATAGATAGATAGATAGATAGATAGATAGATAGATAGATGTTAAGCGTATATTGATGCTACAAATATTGAACTTTTGGTTGATTAAAGGAATAAATTATGAGAGAATCTGGACTTTACAGCTATAGAAAACCCAACCACATTCCACCGTTGCAACAGAACTGAAAGGAATCCAACACATATCACATTGGCACTTTGGTACCCAATACCAGAGACAAGTAGGACAATTTTAGTGAGAAAGCTGTCAAAATATGTTCTGCAAACACCTTGGCAAGAGATGCAGGCAACTGGAGAAATTCTGCAGAAATGGAATGGATGCCAAACGAAAAGGCGTTTAGAAGACCAAAAACAGGAATCCATCCAAGAAAAAGAGAGACTTTGTACATATATTACCATGAAACCATTAGAAATAATTAGCCACATATTTCAAAATATTACATACATTTTTAAAAATGTTACCAATCTGATGTGCTGTAAACCATGTGTGATTTCTGGGCTATTTCATTCTTGGCTAACCAGCTGGGTTTTTCTTTCTCCCTTTTCTTTAGAATGTGCCATTTGTAGTATAAAATAAGTCTTGAATTCTAGTTTGAAATAGCTGAAAGCTTGCAAATATCTTATCTGTTACCCCAGTACCTTAGATTTCTCCTTACTTTCTGTATATGGGAGAGTTATGTGAAATCTTTCTCTAGAAGCTACTAGAAGGTCATGGAAAAAAGATGAGAAGTAACAAGTTCAAATTATGCTGTTATTATTTTATTATCATTTTTACTGGTAAGCTACCACTCTGAGAGAGTAAATGAGGCCCTGATTATGTGATGATCCTAAAATAACAGCATAACTTTGGGGTGGCATTGAGTGTTTTTGTGTACTTTGTAACATTATGAGTTAGTTTTGAAAGTTAATTAGAAGTGGTTCAGAGTGGAAAGAAGATAAAGGGTAATTCACTGACAAATTTTTAAATGCACCAGATCTTATGCATTCATGATTTATAATCTGGTATTTTTCAGATGTATCTCAATGTCTCCAGACAACGAGGAAATAGAAAAGAGGTGACATGGTGATCTTAAATAGCCAAGAAATACTCTTTTAAATACTATTGTTTCTTTATCACACTGTTCACTATGTTGTTTTCCCACAAAATGTAAGACTTAAGTAGACATAAAATGGTGCCTCCTTACAGCTGCCTCAATGCTTCAAAATACAGTAGTCTTCTGAATCTTCTTTTTCCTGAAGCACTTTAAGGATATTCTCATGTTCACAGCCACGAAAATGCCTAATTATTTTAACATTTCATCACGGCTCTGGTGTGTGACCAAACACTGTTCGTCCTTTTTGTTCATCAATTTGCTTTACTTAAAATGCAGAAGAAGTTCGTGAAGAGAAGTGCTGCTGGAGCTATTTGTATTTAATATCCTGTTAAGCAATATTAACTTTTAACTCACCATAAAACCCACTAATGTTATTTATCAAGTTGTTTTAATTACCAAGAGCAGATAAGCATATGTCCCAGTTAGCCTGAAAAATCCCAAGCGCGCACCTGTTCTGACAAAGCCAAGGACGTGAGGGAAATATTTGAATCCCGTTCTCCTCCTTCCAACACACCATTTTTAAAAAGGCACTTCTCACGCCGAGTGAGGCCTTTACAGTTAAGGCATTTTACACGATGATACTGAGCTATGTTTCCTGTCTATGAAGAAGGCACCAGCATATAAAATGCTAGTGAATTTGCATTACCTCCAATCCATCATTCTTTGAGTGCTAAGGAAAAAACCAGGAGACCCAAAGCAACAAAGCACAGCCTTGTGTTGACAGATTCTTATTTAAGTGACTGTGAATACCACAATTCCACAAATAATTTGTCAAGTGTGTGGCTGAACTAGCTCTGAACCCTGATAAATACCAACTCTTCTCCCTGCTACAAAAGGCTGGATGTTCTGTGTGTGGGCAGTGAGTAACAAGCACTAGGATTTAACAATCAATGCGACTATATTTCTCTTTTCTTTGTGGCCTGGAGAGGGAAAAGAGAGAGAGAAGAACCTTGAAGGGTGGCTCGTTCAGCAGCGTTAAGTACTGGTGTGTGACTGGGGGGAGGCTGAAAATCTGTTACACGGCACTGCAGGGTTTTAAAGAGGGAAATAGCACGCTGCTGCTTCTCCTTCTATTCTTTGTAGCTGTCTGAAGCATACGCTTTATGTCCATGCCTTTTTGCAGGGTTGGATGGGTAAGGTTGTGGGGTGGGGCGAAGAATGGAGGGACAGGCTTCACTGTCTCTTGGTTTGCAAACTCGTGTTTAGTGTGTGCTGTAATTAAATGGATCTCTTCCAAGTTATCATGATGGGATGTATGTCCAATTGGATTTGTCGCTTCAAGACACATATACAGTGGAGCCTTGTATAACAAATGCTTTGTTTGACATAAAATCTGTACAACATAAAAAATTCCGGAGATAGGGGAAATTTGTCTCTGGGGGAAATCCGTGCAACATAAAAATAGTCATGATTAGGGATTAGGGATTACTCTATTTTCAATTCATTCCTATGGGAAATTTGTATAAAGGAAAACTTGCTTAACATAATTTCATTTGGAACGAATTAATTCCTTTATACAAGGTACCATTCTATTACCTTCGGGTGCCAACGAGAGGTACAGCTTCCATAAACATTCCTTATTTTGAGAAGCATTAGACCCTCATCTCAAGGGGTATTCCTCCATACATGAGGATGCCAACATATCCCCCCCTTTCTCTATTCGAAGGGCTTGTTGGTCTGCTACCTGAGAGGTGAGCCATGCAACTGAATGCCAAGGAGGCATTAGAATTCTGAACTGAGCCAAGCCAGGTGAGAGATGTGGGGTTTTGAGCTGTTGAGTGGAAGTGCGACCTACTTTGTAAGAGGATCTGACCATCAGCATACAAGCACATAACAAGAAAGGCTGCCTTTGTGTTGCGTTTTGGTCCTGGCTTTGTTTCATGCATAGAAACAATTTCAAGGGCAGCATATTAACTAGCCCCTATGCAAAATGCTAATTATTTATTGTTTATAAAGGCCATCTAAATAATTCAGATGCTCATACACTAAAGCCATCATGATTTTCCAGTCATTAACTTAAGCAGAATTTGCATTTGGGGACTCTAGCTGGTGACTTACATACACTACCTAAGTCATTTTTCAAAACACCCTGTTCCATCTTAATCTATTCATCATTAATCACCTTTGGTCATGTTACATACAGAACACAATTCAGTTGGAAGATAAAAGAAATACGTTTATTAAACTAAAGCAAGTCTGAATGTTTCAAAACAGGAAAGTAGCAAATGACTGTGGCTTTCAGAACTGGTTATATTTTGTGCCTATTCACATTAATTCGCTCAAGCCACTAATGTGGGTACAACATGGAATATGCTGCCATGGAGGGTGGTGGAGTCTTCTTCTATGGAGTTTTTTAAGCAGAGCCTGGATGGCCATCTGTCGGAAATATTGTGATGGGGTTCCTGCATGGCAGGGGGTTAGACTGGATGCCCCTTGAGGTCTCTTCCAACTCTATGATTCTATTATCCCTATCCATTCCTTGTTCATTTCAAGTTCCCTGTTCTATGATGGTGCTCTGCGTTTTTGCAAAGGATATTAGCACTGATGAACCCGCAATAATGGAAAATCTGCAATATGTGGATGCTGGGTTGGGTTGGGACTGGGGGGGGGCTATATGGGGCCTCCTACACTTACCTGAGGCCTAGCGCTGCCCCAAACAGGGCTTTGCAGGCCTGTCGGAGGCTCCAGAAGTGGTTCTGGGTGATCCAGAAGGTATTTCTGGTTTTCCACGAAGCCCGTCGGAGGCCCATTCAGGGCAGTGCCAGGCTTGGGGTAAGTGGCTGGAGGTCTCAAGCGTTTATATATTAACATGCAGTTTAATATACTGAGGTCCCGCGATAGGCCAGGACTACAGTATATAAGATGTGAAATGTCGGGCAGGGGGTGACTGTACTGCTGTTTAACCACGATGCCACAAAGCTGTCTCAGAAGCCATCTGACCTGTCCACAATCACACTCATTTCAGGTGAAAGTGAGTTGGATGATACCCAGAATCAAAGCAAGGGATGTTTAATTGACAACATGGGGACACACACACACACACACACACACACACACACACACACACACACACACACACACACACACACACACACACACACACCATTGAGGCCATAACTCTTACACAGGCACAATTTACTCAGGATTTTGCCCAGTGATAGATCTCTGTGGATTTTGCAGCCAATCAGAACAAATTTCTGGCTTCCCATTTATATTTCACAATAATAGAAGTAAAATTGTTATCAACTCAAAAATCTTAGTCCGAACTGCTGGGTAACTCAGTGGTTTATGTCACTGGCTGCAGATTCCCCACTATAACCCATTGACAGGGCTGGACTCAATGATCCATAACACTGATGATGATGATATAGAAGAAGAAGAAGAAGAAGAAGAAGAAGAAGAAGAAGAAGAAGAAGAAGAAGAAGAAGAAGAAGGATGATGATGATGATGATGATGATGATGATTTTTGAAAAATGATCAGAATCCCTCCTTCAGGTTGTTTCCCATTTCATTTCATTTTGTAACATTTTGTAAGCTTACGAAATGACAAAACAGCATTTCGCTTTTCGTAAGTTTCGTAAGTTTTGTAAGTTTCAAGTTTTCGTAAGTTTTCATAAGGTGACCATCCCTAATAGAGAGAGGGTTGTGGGGAATAACTGCCCCGCTCCATCGCTATGATCCACATTTCCTCATCCTCAGTCATCATCATCATCATCATCATAACCTTTGAACTGCAGAGCTGGAAGGGACCTGATGGCTCATCGTGTCTAGTAGCCCTTCTCAAGGAGACCCAGTGGGGAATCAAACTCCCCACCTCTGGCCTCTGGCTCTCCAGCCAGAGACCTAAGCCACTGATCTATCCAGCATAAAATAATATTGTATGACAGGGGAAAGGGATTGCCTTTAAAATGTCATTCAGTCTGGTTTTCTAGTTCTTGCTACTTTAATTGCCAGAATATTATGTATATGTATTTTAAAGCATGCATCATTTCAAAAAAAAAAAACTAGGCAGTTCTAAGGAAACATTTATACAATTTCTCCCTTTTGCTTGTACAGCTTTGAACTCGAGAGCCAATTAATGTGAGGGGGCAAGAGAGATTCTGGAAGAATATATAGATATAGAGGCGTATATACGTTTTTGGAACAAGACACATTGTTCAAGGTTTTTCCTCGCTAACAAGGCTTGTGCCAGAGAAAAGTGCCGCTGAGGTTCCAGTCAAAAAACTAGTGATGCTCTATCCACACATTAATGATTCCAAAATTCTCCATTATGAACAATATTTATCAAAAACAGCCCACTATCAGATGAAAGATGTGCCTTATCTTTTCTTGTCAACCAAAGCATTATTCACTGAAAGTTTCTCTCATATCTGTTTCAGGGGTTTCAGTGTCATTTTAAATTGCAAATCAATCATAGATCATGGAAGCCCTACTTCTGGAGAAGAGATTAACGCTCTGGCTAAAATTGTTTACAAAGCCATTTGTAAACCTTCCGCAGATGCAGATGAGGCAAGTTTACCAGTTTAACATTGTTGATCCCAGAGAAAGCCTTAAGCAATGACTTCAGAGGGCAAAAAAATTTGTTCATTTATCATTATTGTCATGGGCTTTCGCAAATGATAACAATTTGTCTTCATCCTATTTTTAGACAATGAGCCACAATAGAGTCCAGAAAGCCATTTTGCCAGATGGGGGAAGGTGCTTTCATTGCAAAATGTTGCCTTTTCTTTTCATGCCCTATAAAACTGGCTAAGTGAAACCCAAGGATATGTTTTAACGTCAGGCTCCCTGGTAGGAACTCTGACTTACAATAATGGCACACACAAAACAAGACCCGGACTTTTGTTCACATTTATTGCATGGGTAGCATCCCGTGCCTTCTGCTTCTTCTTTTTTTAACAAAAGCTTTATTTGTTGTTTAGGCAAAGCTGTAATTGGGGTTGTGAGGACACAGAGATTACTGCATGTTCCTTCACTTTACTGGCTTTATCAATTTATTTTGGAGAAAAATGTAAAGAAGGAAAGAAGATACTGTGTTCAAAGCATTTCTCCAAACTTTGGAGGAGAAGTGCAGGAACCCGCTGATTGGATGTGAGGCTGACTCTACCATTAGTTAGAATGTGGATTATTTCAAGCAGCAGATTTTGGGGACAGAGGCATTCTAGGTGAATAAAGTGCGCAGAGCACATTTGCATGTGCTGTTGCAAAATGTGGAAATATAACGGCTTAAAAACCTCCCAATTACAAAGCTGATAAAAGTTCAAGGACCTAGAGAACAGAGTTAGCTTCAAGTAGACTACTCTTATTGGTTAGTTCTCATCAACTGGCACTTACAGGCTCAAGACAGTTTTTCATTTACTCACAGTTCTTAATAGAGCAAAACAAACAGCACTACATAGAAAAATATTTACTGGGTACATAAACTAACCAGTTTCATGCTGATTACATGTCAGACTTTAACTATCCACATAATGACTGAACAGGGAAGCAGGAAAAGAAGACTTAAGTAGAGATGAGTGGTTCTCTTCAAAATCTGAGGTAGAGGGAACAAGTGGTTGCTGCTGGACTGATTGGCATTCATCCTAATAGAGAAAAGCTGACCCTAGCAAGTGTGGTAAAAGCAGTCAGTATTTAGAATTAAGTTTCTACTGCCACTCTTATCAGTTTAGTAGATCTGAAGGAGAGGGAAATTCTCTTTTGTTCCAGGCAGCCAAACATTTTGCATCTGTTCCAGTGAGCCTTACTATTTGGGTATTGTCATCTGAGGACATCAGTTCTTAATGGTTTTCAGGGAACTGTAGTAACAGGTCATAGACATTTCCAAACCTTGGGAAAGTTAACCACATAGGGCTCAAATGGATAGAGGGATGCTCTTCTTCCTCTCACAAAATACCAGAACTAGGGGACATCCACTAAAACTGAGGGTTGGGAGAGTGAGAACAGACAATTGAAAATATTTTTTACCCAGTGTGTTGCTAGTCTGTGGAACTCCCTGCCACAGGATGTGGTGATGGCATCTGGCCTGGATGCCTTCAAAAGGAGATTGGACAGATTCCTGGAGGAAAAGCCCATCACAGGTTACAAACCATGAGGGTCTTAAAACCATAGTAGTGGCTGAGCCTTTTGGAGCAATACGCGTGCGCGCACGCACGCACGCACGCACGCACACACACACACACACACAGACACTTGCAGCTTCACACTGAGCCGTTAAAATCTGGCACCAACTGGAAATGGACGGAGAAGGGCACCAAGGATTCAAAGTCATGTGACCTCCCAGGTGAGCTCCTCCTTCTCCAGAACTGCTTACTAGGGGATTTCTCTGCTCATCTGGAGAACCACACACAGCAGTTTCCTGAGACTACGGCTAGCACTCTGAGATCTGGCAACCCAGGTCTTGGGATGCGGTGCTGAATGCTTTCCTATTACAGGAGTTCAACTCAGATTCTACTGCCACACTAACCTGCGTTGCTCTCAGGCAACCAAGGGCCTGTGTGCAAGAAAGATTCAACAAAAGGAGAAAACATGAAGAAATGCAAAACTCCCAAAGATTTAGGCAGAGGAAGGAAGTCTCCCCATTTTCTAGTCCAAGGGTGGAGACTTGAACTGCATTTTTGCCTTTTTTTTTGCTTCCTTGCTTTTCTTTATTTGTGTGTGTGTGTGTGTGTGTGTGTGTTCTTTACTTTTTATCTATTTTCCCATCTGTGTATGTGGCCTGGGGTGGCCACTTGATTTTTAAACCTGATGTTATTTGTTAATTTATTGCCCCTGATCTTTCAGTGTAGTTTTAAAGAGTCTTCGGGGGATTTTGAACGGATTGTTGTCTGCTTTGCTTCTGTCTTTAGAGTAGTTTACGATGCACTTTTTAGGTGTTTTAGGGGTTTTAGGCAAGCACAAAGGAGAACATGAATGGGGAAATCAGAGATGGAACGTTGACCATAAGAACCAGTAACATGAAATGAAATCTGTTTTATCTGTATTATCTACCCCCTCTCCATCTCACCAATAATTGGGAGTCTGACTTTGGTTGGTAGCATCAGGGGGGAGGGGGAATCTGAAGTCTACCTATCTCTTGCAAAACACATGCATTAATTGACCAAGAAAAAAATTAATATTTTTTTAAAAATGCAGAATCTTAGCCAGCCACACAAACACAAACTGAAGAGGATAGATGGGAAAGAAATAGCTTCCCCTGGTATATTGTTTTCTGCCACAACAGCAAAATATTTAATTGCATTTGTGCCAGATGTTTAATTACTCTTGTTAGCAGATGTAGACACTCTGCAGGGTTTTTCTCTCTTTCCTAAGCAGCGGCCAAAAATAAAAAATATACATTGAAAATGATTCCTTCATGCAGAAGATGACATAGGGAACTTTCAGGATGACACCGCAGGGGATTTCAGGGTAGGGTATGGGTTCAGCCCACTGCCAGGTGGTACCAGTTAATACTGGTGGTGTCACAGAAACCAAGAAATGAACATACTGTAAACTGCACATAATGCAGGCAAAAAGAAAGAGAAGGAACCTCTAGACCTGCATTTGGCAGCTGGAGTTGTAAGGATGTGAGGACTCCAGTTCATCCAAAGGATTACAAAAGAGTAAGAATTAGGGATGGGCACGAAACAAAAATATTATGTTTCCTTTGCTTTGCTTCCCCCCCCCCACTTTTTTTTTTTCGTTTCATACGATTTTTTTTTTAAAAAAAAAAATTCAGCTGGTGTGGCTTGGGGGAGGGAAAAAGTTTTTTTTTTTAAAGCTCGGAGCTTTTTTCCCCCTTCCCCAAACGGCTTACAGACAGAACGAAATGGTTCGTTTCAACAACAAAAACAACAAAAACACCATTTTGTTTTCTCTGTAACAACATGCTGCTTCCTCGTGTTGTTTCGTTTTGTTTCGTTTCACTATGTAACCACACAATGAAACAACATTTTGTTTTTTTGTTTTGTGCCCATCCCTAGTAAGAATATTCATCAGGGTTCCTCGTTCAGGTAAGCAGCCCAGAAGCGCCAGGAACTGGGATCTTAGGAGGTACTAGGGACTTCTGAAAAATAGGGTCAGTTCGGATGGGACATGATCTGTTCCCCATCACCCCAGAGTGCGAGACAACTAATAATGGACTCAAGATGGATTTTGGCTGAATATCAGGAAAAACCTCCTGTTAGAACATTGCGACAATGGAACCAATGACCTGGGCAGTTGCTGAGTGGCCCAACACTTAAGGCATTCAAGAAAAAAAAATAGACAACCATCTGTCTGATATTCTTGCCTTGAGCAGAAGTTTGAACTTGATGGCCTTATAGGTCCCATACAACTCAATTATTCTATGACTCTATGGCCATCTCTTGATGTTATCTGCATCCACAGTTGACTATGCCTCACTTGTAGGGTGGATCTCAGCATGACAAGTGTTAGGGAGATGACACAGCAAGATCACCCAAGAATAAGCCAGTCACAAAGCTCACACTGAAAGCAGAAAGATTCAAACCTCATGCAATTTTTGTACATATGTGGCTCATCCCTCTCTGCTCTATATGACAGCCATGTGCCCCCTTTTGCAGGGGATGGTCCTCTATTTGCAGGCCTCCCAACAGAGAAAGTCCCTTTTTTAGGGGAGGGGGGTTGTCCTCTTTTTGAAGGGTTGTCCAGACAACATCCAATGTAAAGATGCAGAAATTAAACTCCTAACAAGTTTCTGAGGGCCCAACTTGCATATTTTCAATCTCACCTCACTGGTTCTGGGCCTTCAAAGCCTTCTTTTAAAAGATTTTTAGGAGTGATCTGCTTCTGAGAAGGACCATGTATGACCTACAGGGGGCGGTGGGGAGGGAGGCCGTATAAAATTATATTTAACAGGTAAATCACATGTTCCAGGCATCTTTATGAGATCACAAATTGTCATTTCAATGCAAGGTTTTGAAGATATAAAGCAATAATAATAATAAAGATGTATGCTGAGAAGGAAGACCAAAGATGGTGAAAACCAATGTTGGGCCCTGAGAAGTTGCACACACATAGAGAGAGACATAATTTTGGGAAGACTCACTGATTATTTTTTGTAGATTCCATGCCTTGATCTACCAAGTGATCCCCTGAAAGTCCCTCTTGTACAGGCATGTTCAAACTTCAGCCCTCCAGATGTTTTGGACCACAACTCTCACAGTCCTTTGCCATTGGCAATCTAAGCTTAGAATTCTGGGAGTTGTGGTCCAAAACATCAGGAAGGCTGAAGTTTGGACATGCCTGCTCTTGTAGATCTACTATGTTTCTTTTGTTCCTATACATATGCAGCCCTCTCATTCAACTTAGTTAATGGAAGAAGATGTACACCAGCATCACTACATCTTTATTACTTCTGCCTCAGATTGAGAATGATGTATTTGGAGATACATTTGCTGTATTTACAATAGTTTTAGCAATCCATAAAACATTCAATCTATATTTTGAAATATTTACAAGAGTGGTAGTCAAGAATTCCTGCTACCTTATACTCTGTCACCATTTCAACTTGATTGTTTTTCATTTCAGCTCATAATTTATTGACGGTTATAAAATGTTAATGATCTTAACCATCTCAAAATAAACACAAGGAATCTGTATTGTGTACTCTTTCTTATTTTAAAACCTGATTGTGTTCAAATAATATCTGTGTAGAAAGCTCCATAGCCTAAACAACACAAACTGAATCCACCTCTGAAAATCTTTGGACAGGGCTGAAGGTACCAAGAAAGAAAGAAAGAAAGAAAGAAAGAAAGAAAGAAAGAAAGAAAGAAAGAAAGAAAGAAAGAAAGAATCTGGAACTCCAAAACCCAGGCATAAATTTAAGATGTACAAAAACATTTTGATCAAAAACAGTATAATTCACACAACTACTTTTAATACAGAAACAACTTAACTTCAGGGTGAAAGCTAGGCTGTGGCTATTTTTTAATTGTTCTCAATGTTGTTTCCAAAATGCCCATAAGAATGTTCAAAATGGCTGTAATAATTAGGCATATGCAGAACAATCAATGTGAATAAAGAGAGGAGAGAGGAGAGAAAAAACTCACAGAAAACAAAATAGTTCAAGTAGAATCATCTGGTTGATTCCAAATCAGGATGGTTTATTCCAATATACACTTCTGCAGATTTGTGTATGAGATGTCATATATTTTTAACAATTGTTAGATTGTTTGGAAGGAAGGTGCTAGATGTTTTAACAAAGTCTACAACCCTTCATACCAGTCTAGAGTTTCTAATTTATCTTCAAAGGCAAACAACAACAACAACAACAACAACAACAACAACAACAACAACAACAAAAACAACAACAACAACAACAACAAGAAGACAAGGACTGTCCCATAGGACTTTAATCTATGGGTGATTTGCAATTTAATTATTGTTGAAAATATTGCAACCTTTGCATCATCTCTTTCGCAGATTATGGCTGGGTGATGTGTTTCTCAACTGGAGTGAATGTCAATCAATGTCAGTCAATTGTTTTCACTCTGCCTCAAACAATTTAAGAGAGGCCCACCTCTCTATTCAAGTCTTCCTTTCCTTTTAGTCCGAATTCAGTTAGAACTACGTAGTAGAGATGGGCATGAATTAAAAAAATGGTGTTTCGTTTGTCGTTTGTCGTTTAGGGGGTCCATTTCGGTTCGTTTCTGGTTACCGTTTTGTTTTTCTGGTTACCGTTTTGTTTTTCGTTCATTTTGTTACCGTTTTGTTACCAGTTATTTCAATTTTTGTGATTTTTTTAGCTTTTAAAGCAGTTCAATGTATTGCCGTAACGAAAATGAAACGGATGACAAAATTTCTGGTGTTTCTGTTTGTTTTGTTTCATTTTAGAGATAAAATTTGTTTGTCATTTCGTTGCGTAATGAAACGAAAAAATGAAAACAGAAACGAAATATTGTTTGTTTCGTTCCCATCTCTACTACGTAGTCAGTGAGCAGATTATGAAACTAGTCCACCAGTTAGCTTTTGCTCATTGCCAGGGGTGAGACCTGATGAGAGCTGTGGTCCAGTGCCATCTGAAAGGCATGCATCTTGATCATCTCCTTATGAGCACCAATCAATTTGCAAAAAAGACACAAGGAACTTTTAATGAATCATGTAATGAATTATTGAATTATCACCTAACGAATTATCAAATTATCACTTTAATGAATTATCCCTGTAATAAGCAAACAGTCCTTTGCATTTTGCATGTGGAAAGTATTGCTGCTGACAATTGAAAGCATTTCTGTTTTCAGGGAGGGAACAGAAGCACATCTTGTACTTAAGGTTAAACTGTGTTAGTCTCTCTTTTGCACAGAGAGTGAATGTGGGAGGGGAGGGTGCGAGAGACGGGCCCCACCACCCAGGAGATTAGCCTAGCTGTTGAATGTCCAAAAATGCTACTGCTGCCTTCTAATGCCTTGGACAAGATCTCAATTCATACACAGCTCCCTGTTTCTGAATTCCCCAAGTTCTATCCTGTCAGGATTTGGAAATGTTTGTGGAACTCATGCTCACTGCTGTAAAGGAAGCGGGGATTGGAAACCACTGCCATGGCTGCCACTATTAAATGCTTGAAAGATCAGAGTGATGCTCTGGGACCCTGGGTTCCCATGATCTCTGCCAGAGGTGAATGGTGGTAGAGAACCTGTCAAGCAAAGAAAGGGGGGAGGGATACACCTGGCAAAGGAATGGCATTTGGCTTTGAAAGGTGCCGTCACTCCCACTTGCTGGGTCAGATCCTGGCGTCACTGCTGATTTACTTTGTGAAGCCGGGATGAGTGGGTTGAGCCACATTCTTTGTCCTAGGTTCTTAGACAGTATGTCAAAGGGAAACAGAGAGGACAGAACAGAACTATGTACTAGAGATGGGCACAAAACGCTAAAATAGCAATTCATTTCATTTTTCATTTCATTCCATTCCCTGCCATTTTGTTTCCTTTTAACTAATTTTTTTAAAATCATTTTTAACATGTGTGTGAGTGTACTCTGTGTGTGTATGTGCGTGGTGCTTGTGCAACTTTGTGTGTGTGTGTGTGTGTGTGTGTGTGTGTGTGTGTGTGTGTGTGTGTGTGCACACGCACGTGTGTGTCTGTGTGTGTAGTGCTGATGGGACTTTCCCCCCCTTCCCCAGACCCCGCATGCCAGCTGATCGGCACTGGTGTGGGAGGAAAAAAACCTTTCCCTCCCACACCAGCATCAATCAGCTAGTGCAAGAGGCTTGGCAGAAGGGAAACAAGTTTTCAAAGCCCTGGGAATTTCCCCCCCTTGCCAAGCCCCGGGCACCAGCTGATCGGCACTCCAATGGGGGGGACTTGTTTTCCTCCACCCCAGCACTGATCAGATGGTGTGCAGGGCTTCGGGGAGGAAGGAAAAAGATTCAAAAGCCCAGGGCTTTTAAAGCTTCCCCCCTCAATCCCCATGTGCCAGCTGATCAGTGCTGGGGGGAAGGGTTTCCCCTTGCTAGAGTGCAGATCAGCTGGTGCACGGGGCTTCAGGCAGTGAAAAAATTCTAAAAAGCCCATGGTTTCCCCGCACCCGATTGGTTTCCCATAGGAATGCATTGCTTCAATGCATTCCTATGGGGAAACAAAAAACAAAATGGAACAGAACGAAAATTTCCATTTCATTTTGTTCCATTTTTATTTGATGGGTCTCTTCATTTTTGTTTAATTAGGGAATGAATGAAAAATGAAAAACAAAATAAAAAATTGCTCTCAGGTATAAAGTTGAGAAACCACTATATTTTTATTTTCACCCTGCATTTTGTGAGAAAAATATTGTAGAGCATTTGGAATGAAAAACAAACTAGTTGTGTGCATTTGTGTTCAAATTAAGCAAAACAGTGCAAATAATGCTGTCCCTCACACACACTTTAACACAAATAAAGCCAATTGCATAGAATGATGATGGTGGCTGCTGCTTTATTATAGTCCTCTAGGATTATCCACAGAGCAAGAAGTGTTAGTATCTCTTTTAACAATAAGCCAGTGTTTTGGTGCTTTACTATTTCCACAGAGACATTGAGGACAAATTACGGAAACCTGGATGAGAAAGGTCTCTGTGTCTTATTCTCACCTAGAGGCACAGAATCTAGTGGGGTTTGGAAATCCCTCCTCATGGCATCTTAACAAATTGAGACAAGGTAAATCAATAAAAATGGATGATGCACATGCGCGCACACACACACACACACACACACACACACACACACACACACACAGAGAGAGAGAGAGAGAGAGAGAGAGAGAGAGAGAGAGAATGCCTCTGAAATAGGGATGGACACCTTACAAATAATGAAACACTGTTTCATCATTTTGTAATGAAATGAATCATTTTGTAAGCTTATTAAATGCCAGGCAGTGATTCATGCTGAAACAAAATGAAACAGTGTTGTTGTTGTTTTGTTTTTGTTTTAAATGAACTATTTTGTTACTATATAAAATGG
This sequence comes from Phrynocephalus forsythii, assembly GCA_029282475.1. Taxonomy (NCBI): domain Eukaryota; kingdom Metazoa; phylum Chordata; class Lepidosauria; order Squamata; family Agamidae; genus Phrynocephalus; species Phrynocephalus forsythii. The sequence continues at coordinate 11,324,236 of JAPFRF010000013.1, forward strand.
CTCCCCTGGGTCCAAATTTGGTGCCTCTAGGACCCAGGGGAGTCATTTTTAGTGTTACAAAATGGTTCACAAGTGTTTTGTTTCATAACGATTTTTTAAAAACAAATTTGTTTGAAATGAAACAAAACAGGCACTAAAACAAAACGAAATGAAATGAAACACAAGTTTTTCATTTCGTGACCATCCCTATGCTTAAATTAACGGGATAGACACCCCTCACCTTGTCCCAAACAAATGTGCAGAAAGTTAATGTTCATCCTTATGGAGCTCTTGCCCCATGAGCTAATATGGATGGATAATCTAGAATATTTCTAGAAAGAGCATCTCTGAAAACATACACATATAAAAGAAGGAGAAAGAGCCCATGCAAGGACCCATCCTTCTCTATAGGATGGCCACTCCTGAAAGAGTTAGGGCTACCCTTTTGCTAAAGACAAGAGTGGTAGCACTTTTAATTGAGTATGTTGCTCACCGCTCACAAGCAGTACAATTTCATGTCCAAAATCTAGTTGGCATAACTTTGTACTGATGTAACTTGGATTGTACTGATGTAACTTGGATTGGGCCAAGATGTATAATTACTCACCCAAATGCTGGAAATGTAAACATGACAGTGGTACCTTCTATCATATGTGGTGGACATGTAAAGAGGCAAAGGCATACTGCATAATGGTAAAATTATTTTTAGAAAGATATTTGAAGATTAAATTAGAGCTTAGACCAGAATTTTTCTTATTAAATATAGTAGATATTAATATCTCATATGATCAGAAATATGTACTTCGTCATGTAATAGTTGCAGCAACGATATTGTATGCGAAATTTTGGAAACAACCAGAAGTGCCAACAGAGAGAAACCTCCACGAAAAGATAAGATAATGTATTGAAATTGACAAGCTCTCTGGTTTTTTAAAGGGAGACTACGAAGAGATTTCCAAAAAAAGATGGCAAGAAGTAACAAACTTATTAGTATTGTGATACTATTTGGTGATTTGTAAATATGTTAAATTGTTATTTTAGGCTTGATATACTCAATGGAATTTTTATAATGTATTCCCCCTTCCTTCCCCTCATTCCCCTCTTCTTCTCCCAAAAAACCCAATAAAATTACTTAAATGATGTAACTTGGTTTGGGGACCAGAAGCATTTAATTTTAAGTGTTCTCTCCTCCCTCCTTGCCCTGTTTCAGGTTCCAAAGCTTCCTAGGGCACATCTGTGACTTGCCACCACTACAACTAGGACCACTGGTGTTATTTTGTAGCGTTGAAGACTTGCCTCCCTCTTGCATCTTGAGGTTTCCCAAGGTTTGCCAAGGGACAACTTGTTTATTTGTTTGGTGCACGCACATACTCTCTTCCAAGTCTATGACAATTACTGATATCTCCATTATCTCTTTGAAACACAGTTCCCCTTGGTTGCAGAAAAGTAGCAATCACAGAAAAGCAGTCACATGTGTGTTCCATTCTTCCTCTGGCTTTCTCCCCTGTACCTCCCTGGTCTTGTGCTGGTTGTGAGATCAATCACATGGCCAATTGCATGAATCAGGAGATGTGCCAGCACTGAGAAACAACTCCATTGTCCTTCCAGTCTACATAGGAATTGGGTCAGTAGATCTAGACCGCTATCGCACTTCTGCAAGCAGCCGCTTCTTATTTTGGATCGCCTTTTCTCCTCCCGTGGTCACATGGTTGTTATAGCGGTTCTGCTGTTCGCACTTCAGCGGGTAGTTAGCAATTGGCTTTCCAGTTCTCCTTTATTGAACTGCTTTAAAAATTTGTTTTAAAGAACCAAGAAAATGAAAGTAAATGACACCGAGCTGAAACTTTTGCATAACGAAGTTGGTAAACATCCTGGCATGGTGGTAGGATTCTGTTTATTTATTTATTTATTTATTTATTATGGGACTTATATTCCACCCGTCTTCCTGGGGGGGAACTCCGGGCGGTTTACAACAAATTAAGGAAAACAAATTGCATGAGCTAATAAACTAAACAGATGAGACAACAATTGCAGGAAATGGCGATGGCGGGGGGGGAGAAAAAAAATCATCCAAACGCCTCCCGGAAGAGAAGGGTTTTCAAAGCCTTCCGGAAGGCAGGCAGGGACTCTGCTAGGCGCACTTCTGCTGGGAGATGGTTCCACAGCGTTGGGCCAGCCACAGAGAAGGCTCGGGAATGAGTGGAAGTTCTCCGAGCTTCCCTGGGCATGGCCACGCGCAGCATGTGCGCCCGCGACAACCTAGTCGGACGGGCCGACGTTGACCGCTGGTCGATCCGCTCTGTCAGGTAGCCAGGTCCTAGGCCATGGAGGGTTTTGTAAACCAAAACCAGGACCTTGAATCTGATTCGGGATGCAACGGGTAGCCAATGCAAGCAGGCCAGAACTGGGGTGATGTGCTCAAATCGGCGCACACCCACCACCAGTCTGGCCGCCGCATGTTGGACCCGCTGCAGACGCCGAATGAGAGTCAAGGGCAACCCCATGTAAAGCACGTTGCAATAGTCCAGTCTCGAGATCACCAGTGCCTGGACCAATGTTCTAAGGGAGTCCCCATCCAGGTACGGGTGAATTCTGTGTTTTCTGAAATTAAAAAGGCTAAGAAACAGGGGGCAAGGGGGAAGCAACCTAGTATGTCTGCAAATTCAACCAAATCGCTTAAAAGGGAGATGCAGGAAGCGATGCAACAAAACACCACCCCAGTGGCCGTCACAAGAAAAAGTGCCACAGTGGCCAAAAATGGGCATGGCAGAGGGGGTTCTTCAGATAAATCGTTTTGAAAACCAGACAGTGATTTTTAAGGTGCCTTGTTTTTAAGGAAAAGGCGTTTTAAATCAGAAGTGCGGTAGTGTTCCTAGATATGGAACTCTTTCAGTAACTCTTCATCTGAATCAGGTCAACATGGGTTTTTTTATGCCATAACATTTCTCAAATCAGTACGCATGTACTGTCTGTTGCTTTCCACCATCAACTCTGAGCAAACCTCTACTGGCCCTAATATGGCTTTCAAGGCAAGTGAAATATTTAAGGACTGGTTTTGTGTGTGTGTTGTGCCATTACAGTTGTGACCAACTCTTTGTGACCCCATGTCCGTGGAGTTTTCTTGGCAGGAATACTGGAGAGGCTTGCCAGTTCCTACTCCAGGCACCTACAGCACCTGGTATTCCCTGGTGGTCTCCCATCCACATACTAACCAACCCTGCTTAGCTTCTGAAATCAGGCAAGATTCGAGGTGCTTAGGGCATCTAGGCAACTTAAGGAGTGGTTTTACTAGATCCTAGATCCAATTCCCCAGGGAGTTCACTGGGTAGGGAAAGATCTGAGCCCAAGCCTCCCAAATGCTCATGTGCCACTCTAGACCCCACACCACCTGATCATATATTGGTGACTTCAAAGACATAGTGTACAAGCAATGCCCATTCTGAAGCCACTGAAATGGAGTGAGAGAAAGAGCAATCTCAACAGTAAGATGAGAATCTGTCTCTTTTATCATTCTTGGCTTGTATTTTGACACTGGAATCAAAAAAGAGGAAAAGCTGCAACATGCCAAGCAAGACAGACTATATTGCTTAACCTAAAGTGACCCTTTCCCCCCTTCTATTCTAATAGATCTTCCTTGCTCTCTCTCTCTCTCTCTCTTTTCCTTTTGTCACTCAAAACGAGTGTCTGATGTATGAGCATAAATTGTTAAAAGCAGTTTTAGGTAAAGGAAGAGAGAGTGAAGTGGAGGGCTTTCGGTTCCCCCCTTCCCCTTTCCACAAAAGCCAACCTCAATTTATGTCAAAGAGGGTTAAAAGACCTTGGGATTAAAGCAATAAACTTGCTGCTGTCAAAGCTAAAACCCGCTAACAATTTAGTGCCAAACGCATGTTGTTCAATATCATTTCATATTATATTATGTCACAAGGAGGTGACGGTTCCACATCAGCCTGACAGGGCTGATTTACTCTGAAGAATTCGTGGACATTTTGCAGAGTCAAAGCTGGCTTGGTTTTGTTTGGATGCTGGGTGGGAAGTGGGCACATCTTAGTGATATATCTGAAACAGAACCATCAGCCAAACAGACAAACCTCGCTTTACAGACTGGAAGAGGGATACAATGAAAATACCTACCCTAGAACAAGACACAGGGCTTTTAGAAAATGCCCAATTCTGCCCTGCCTATTCAGTAGCATGATAAAAGGAAGGAAAAATGATGGCATCCATCCTAACAGGACACTGGATCTTGCAAAACTGGACAATACCGACCAGGGTGGTTTACAATACATGAATGAATCTTTATTTACGGTTATTAACCAACTCAAGAAATACCAAAATGTCAAATTGCCACAATAAAATGATTTGACAGAATAAAACATTGAATTTGCCAGAATAAAACATTTTAAAACATTGTAAAACTTTTGATAAAAAAGACACAAAATACAAACAGGACTGTTATAAAAATAGTCAATATCAGAAAGATAGATAATTTAATATATCAAAGATCATGCCAACATAAAAACCCAAAGTGGAGACCACACTCTATATGGTCATCAAGAGCTAGAATTACTGTCAGTCATAAGCCTACGCACAACTACTGCAGCGGTACAAGGTGTACAATACAACTTCAGATTAGGGGTGGCAAATCAGGCAAAAGACAAGAGACTGATATACACAACATAGCTGATCAAAGTTCCAAGCAAGGCGGAAGACTGCTGAATTGATTGACATTGATTGATTTGAAACCTGCAATAATTAGAACAAAGTTCAAGAAAGGAGCCACCCAAGCTTCCTGGGGCAAGCTACTCCAGCTTCGGCATGGTTGTAAACCATAGAGAATACCATGGTACCTCTACTTACGAGTTTAATCCATACTAAATGTGTGCTCTTAAGTCAAACAACTCTTAAGTAGAGCAGCCCTATCAAAAAAATAGAAAAATAGAAAAATATTGTAAGCAGAGCAGACTGCATCTAAAATTTGTAAGGAAGCAGCTAAAACGCCAACGGTTTTTCGCTCTTAAATCCGATCCGCTCGTAAGTAGAGGTACCACTGTATTTAGTTCAGACCAGGGATGGGGGTAACTAAAAATGAATATAAACACCATTTAGAAAAAAGAGGTGCAGATGCTTTTATTTGTGCTGTGCATCTTCTGCCTTGGGCAATCAAGATATCTGGGTTTTTGTTTTTGAGAGAGAGAGAGATGAATGACTCATATTTCCTTGCAAGCAACTCTGGCAGGGTAGAAGCCAAGGGTACATCAGTGCCCTAAAGTAACCCAGGTCACAACTGTATATTTCACACATTTTCAGTCCCCCCCATCCCACATTCTGATCCAGAAACACAGTACTATGTACAAATAGATACAGAACCTTGATAACACATGGGTTCAGGCTACCTCCAAATCAGTTTGGTCACAAATTAGATTGGATGGCATTCACATGCTCCTCTTTTCCCGTAACAGAGTAATTCTGGGTTTTGAACATTCTCCCTAGCAAGTATCACTGGATTAAATGGATCTCGAGGCTTTCAAATGTAACTCCACAGTTATTTGGTCACTCAAGATTCCCAGCCTGCTGTTTTGCAACTCTTTCAAGCCTTTCCGTCTTTCCCACTCTTTCCCGCTTTTTAATTGATACTCTTTATTAGAGATGGGCACGAAATGAGTGATTTTTTGTTTTTGTTTTCATTTTTTCATTTCGTTATGCAACGAAAATGAAATGAAATTTTTTTAAAAAAAAAATGAAAATGAAACAACCAAATTTGCCATGTTTTTCGTTTTCGTTGCAGCAGATGCATTGAACTAAAAAGAATGCTAATGAAACAGCAATTCTTTTGTTTTCGTTTTGGTTTTTTTGTTTTGTTACCTAACGAAATGAAAATGAATTTTTTTGCAAAAAAGTCATGAAAATGAAAACGAACCAAAACGGACCCCTAAACAACCAAACGACAAACGAAACACCATTTTTTTGAGTCGTGCCCATCTCTACTCTTTATGAATTCTGCTCTGTGGATTTGTGCATGCACCCCATTCACTGCCCTAATTTCTTCCACATCTCTTATCACCCATGTCTGGCTGAGACTGAATGTACATTTATTACAGTCAGAGACTGTACCTGAGGAGTGTTACAGTAGGACCCCCCCAATCCACTGATTCATTAACTACTGATTTAGTTATCAACAGTTGGGAGAGGAAAAGATTAAATGAATAATTCAGCAGCTGCAAAGCAAGCTACTATTGTAAAACAGCAGCCGCAAAGCAAGCTACTGTCACAAGCAACAGCCGTAAAGCAAGCTACTATGGCAAATAGCAGTTTTGGGGTTTGTTTGGTGTTCTCTCTTATCTACGGTTTTTGTTGTCCAGGAGAAGGCCTAGAACCAATCCCCAGCAAATACCGGCGTCCTATTGGACTTAAACTGAGGTTGCTGCTTCAACAACAATAGATGGGACAATAATGTTTAAAAGACTTCACTGATCTTTGCATCATCATCATCATCATCATCATCATCATCATCATCATCATCATCATCATCATCATCATCATCATCATCACTGCAGAGCTGGAAGAGATCCTATGAATCTTGTTGCTCTTCTCCTTTGTGAGTCTCTCTACTTCTACTGCATAGTTTAAAAAAAAAATCAGAAATTCAAATCTCTGCAAAAATAACATAATCTTATTGAACATTTAGACAAACTTCCTGTACTTCCTGTTTGTCCATACTCTGCTTCCAGAAAGGAAAGGTCACTATTTTGTGCCCAAATTACAAAATTCTGAGAAAATAACTCCTTATCTCACAAGTAGGGTAAAGGAAGGCTATCTCACAGGGCTTCACGATTCCTCATCAAGGTGTCTTGTTGTACTGAAACAACCTGAATCAGTGAGAACAAAGAACTTAGTGAGTACTCATCACATTATTGCAAGGGGGAAACATACAGAGAGTGCTACAACCCCCAAAAAAAAATTGTTGGTTGCCAGTCAGACGATAAATCACGGCTCAGTGTAGAATGTTAGATGGCAGAGGGGGGGGGCTTATTCCACCACCCCCATCTTATTCGCATCACCTCCTCCAAACAACTCCTTGTGTAACATTTCTATTCCTAATTTCAAATCCTGCTCATTCCTATAACTCGATGACACTCTCTAGTGAAAGCCGGAGATACATGGCTCCTCAAACCAGTCTCTCTCTCTCTCTCTCTCTCTCTCTCTCTCTCTCTCTCTGTGTGTGTGTGTGTGTGTGTGTGTGTGTGTGTGTGTGTGTGTGTGTGTGTGTGTGTTGCACAGTGGGGATGAGTGGGGGTGGAAGACGCCCTCCCCTCTCAAAGAGAAGCGAAGCTGACTGAAACAGATCTTGGGCACGGTTGCATGTGCTTCGCTGTGCTCGGGTTTTCTAACACCGCATCCAAAACACTTACAGACAGGTCCCTTCTGTTTGAAGCCCAGAGGATAACATGGTACTGAAGCATAAATAAAGAGTGCCACTAGCAAGGAGTAACTGGCAGAAGACAAAACCCTAGCCAGCAAACTGTCACGGCTGCTCCAGAGGGTTTAAGAGGCTTTATCAAATCTGTGCCAGCTAATTCACTTTCAGAGGTGTATATCTACTGATAAGGTTGCTCCCCTGTCTGGCCCCCACCTTTGGCTTTCCTCGCCGGTGGAAAGATAGACAGGTCCTGAGGATGGATCTTCCATTGTGTCTTCCACTTCCAGTTTTTGTGTTGCTTTCTGATCTCCAGGCTGAGCTATAAATGCCGAAAGCATTTAGTGAATGGGGAAAAAACCCCTTGTGTTTCCTTAATAATGTTTTAACTCCCATTTCTGAGAGGAATCTGTTCTGACCAAAAGCAAAAGTTCCGCCGTTTGATTTATCTTATGCGGGAATGTACTTTAGAGCAAATCAGGCCGAAGGTAATAGAGCTCATTTCTGACTAACCATGCCAAGAATTCAGAGCTGGAAGGGAACGTAGGAGGGGAGATCACTGACAAACATTAACTCATAAATGCTTATGCTTATTCAAGTATATCTGGAAGTTGAGTCATGGCTACTGGACTTCTTTTTTGAGAGATAGAAACGTTTCGCTGCTCATCCAAACAGCTTCGTCAGTCTGAATATAGCTAGTGCGAGTCCTCCATCTTATAGTCAGCTTTGACCTCTTGTCACCCTGGTCTGAATTAGGCTCATAAGATGAACAATGGCCTGAATAGGCTCGTTAGGGAGACAATAGTATCCATAGCCTTAAGGTGAACAATGGCCTAAGGTGCTGAAACCTATCAAGAATGGGTCGTTAGCTATGGCCTTGGTGGTGAAGGCTTTTTGATTTGTCTGGGTACTTTGGAAAGCACACCCTAATAATTAGCAGATAGACTATGCCTGAGGCCGCCACCTCTGTTGAGGGAGGGGGTTTCGATGCTCACATGAACGGCCTCCCTTACTCCTCTCTCAAACCACCTATCTTCTTTGTCTAATATGTGTACATCCTCATCTTTGAAAGAGTGCCCTTTGTCCTTCAAATGGAGGTGTACTGGTGATTCTGGTCCTGAGCTGTTACCCCTCCTATATGTTTGATTTCTTGGTTCTGCTGGAGGTTGCAGAAGCATTGTAGCGAAAGCTCAGACATGGTTACTTGGAAATAAATGCTGCTGCGTTTAATAAGCATGTTCAGCGTTATAAATGGGTGAGGGAGTAGAACCCATTTAATTCTGCTGATTGATACTTGACAGGATTATGTGAAGTACATGAACAAAGCTTAATATATCTATCTAGAAGGCCAGCGGGATATATTGGATAGAAGGCCGAAGCAATCCTGGGAAGACTTGGATTCAAATCCCTGTTTAAGTGTGGAAATACAAGGGAAAGGGTGGCCATGGGGAAAACTCTTTAAACATCTCTATGCTTTGACAATCCTCTTAAGGTCATCATGAGTCGAAAGTAGGGATGGGCACCCTAACAAAAATGGAATGCCATTTTTGTCTTTTTGTTAGCTTACAAATCATTTCGTAAGCTAACAAAACGAGAGGCCCCGTTTCGTTTCGGATAGTAACAAAACAATTGCTATTTCCATTTAAATCAAACCATTTCATTTCTATCTAAAACAGGCTCCCTAGGGTCCAATGGGCACCAATATTTTTTGTACCTCCCTTGGATTCTCCCCTTTAAGCCTGCCAAATTTGGAGAGTTTTGGGGGTAAGAGGACTGAGTTATTAAGCTCCAAAGGGGATGCCCCAGGAGACATTTGACTTGTGCTTCCAAAGAGAGGATTTTAACTCCTTGACACCTCAGCAAACATGCATTTCCAAAGCGAGGCACATGCTTCCAGGAGCAGCCCAACGTCTGCTTGCCAAGGTGCCAGGAGAGGGTTAAAAAGCAAAACCAAAGTGTTCCACTTATATACCACTTCAAGTAGTCTCTAGGTGGTTTTACAGTTTTTAATTACAGTATGCAGGCTACACATTGTCTCCACCACCACCCCCGTGCAAGCTGGGTACTCATTTTACTGACCTCGGAAGGATGGAAGGCTGAGTCAACCATGAGCCTGCTGCCTGGGATTGAACCCCAGGTCGTGAGCACAGTTTCACCTGCAGTACCGGCATTTAACCACTGTGCCAGTGCCTTGTGGAGGGGGACTACTGTACAAAATAGGAACATGAATTAATTGTTTAAACCGAGGTACCACTGTACTCAAAAGGTAGTCAGTCATAGAGAGGAGGGGCAGGATCTGTTCTCACTAATTCCAGAGTGCAGGACATGTAATAATGGGCTCAAAATACAGGAAGCCAGATTTAGACTAAATATCGGGATAAATTTCTTAACTGTTAGAACAGTATGACAATGGAACCAATTGCCTCAGGTGGTGCTGAACACTTCAATTGTACAGGCATTTGAGAGAAAATTGGTCAGATCTACTTTGATTTGAATTCCTGCCTTGATTATAGGGTGGACTAGATGGCCTTATAGGTCAACTCATGTATTCTATGAATTTACGTATTATTCTAAAGCTTCAGCTTTTGCACTGTGTGCTTCAAAGCCTGAACTGCCAGTGTTCCACTCAGAAGACAGCTGCAGGCCAACAATCTTATCTGTGGATTCACAAGGACTGTCTTCTCAATGGCACTTGACCCTCCTTTATCAAGGGGGGACTTATACCTCCAAGGGCATAACTAGGGGGGTGAAGGGTGCATTTGCTCTGGGGTGCAGCAATCTGGGGTGTGCCTGGAGGGGAAGCAGGAGGAGGAAGCCATGCCCCCTCCTGCCAGCAGTCCTTCCCCCGCTAAGGCTTGCTGATTGGACCCCCTCCGCTGCCTCTGCCTCCATGCGCCAGGCAAGCAGTAAAGCAGGCAGGCAGGGAGGGAGGGAGCAAGGTGGCCACAGCACCCTCCTCCTCCTCCTCCTCCTCTTCCTTGCCTTGCTTCGGGCCACCGCGGGAGAGGAGTAAGGCACGTACGTACACACACACAGAGAGACACACACACACACGTCCGCCCACCACCACCCTGCTCATGCACACGCCTGCAGAATTGGGCCCCCGTTGCTGGGTGGGTGCGATGTGGGGGAGGCGGCAGGAGGGATGCAAAAATGAACTTTGTCCCCTGGTGCTCCAAATCCTTGCTACACCTCTGGTTACATAGGGCAGCAAACCCACCCTCACCTTTGGGTGTCTGTGCTCACTGGAGCCAGAGGGATCACTGAATCACTTTCAGAGAGGTTAGAATTGACACATCAGCAGTGCCCCATACCCTGAACTTTTCAAGACAAACCCTGACATAAGGGGGCATTCTCTTTTAATATTGCAGTTTGAAATGCAAACATGATTGATCTATACATTATATTATGGTATGTGGGTGTGAGAGAAAGTACAGTGGTACCCTGAATGAATGAAATTTTATTTGATTGTTCTTATCTGTATGATTTTATTTTTTGGTTTTTGGTCATTGACCGTAAATAAAATTTCATTCATTCATTCATTCAGTGGTACCTTATATAAAGGAATTAATTTGTTCCAAATGAAATTATGTTAAGAAAAATTTCCTTTATACAAATATCCCATAGGACTGCATTGAAAACAGAGTAATCCCTAATCGTGACCATTTTTACGTTGTACAGATTTCGCCCCATAGACAATTCTGTTAAGCAAATTTCTCCTATCTCCGTAATTTTTTATGTTGCATAGATTTTATGTTATACAAACCATTAGTTATACGAGGGTCCACTGTACATCTAGAAGTACAGGGTGGATTGTTTTATTTTTATTTTGTTTAGCTATAGCTCTGCGTGTGCAGTTACAAACATGATAGTTTATCAGCATCTACTGTTGAATAGCAACTGTTATTAATCACAGTGACATAAATTAATACCCCTTGCTTGTAAAAGCAGGGGAAAGTTTTGCCTTGCCATTTAATAGAGGCGGGAGGCCTTCCGTCTCTGTTTTTGTCCATCCAGAACTGGAGGCAGGAGGGTAAGGAGAGATTCTATGCCTCCCCCCCCATTGCCACTTCATAAATCTACTGCTTGTAATTATGCCTCTGGGGTGGCTTTCTGTTCAAAAGAGGCCCGCTCTACTATGTTTCCCCTTTGGATCTCTCAGCTGCCTTGCAATGTCATTTGTACGGCCTTCCTCCATATTGGGTTCATCATTTTTGAAGTTCCTTCAAAGATTTCAAATGATCACCCTAATGAGCGCTGTGTATGTAAGACGAGGGCCATCGGAGGATGTGTTGTCCAAATCTGCAAGATAGGTTTGCCTTCGAAAATAATAATAAAAAAATAAATAAATAAACAAAAATAAAAATCTGTGGGGCATTTCAAAGCGAGGTCTCATAAATCATATGTGAAAATGTACTAATTTATTTAGTATGCCGCATGTCATTAGGACACATCTCCAGATAAAGGGAATTTGTTTTGCTGTTTGTCTGCCTTCCCAAGCTTGGATATCTTCTTCGCCAACACTTTGCTTCCCTTTTGCAACATTTCTGAGCCTTATTTATTTATTTGTATTTATTTTACCACTTCATCCCCATCTTCCTCCTTAAAGACTTTGAGACGTCCAAGCAAGACTCTGCCTGACTCTCATGCATCAATACTGCTGTAATAAAGACTAATGGCCCAATCTTTGTATTGATTGAGGGCATCCTAGCACTAGAATTAAGTTTATCGTACCTCCAAGGTCTGATGGCACATCCCAGAGTATTTAAGACAGGAATATGGGAAGCTGCCATAATCCAAATTTGTAATGCCAACTTTGACTGGCAGCAGTGGTCCAGAGTTTCAGCAAGGATGTTCCCTCTACCCTCCTGGAGACCCCTGGAATTTCCTGCTGGTGTCTTCCAAGTACTAATGCAGTCCGATCCTGCCTAGCTTCCAAAGGCTGATTATGTTCAAAAGTTATGAGTATGACAGAGTGGGTATCGGTATCACCCTGGGGGTCTACAGATGCTGATCGTCACTTACAGTAGCAAGTGTAGTGGCAACCTGGTCACCACAATTTAACCAGAATCTCCGAGAGCTACCCTTTTTGTGAAGCATGGTGAGAGGTGGTGAGGAATGGAAGATGCCACCAACAAAGATGAGGAATTATTTGAGAAAATTCTGCAAAGAAGGAGGAATAAGAGGAAAGGCAATCTCAGAATTTGTTTTGAGCAGTGTCATCAAACTTCAGCTCAGCTCAGGTGATAATACTCCCTGCCACAGGAGGTGGTGATGGCATCTGGCCTGGATGCCGTCAAAAAGGGGATTGGACAGATTCCTGGCGGAAAAGTCCATCACAGGTTAGAAACCTTGATGGAGATGTGTAATCTCCAGGCTTAAAACCAGGGCATTTAAAGGGCCAGATGCAAGGGAGTGGTATCAGGAGACAGCTATCTAGTCTCGTATGCTCCCAGACCCATTTGATGGGGCCACTGTGAGATACAGGCAGCTGAACTAGATGGGCCTTTGGCTTCATCCAGCATGGCTCTTCTTATGATCTTATGTAAGACACCCTAGATCAGATATTTTATTCATTGAATCTGCTTTCTCTGGCAGCAGCTCTCTGGCAGAAATCTGTCCCACCTCCTGAAAGGTTTAACTGGTGACACTAAAGGTCAACCCTGGATGTGTTCTGCACATCTTGGTAATACTAGATGTTTGGATGCCATCTCTCAGATGTCCTTATCAGCATATCCTCCTTTCAATTTCAAATCCAGACAGATTTCACCCAGAAGCCATAAAAACATAAGAACATAACATAAGAAGAGCCATGCTGGATCAGGCCAAAGGCCCATCTAGTCCAGCTACCTGTATCTCACACTGGCCCCACCAAATGCCTATGGGAATGCATGAGACTAGATATCTGTCTCCTGCAACCACTCCCCTGCATCTGGCCCTTGAAGTACCCTGGTTTTAAGCCTGGAGATTATACATCTCCATCATGGTTTGTAACCTGTGATGGACTTCCCCTCCAGGAATCTGTCCAATCCTCTTTTGAAGGCATCCAGGCTAGATGCCATCACCACCTCTTGTGGCAGTTAGTTCCACAGACTAACAACACGCTGGATAAAAAAAAAATTCTTTTGTCTGTTCTCACTCTCCCAACCCACAGTTTGAGTGGATGTCCCCTAGTTTTGGTGTTTTGTGAGAGGGAGAAGAGTGTCCCTCTATCCACTTGACTCATGCCCTGCATTATTTTGTCTAAATGGCTTGACCTCAAGCTATCTCAAAGGCTGTGTTTCCCCCTATGAATCTGCCCGTGTATTAAGTTCATCAATTGAAGCCCTTCTCTTGCCCCCCCCCTTCATAGATGCATTTGGTTGAGACACAGGAGAGGGCCTACTCTGTTGCTGCTCCCTACCACCGAAGTCTAGGTTGGCCCCATCTTTGCTATTCTTCTGCAAGTAGACGGAGACCCTTCTCTTTTGGCAAACTTTTTCCAGTAGCATTGCTACCGGCTAACACACATGACCTTCTGCATTGTCTCTCGTCATCAATGTTCCTCTCCTAGGAAAGAGGAGGTCTGTCCACCCATCCATCAGGAGCAAACATGCCCATTCAGCTTACTTATGGAATCTGCTTCAAAACGTACATATATAGAATGTCCATAGCATCACATGAGGCTCCTGCTGGGTCTAAATGGAAGCTGACCGGTGGCATCTTCCCTCCAGACCCACTTCCCCTCCCTCCTTGTATCTGACTGGGAAGCCGAAACCCAAAGCCACAACTAAGGGAGGCCCGCGGGCACTCAGTCCGCAGCAGCAATACACTTGGCACATTGTAGTTAGCCCAGGAGGCCTCCCGAGTGAAGGTTTTCCACCAAGCCATGTCTGAACAACATAAACAAAGGAAGGTGTTCTAACAGACTTGTAAGTGAATGTTAACCACAGTGTGTGGTGAGAACACCCTTGGCAGATTTCTGGTTAAAAGCCACAGAAGTGCAGCTGAAATGCTGAAAAACCCAAGTGGCATTCATCAGACACAGTATTTGCATTAAGATGTACTCCTCGAAGTAGAGGTGTCAAGGCCTTCTGCTGGAATTTGGTTAACGCAGATGCAACGGAGGTGATCACCCTCATTTTAATTAATTCCTTAGAATCAAAGAATTCCCTTCCTCCTTGGTCATAAAGCTCGCAATGCCTTGAAAGCTGCATCCCTCATCACATCTCAGGATGAATACACAGAGGAAGAACTGGTTCCACCTGAGGATCTCTCCCTCATCACAATTGATGAGATACAGGATCAGGTGCATGTCGATCAACAGGCTGCAGGAAAGAGGCTCCTTGTACTAGGGGATTCTATTATTAGAAATACAGAGGGATGGATTTGTGATGAGCATAATAACCATATGGTCACTTGCCTGCCAGGTGCAAAGGTTGCAGACATCACAAGAATCTAGATAGCTTGTTAGAGAGAACCAGGAAGGAGCCAGTGGTCATGGTACACGTTGGTACCAATGATGTCGGGAAGGCAAAGTGGTCAATCCTGGAAGCCAAATTCAGGTTGTTAGGAAGAAGATTGAAGTCCTGGACTTCTAAGGTAGCATTTTCAGAAGTGCTGCCTGTTCCTCATGCAGGACCCGCCAGGCAGGCAAAGCTCAGAAGCCTCAATGCATGGATGAGGCAATGATAGCATGCATTTGTTTGGGCCATTCTGCTAGAAGACGAGTCTCCTGGTTACAGAGAAGCCACTGTGGGCATGTTTATATTGCAGATGTATAGCATTTAGGCAGCCACATTATGTCACGTGTGCCCCTTATTTTTATGTGTTTTGTTTTCAAAAAAGCAGATCTTGTCACGAAACAATGCCGTGAAGTAACACTTGTCACGAGACAAGTTATCAGGACCGTGAGTAAACGGAAACAGGGATTGAACCGGGACAAAACCACATGACTGCGAACAACGCTGTCGCAGTACAAACGTAATCGCGGAAGAAGGTAGAATATGAAGAAACCGCCTTTGACATCTATTCTACTGCTCCCAGAATATTTACATTTCAGAAATCATGAAACAGTTCATTTCATTGGAAAGACTGTGGACATTTGTGGTTTGTGAATAGCGACAAACCATCATGAACAACCGTTTTCCTGGTTCATGCCTATCGGTATTAGCAATCTATAAAGTTGCCCACAACAGCAACCTGATGTCAGGTTAGTTAATTGGTCTAAGAAGTCTAAAGTGGTGTAGTGACTGCCAGGGAGTCTACGGTGTCTGGGGCAAAAACGTTCTTTGTGACTTCATTCTTGGAACATTCAATGCTAAGGATTAAAAACTAGAACCATCTGCTTAAAAGGCAGGTACTCTTTCACCGAGGACTCAAATCATCTGAGGCAATTATAAACATAGTACAGTGGTACCTTGTATAAAGGAATTAACTCATTCCAAATGAAATTCTGTTAAGCAAATTCTCCTTTATACAAATTTCCCATAGGAATGCATTGAAAACGGAATAATCCCTAATCGTGACCATTTTTACGTTGTACGGATTCACCCCATAGGTGATTCTGTTAAGCAAATTTTCCCTATCTCTGGAATTTTTTATGTAGTATAGATTTTATGTTATACAACCCGTTTGTTATACGAGTGTCCACTGTTATTGGGGTAGAAGAGAGGAAAATGTCCACCAGACACTACCAGATTGAAACTCTGATTATCCCACAACGCTAGCTATACTGGCTCTGGCCAAGGGGCCAGGCATTCTAATATCATCTGGAAAAGCTTCCATCCTTCCATCACTGTTCTATATCCTTTCCCAGAAGGTTCTGCTTCAGATTTAAAAGCACACAGTCATTTAGGACTCTGGCTGTGGAGCCCGAATTTAGGAGTTTGAGTCCTCCCTGTGCCTTCTTGACAGGGGATGGACTGGATGATCCATATCATACCTCCCAGATGTAAAATTGTAAGATTGTGATTGTGGTTGGGATTATTCCCCTTGCCTATGAATGCCATCCATTCCCAGCTCAGCCAGTGGGCCACAAGACACAGAGGAGGGTGCTTTTCATGTGCTTGTTTTAAGTAAGAAGCGATGTCTAACTTTTTCCTGTCTGGGCGCTTTTACACGACCCCTAAGATCCACTGGCAACTTAAATTCGGACCAAAGATCTTGGGGGTTTGCTCCTCTTGCTGTGTTCCCACCCCTCCACACGCCATTCCTCCTGTCTGCATGAGGGGAGGGAGAAAAAAAAGAAAAAAGAATGCAGGCTCACCTCCATTCTGCCCTCGGGAGCAGCCCCGGAAGCATTCCAGTCTCTTAAAGGGGTGGGGGGCAAAAAAACCAATCAGAAGGCAAAGACAGCCCAGCACTCACTGCTTTACAATCCGCATCAGAAGATTTTTTTTTACCTCCGGTACTTTTAAAATGCGCTGGGGCGCGCTTAGGTGGGCGTGGTCGTACTTAATTTTTTTTTAAGTGCGCAGCTGGTGGGAAAACAATTTTAAGCTCCACATCTGGGAGCCCTATGCCCTGGATTTTAGGGGTCGTGTAAAAGCGCCTTCTGATAAATCCTCCCCCAAAGCTAGCAGAACCAAGCCCTGGCAAAATAAATGTACTTTTCCCCCCAGGGCTTTATCCACTGCTAAAGAGAAATCTTCTCGAACCTTAAGAGTAGAATTTCTTGAGTGAATAACTCTTAAGAAATGGATCCGTCTTGGTCAGGCATTGCATCCCAAATGGTTCTTTCCCATCCCCCATCCCCCCCCCCCACACACACCTCCACTTCCACCCCCAGGGCAGAACTGCTGTGCAAACAAAGAGCTGGGTGTAGAATAAGAGAGAATCTGTCTGGAAAATATTACCTCCCTTGAGTACTGTACTGTGGGATGTGCAATTTTCACCCTACTCCGAGAGCAGCTTGCCTGGCCTTGTTGGTTGTATTGATCACAATGGGTCTTTCCTAATAGAGTTACAAGACATTTTCAGCTGCGAGTTCAGAAACCTATGGGAAATAGACCTCCCCCTCCCCCCTTTCTCATCATCCGCTACGTTTCCATAGGGCCAAGCTCTGTCACATCGCAGCTACCTCTGCTGAGCCTTAAAATATAATAAATACCAATAGCTGTGCAGCTAATGACCACAAAGAGAGGCAGAATAGTGACAGAGGGTTTCAAATCCAGAGGAAGAGGGAGCAGAATGCAGCTGATTCGTGAGCACAAATCTCCCCTTGTAAGCTGGTTAATGATGATGCAGAGAAGCCCAAGGAAGAAGTCTTTAATACAACAAGAGCCAAAGCTAGGATCCTTTAAAAGAAACTACAGTTCCCAGAATCCTCAAGCATCCAGAGACAATGCCCAAGAGGGTTCAGAAATACTGAGGCTTATAGTGCAAAAGAACCACAATTCTCCAAGCTTTGAAGAACTGGTCCTAGGTTAGTGTTCTGCAAGGTAAAGACGGAAACAAAGTTCAATCAGCCATTTCTTGTAAAATATCCATATCTTTGACCAACAAAGACTAGTTATGAAAATGTTTGCTTATATTTTAGACTGCAAGCATCAAATGTTATTCCTTACCCTCTCTTCCATACCAGCCTTCCCCAGCTGGATGAAGTCCTCCTCTTCTTCTGAAGCTGATTCAGCAAGGTGAATCTTGACAGAGATGGCTTCCCCCTGCAGGACTGTGCTATATATATGCTCACGAGCCATTTATGGGTGTTTCATGGGGATGGGAATGGGGAGACTGGTTTTTTTTAAGGGTTCTATCTAAAACCACAAGCCAATGAACTGATTTGTCAGTTCATCAGCTCAGGAGGTGGGGGACTTTAGGTTCATGGTTTGTCAACCTTGATGGACCATGAACCACGATGAACTGCCATTTTGTTCATCCAAGTTCATCCCCATCTCTAGTTAGGACAACAGGATTTTGGCCATTGTCTTGTGGGGGAAAGGAAGTACAATAATGGAGTACAGTAGTACCCCAGTATCTGCTAGGGATTGGTTCCAGGCCTTCCCATGGACAATGAAAACTGTGGATAAGAGTGAATGCCAAAAAAACCCAAAAACTCTAAAACTGCTGTTTTGTGACAGTGGCTTACTTTATGGCTGCTGTTTGTGACAGTGCTGTTTTTGTGACAGTATATTGCTTTGAGGCTGCTGAATTATTTATTTTATTTATTTCCTCTGCCAGCCGTGGATAACTGAATCAGTGGTTAATGAATAAGTGGATACGGGGGTCCTACAGTATTGGCTCAGAAGAACCCAGTGTGTTGTTAGTCCGTGGAACTCCCTGCCACAGGATGTGGGGATGGCATCCGGCCTGGATGCTTTCAAAAAGGGATTGGACAGATTCCTGGAGGAAAAGTCCATCACAGGTTACAAACCATGATGGAGATGTGTCATCTCCAGGCTTAAAACCAGGGCACTTCAAAGGCCAGATGCAGGGGAGTGGTATCAGGAGACAGAGATTCTAGTCTTGTGTGCTTCCAAAGGCATTCGGTGGGGCCACTGGGAGATCCAGGAAGCTGAACTAGATGGGCCTTTGGCCTGATCCAGCATGGCTCTTCTTATGTTCTAATGCTCTTATGTAACATATGAAGACACAACAACCCCCCCCAAAAGCATTATATGGGCTGCTTCTCTCTTTATTCATATGCACAATTCACAATAGTGGATGTACATGAAATACAGGTCAATATTACACATACTATAGTGCCACATGGAACAAATCAGATCATGCCAAAACAAGTAGATGTAGCTTTTAATGAGTCATGCAAGATTATTAGTAGCAGCCTGAAACTGAAAAGGTCTATTACTCGGCTGGCACTGCCCCTTCAGAAGTATGTTGAGAGATGAGAGGAGATAATGAAAACCTGATCTCATAACCCTAAGATGTACAAACTGATCTATGGGTCTGCGTCTTAAAACTCCCAGCTAGTGACTCAGCTTCCATCCAGCATGCCTTCTTCAAAAGGAGGGGAGGGGGGAAAACCCACTCCCTCCTTGAACTGATTTAAATCATTTGCTACTACTGCTGACTTCGGCAGTTTGTTCTTGGCCGTATTTCACCTACCCTTTGTGTAAAGCTGTTCTGTATGAATATATCGGAGTCCCTAAATTTTAGCGCACATATTGGAGTGGTTACAAAAGTGATTTTACTGTGCCTGGCAAAGCGCCTACCTCTTCTCCTCTTCTTTCCCCTCCCTTCTCCAGTCGGCACTCGTGCACACGCAACGCGGACACTTCCACACCCTTAAGAATTAATTTCTTGGCATCACAAACAGCATGCCATAAAGAAAGGCAGCCTCTGCCCAGGTAATTTAATAGACGCTGAACTTGAACTTGTCACAGACTTCAGGGGGAAATATGGCTTGCGAGCCATTTATGGTCATAATAGCTATTCTGTCAAACCCAAGAGTATGCCACGGAAAGAGGTGACTCCCTGTAGAAATACTCAGAAAGGAAACAGGTTAGTAGTAATAAATAAATGGACACAAAATAAGTATCCATAAAAAGACACTATTGTTGATTTGAATTAGACATTCTTAGGTTTTATTCCAGAAGGGTTAAAGCATCCCCCACCCCCAAAAAAAAATTTTTAATGCCTAATTGATTTAGTGGAGCTCCTCTAGTTGAGCTTAACAATTGGATTTAACCCAATAAGTCTTTGTGGGTCTTGTGCAACTAAAAGGAGGAGGGTTTTTTTTTTGTAGGTTCCTTAGGGTAACAGAATTCAGACAATATATATTGGCTTCACGGGCACTCCAATTATGTCTGCCTCTATGGACATCCTCCATTTCCACTGCCATGTTTTATCTATACCCTTTTTCAGAAGGTTGTGCTTAACTTGTTTT
Organism: Phrynocephalus forsythii; assembly: GCA_029282475.1. Classification (NCBI taxonomy): domain Eukaryota; kingdom Metazoa; phylum Chordata; class Lepidosauria; order Squamata; family Agamidae; genus Phrynocephalus; species Phrynocephalus forsythii. The sequence goes on from JAPFRF010000013.1 coordinate 11,344,452, forward strand.
GATGGGACAGACCTGGAGGTTTCTTTGCTTTTAAATGTGTGCATGTTTATTCTCCTTTTAAAAAATTATACGTGCTGGAGAACACGTGCCCCAATTTGATGAAAGGGCGCTTAAGGCTGAGTGTTGCATGCATTTGAAATGTGATCATTTTTCTATATACATTTCTCTCATTCATGTACGTTTCATTTTGACACTCTCAAATCCTTTACCATCCATATTGCAGACTGTGACAATACCACTGGATCCCAAGCTGAAACGAAGATTTGCCCATATGCATGCAGGCTCAAAGAATGTATTCTAGCATAGTTTAAGGAAACCGTTCAGTCAGTGCCTGAACTACAGATGTGATTTGGATTTAGCATTGATTCAGAAAGCAAACAAAGTCAAATAATTTGGAGGACGGCCCAGGACAAAAGGGGCAATAGCTCAGGACCATTATCAACTGTGTATCCAGTATAAGGTCACTTCCTAGGTCCTTAAAGGGAAAGTTGGCATTTACCTACAGGTCCACACTTGTGGCGTGGTGGCTCAGTGGACTAAGGCTTCCAAAACCTGTTGGCTGCAAAGTCGGCAGCTAAGCGGTTCGAATCCCGGGTGCCACGCAGTGGAGTGAGCTCCCGCTGATAACCCCAGCTCCTGCCAACCTAGCAGTTCGAAAGCATGTAAATGCAAGTAGATAAATAGGTACTGCCATAAAAAGTGGGCAGGTAAAACAGTGTTTCCTTGCAGCCATGCCAGCCATGTGGCCAGGGACCTGCACAATACTGGCTCTTAGGCTTGAATACAGAGATGAACACCGCCCCTAGAGTCAGACATGACTAGCACGCAGGTGCAGGGGGAACATTTACCTTTACCTTTTACCACACCCAGCAGATGCTAAAATCAATGTAATGGTACTCTGTAGTACCCACCCGAGCTCTTAATCCAAGGTTATCTGCAGAATGACAGTCCAGTACATGGCAGTCCCACTAATGCAGCATCTTATTCCAAAGGAAAGCACCATAGTTTGCTCTGTGCGCCACCCTTTGCAGAGAACTTTCTGAATAATATCATTGCCTCCACGTCTTAGATGCAATAATCATGCTGTCTCTCCAAGTGACAATCTGGGATCAAATTAACCCACATTTGTGCCAGCTACCACATTTGAATGAGGCAAAGAAAAAGAAGGGAAAGGTAACTGATGTGCCATAATATAAAACATTGTCATTACATTTAATGCCTTTTCTAACAAAGGCTATTGCATTTATCGTAATGAATAAATTCCATTTTAACACCTATCAGACGTTTGATTTTATTTTTTTTCCCTGTGTAAAATAAATATGGCTGAAGTATAAGATTATGACTTCAGCATTATTTTGTAAGATCATTTAATTTAAATTGAGATTCTCTCTCATCTAATGTCATAAAAGGGGGAGAGGGAGGGAGGCAGAGGGAAAGAATGATCAAATCCGGCATGCCACAGTAGCCCCCATACTACATGGAAGATGCCATCGCCGGACGTTTTCATGAAACTGCTGGGTTTTATCACTGTTTAATGATTTGTTGCACTATTTATAGGATAAACAATAAATCTAACATGATTCATCATATTACCCAATAAATCATGGAACAAATCATTAAGCAGCACGATAAAAATCAAGTGTTTTAGAAATAAGTTAATCTAGGGTGCCAATGTGTTAACTAAACAGTTGCTTAAAAACCCTATTTGCTAATCACTTTTACATAAAGGAAGATGGATGATTATGTAGATTAAATGTGTACTTATTCCTATAACCAGCTGATAATCACATGTTCCTTGCCTGTCTGCTTTGAAAGCAGAGGGAAAGCCAAATGAGAACGGAAAAAAGGCTTCAGATGAAAATACAGAGCATCGTTTTGCTGTTATTATAACTTGAGGATCCTATTTCTGCTCAGTTCTCCCCATAATGTTCTCCTGGGCTTGAGTGAAGAAACAGTTAATTAAATGTGTTGCCAGGAGGATGTCTCTTAGAGATGATATTTTAGCTATAAATTCTGTAATATCCTAATTAACACTTTCATTAAGGCCTGATGGCTGGTTCTAATGCTGCTTCGTTCTTCAGTCCGAATATAACCCTGCACCCTTTCTGATTTGTGACAAGTGTGTTTATAGCTTCTCTGCCCATAGAGCTGTGTGGCACTTTGAATTATACTCAAGGGTATATGGGCATCACGTCACATTTGCGTGCCCAATATCATACATGACTAGCTGCGTTCAAGCTGGGGTCCTTAATGTACATTCTACAGATGGACTACCCTCTGAATGCTTAGCTAGATATTAAGTTAAATCTTTTTGGAGTCAAGGTTGTTTCTCATCAGCAGTACAAACATATTGGTTCCTTTAAAAGGACAAATACTGACAGAATCTAGGCTGGGAATCCAACAAAATCATTTTAGATTTCAGCTTGGGCCTTTAAATTGCAAACCTCTCCTTCAGGAATTTGCTTATGTGCATACAGCTTTGTTTCATCTGATTCCACAAAGGACACAGCAACGCCAGGCAGAAAAATATTTATCTGAGAAGTAGCCTCATGGTTGCAAAAAAGAAAAAAAAAAAAAAAAAGTATTTTGTATGTATACTAAAGAGACTAAACCTCACTCCTCCTGTTTCACGTTGGTTCTGAATTAAAATGCAGCCAAGCTGACAAGACAGTGACATGTGAAAATGGTATTTTCTAGTCCAAGATTTTTCCCTTGGAAAAAAAAAGTTGAAAGGAAGAGGAAAAATGTTAACATTTGTATGCTTTTGTCTATCTATTTATTTATCACTTTGAGGCTTTGGTATACACACACTGTATCCTCTTGATAAGGCTAATCTTGAGTGCAAAGGCAGTTTCCTTTTACTCAAGACTACTTTGGAGTTACCAAGAGCATCCATAATTAGGGCTGTGGCCAAGATGTCTCCGGCAAACAAACACCTACAAGCACTGCAAGGTCATTTTGGGCAGGGGGCTGTAGGAGGAAGAAAAGAGGCAGGCCTGAAACTGGGCTGGTGAGAATGTAAAAAGAAAAAAATTAGAGATGAATGCATAACCCAAGGAATGCTGGACATTAAGATTGTTTAATTTTTTTTTCTTGTTTAAGGGGTGGATTATTGAAAGCTTGCATTGCAAATGTGGAAGAAACAGAGAAAACAGAAATGGCTGAAACTGCAACCAAGCACAAACTCACTGCATGGGGGAAGGCGTCAAACTGGTAAAAGCCATCTTTAAGCATTTCCCTTGAACGCGCTGTTAGGATTGCTATAATTTCGTCCCGACTTGATGGCATGAGTCATGGCACACAGGATTGCAAGTGCCTATTCTTGATAAGAGTGAATGTTCAGTGCCCTATCACTGTGTATGAAAAATTGTTGATTTTGGGAATGACATAAGTGTCCTTTCAGTGGAGATTCATAATGCTTGGGCAGAACAGTCAGATTTAAGCTGATTTCATGTGGATATAATGCTTGCAATGTTTTTATGCTGCTGGGAGGGCCATTTGTAGAAAAAGAGTTTGAAATCTTTGTATTCAAGTTCTGGATTGTCATTGGTGGGGCTTTCAAGCAAACTTTTAAATAGCAAATATTTTTACAAAATTCAGAGATGTGGCAGCCAATGTAAACTGTTAGCTATTTTGTAGGAACCCACCAAAGACATTTGAGAAGCTTACTGATGCTTCTTAGCCATTACAAGGAATCAATAAGAATCTATGTAGGCACTCGAAATGGATATTGTATTTAACCTAATTAAAGTTTATCTTTGCATAGCTCCTGCATAGCTTTCACTAAGGATAATTTCATCATCTAGTCAAGATCCTCCTGTACAATTTCACCCCACTATAAATCCACTGTAAATCCTCAGCAGACTTCTCACCTCCTTGTACTCAGATAATAGTTTTTCATTCTGCTTGGGTTTTTAATTTTACAATACAATGATTTAAAACAGGGGGTCCCAACCTGGGGGTCGGGACCCCATTAGGGGTTGAATGACCATTTCACAGGGATTGCCATGAGCCAGTGAAGAAAAAGGCACAAACGGCTTGAGTCTGGAGGAGGAGGGAGGAAGGGGGGAAGAGTGAGTTACAGCCTGGTAGGTTGGAGGGGATGTCAGTCAATGGCACTGGAGGCTGCGATTGGCTGAGGGAAGTTCTCTATGGCCCCTGCAGCAGTGGTCTGCCCAAGGGGGCTTGTGGCCTCTTCCAAGCAGGGCAAGGGGTCACCACAACATGAGGAACTGTATTAAAGGGTTGTGGCATTACGAAGGTTGGGAACCACTAATTTAAAAGGAAGACACCCCCCCTCACCACCTTCATTGTTGGTTTTAATCTTTTCTTACTAGGGCTTGTATTTTTTAACTTTGAAGAATTAGTGAATTTGAATAGAATTCAGCAATGAGTGAGATGTGGCAGCCAATGTAAACAGTTAGCTAACAGTTTACTAACAGTAAGTCTCACTAACAGTTAGTAAAATTTGAATAGGGGCAAGTGATATATATATTTATTTCATTCATGCCTCACCTTTCTTCCAGTTCAGGGTCACCACATGGTGTTCAAAAGAATAAAGAGAGGGTCCTAGCAATGGAGGCGAGAACCCTTGGAAGGAGCAGCAGTTTCTCCACCAGCTGTCTTGACCGTATGCCCTGTCAAGAAGGAGCCGCTTGCATATTCTTCCCATCTCTAGGCCAGATTTGCCATCTACACTGTAGACTCTGCAGAGAAGTGACTGACAACTGGGGGATCAGAATCCTTCCATGTGAAGGAGCCACTGCCTTCCTCCTTGGCCACGTGCCACCGAGCTCCCTAAAGAGCAGTCTGTAAAACAAGAGGTGAATTCTCCTGTCGAGTCGCCATACTTTCTTCCTGACCCTCAAGGAAAACGTTCTTGACAAGCAGCTCATCTCTAGCCGTTTCCCACCGCTTTTCTTTTCATTTGCATCCTCATTAGAATAATGTGATTTTGCAAAGTGGAGTGTGCAGGGAGGGGGGGGAGAGAAAGTGCTCGCCACATTGTCAAAACACCGAAACACACACACACCCCTTTGCATCCAAGGTGATAATCCAAGCCGAGCTGACGGCAGATAGAACGCGAGATCCGTGATTGGCAATTAAAGGAACACTAAGTGAAATGTGAGCAGCCGCATCATCTCAAGAGCCATTGAAACAAAGGGACTGAACCTTTTTCAAGTTAACATAATGTGGGATGGAATGAAACAGGAACGGACATTCTCTCAAGAGTGGGGGATAGTATCACGTGAAGACTTTTGTCTTAGAGCAGCAACCATTGAGGATGCTTTCTCGGGAGCTGGGGGCAAGGCATGTTTTTGGCCATTTTGTCGAAGAAACCACACAGTTCAGTTCATTTCTCGGTTGTGAATTTATTAGATCATTTCAGGTAAAGGACAGAATGACACCTATGAAGCATCCACAATAAGGGAATCATCATTTGAATTGGTATGGACCCAACTTTGTGATATTCTTAGGACTCTCTCATAAATGCTGGCAGGTTGGTTGCCTAGGATGAAGGCAGAGCTTAATGAATCTCAAGAATATGGCATGAGATCTGGTAAGATGGAAAAACAACCTTCAGCAACACTTGTCTGTACACTTTCTGCCCTTTCATGGCAATTCATGGAAGGTTCACAGAGAGAGAGAGAGAGAGAGAGAGAGAGAGAGAGAGAGAGAGAGAGAGAGAGAGATATGAGGAAGGTCAACCATGCCCCATTGACATGGTGTTCCCAGTTGCCGTGGACTTCCATCTGTGACAAGCCTTAACAAGGAACCTTACCAAGGAACTGGGCCTTCTTGGTGGTAAGACCACATTTATAGAATCAGTGGTCCTCCAAAATCAGCCTGGACTCCACACTGCAGATATTTAAACATTAATTAACATTATGGAGATTTAGGCAGGCTTTCCCTTGAGTACTGTTGATGGCAACTAAAAAAATCCTCTAATGGCTAGTTAATCTGCCTCTGCTTCTGTTTTCTTGCCTCATTATTATTACTGCTTTTATTGTTTTATTGTGTCTTATTTGGTATTGTGTTTGGTATTATAGTTGTTACTTTGAATATATTTGCAATTTTGTTCTAAACATTGTTCACCCCCAGAGTGGCCTTCTATAGAAACCATGCGCTGAAACCTAGGTTGTTTGTATAAGCTGAGGGAAGCAGTTTAGACTCTGAAGCAAGACTTTCCCAAAATAAACAAAAACTCTCAAAAATAATAGGTTCTGTTGGGTTCTTAAAATAATCCAAGTGAGGCAAAAAAATATTATAATTGAGCTTTATTTCTATACTAAGTTACAAATGAAAGTTATATTTGTGAAAAGATTAAAAAAGACCAAAATACTTATCAAACCCGAGATATGGACTTATTTCCCTGAAAAACAATTTTAAAAAGCTAAGTTATTCTCTCTGACTGGTTACACTGAGTCATTCTGACCATTCTAAATTAATCCAACTCTACCTAACTAAAGCAAACATCATTGCTCAAAGCAATTCACAGCAAAATCATGGCTGCTGTCTCTTCTCCTTGTCTTCATCCCAGAAGCTTCCAGAAATCAATCAATCAATCAATCAATCAATCAATCAATCAATCAATCAATCAATCAATCAATCAGATAGATAGATAGATAGATAGATAGATAGATAGATAGATAGATAGATAGATAGATAGATAGA